>CP136064.1:87029423-87363514 GCA_032622095.1 Siphonodentalium dalli | reverse complement strand
ATGTCTTGTAAAGTTTGTCAGTTACTGTACGATGACGGTGGTTTATATATATGCAGTTGAGTGATTTGTGGGTGGAATGATTCAACTGCACGATACATATTTGACGCCAGACAGACACTGATATACATCATTACTCCTTGAGCAGACAAGAAGGAAATATGTTTGAGTCACGTTATTTACCGAACCCAGTGTTTACACTTTTGTAAATCTATCGGGACGTACGGACGGACATGCTGATTACTATATTCCCCCCAAATCTATCGAGACGAACCACCGCCCCCCCCCCCCATAAAGTGAAATGTCCACCGTTATGGTCACACTCTAGATTATATCATATATTGTTATAAGTGAAACGATGTTATACATATGAATTATCATGTTTGTGTCTAATTGTATTTTATGTTCATTTTGAGTTATACAATTATATGGGAAGAGAGACCCTTTGTAAGTTGCAAGACTTATGTCTCAATCCCGTTGCGTTAATATGCAATAAAATTCGTTTACACCCAAAATCTTGTACATCATCTCGTTGTTAGCATTGGTAAACGCCTCGAATATATTGTCATGGATTAGTTACATGGGTGATATGTATTAACGTAAGAACTGTTTTATATTCAATGAAATACTATTAAAATAAGACAATAGGATCGAAGTGACTTAGTCGGACAGGTGCGTAGCATAATATGCCATACGAATCACTTCGGATATGCTGCAGCTGGTTCTATTTAAAAAAAACGCGAATTTGTAAAATTTGCACGGATTGGGAAATGTAATGTCAGTGACGGTTGTTCCTACGTGCAGTGAAATAATTTCCCGTTAGAATAATTCAACTGCTCGTAGAAATCACTGACGCCTGGCAATCACTGACACAAATAATAATGCCCATTACGTGTTGTTATACATTTAGTTATATGAATTAAATTGTTTTGTGAACAGTGAAATACTGTAACAACGATTACATATTAATCAAGTAATTGCTCGTTTCTGTTGTTGACGTTAATGGGCCAAAGCACGAACACAATTGCATGAACTACGTATAGACACAATTTTTAGACGGCATATGCATTGAAAAGAGTCACATAATGACAGAACAGAAATTACGTACAGGGGGAATGAACGCGACTGCATGGTTTAGAGAGAGTCCTGTGTTATTCTTCTGCATAAGGGGACAGTCCATTCATTTCTCACGTCTCTATGAAATCATTATTCACCAGAATGAGATAAAGGCGAATATTTGTATAATTGAAGTTCTAATATACTCCAATTCCAAATATCACGGACATGTAACATACGAATCAGTTGACTAATAATATATATCTAATATATATTTTGGGACTTCTGTCTGTCTGTTAGCTATGGCCGGGAAAACTGCCGGACGGTTTTATCCAAACTTGCTATATAAGGGTAAAATACCACATGGAATGTCATCGCACCGCTTCTGAGAAACGTCAGAGCACTCATTCTCCAATCCCCCGCCACCGCAATGGGTAGTTCATGGGTTAATCGGGTGATAGTTAAAGAGCGTTCGTATCCGCAGTGTCGTTGACAAAGAGCCTGTATGTGTCCAGGCATGAGCGTGTTGTGTCTGTGTACAGACATGAGCGTGTTGTGTGATTCTGTGTTCGTACTTAGGGGTTCCTGGGAATGGGGGAGATTTTCATCGGGTCAGTTTTTCCGCCCGAGGTGACCTTCACCTTGAAACGGGTACCCACAAATGATCTAATATATATTTTGGGACTTCTGTCTGTCTGTTTGATCTAATATATATTTTGGAACTTCTGTCTGGTTGTTTGTCTGTTATAGCTATGGCCAGGAAAACTGCTGGACGGATTTCGACGAAATTTGATACCTACGGATAATTTTGTCCGGGGAGTGTTTTGTCCGGGTCAAATCGTGACTCCGACCTGACCTTGACCTTCAAAATGGTCAATTCAAGGTCAAAGCCCGGACGAAGTCGGGTCACCTGCTAGTCTAATATATATTTTGGGACTTCTGTTTGTCTGTCTGTCTGTTAGCTATGGCCGGGAAAACTGCCGGACGGATTGAGCCCAAACTTCCTATCTAAAGGTAAAATCCCAGATGAAGTGTCATCGCACCGCTTCTGAGAACGTCAGAGCACTCCTTCTCAAATCCACCGCCACCGCAATGGGTATTCATGGGTTTATCGCGTGATAGTTAAAGAGCGTTCGTATCCGCAGTGTCGTTGATAAAGAGCGTGTAGACCTGTGTCCAGACATGAGCGTGTTGTGTGATATGTCTGTGTTCGTACTTAGGGGTTCCTAGGAATGGGGGAGATTTTCATCGGGTCAGTTTTTCCGCCCGAGGTGACCTTCACCTTGAAACGGGTACCCACAAATGATCTAATATATATTTTGGGACTTCTGTCTGTTTGTCTGTTAGCTATGGCCGGGAAAACTGCTGGACGGATTTCGACGAAATTTGATACCTACAGGTAATTTTGTACGGAGAGTGTTTTGAACGGGTCAAATCGTGACCCCGACCTGATCTTGACCTTCAAAATGGTCAATTCAAAGTCAAATCGGGTAAAACTGACGGATTTCGACGAAATTTGATACCTAGGGTTACTTTTGTCCGGGGAGTGTTTTGGACGGGTAAAATAGTTACTCCGACCTGACCTTGACCTTCAAAATGGTCAATTCAAGGTCAAAGCCCGGACGAAGTCGGGTCGCCTACTAGTTATATATATAAGCGGAAATTTTTTGAACAGATCTTTTCACTTGACTGAGAAAAAAATAATTTTCTAAGTCCAAAGGTTTAGGTTGAAATAATGGAGCCTTTTTCTGGAACAGGTCGATTTGGATCCGTTTTGGACTCTGGATTCCCCAAAAGTCATCTCCGTTTCGCGTGTAGCATAATATGAACTTCGTCGGAGATGTGATGTAAAGCACATGGGCCCAAATTGCAAACTTTGAGGGCCCGTAACTCTTGCATTTCTTCTCTGATTTCAAAAATCTTTTCCGGTATGGGTTTGTTTTCGTTCAGGGAATCCACCTACTTAAATAGATGAATGTAAATCAAAATTATTTTATTTTAATTTTGCCCCAACCCCAGCGTCAACAAAACTGACAACGGTCAACACGACTATGATACCCAAATGCAATTATCTGGAATGATACGAGAGGACAGCATAGTAAATCAAATAGAGGTTTGCCTATCTATGGGCGGTAACTCCGCAGGGAAAGCGCGGACACAAGTGTTGATGCCCGTGGGCAGTAGTGCATATCGAGGTGTCCATATGGTCCAAATTTGGATGCCCTGCTCCTTATAATTTCCGAGATAGTAAAATGGCATTTTTTCAGATAAAGGGAGATAAGTCTGCGAGGAAAGCGCGGACAATATTCGTTATGCGACTAAGGCATAAAACTCATTTGCCCCAACATACTTACCAACTTTTAGTTTTCTACTGCTCATACTTTCCGAAATATAGTGATTATAAAAGTGTGGAGTATTTTAATAATAATAATAGTGAATTTTTTTTTTTTAATTTCACTCGTATCGGTCAACTGATACCCAAGATGGCCGAGTCATCTGATACCTTTTTGAGTCAAATGGTACCTTTTATCAAAAACTTTGATTTAGATACATTTGACGCAAAAAATACCTGAACCAATGACACGGGTATCACTTGACCAATTAGAGTATCATTTTGCAAACAAAAACATGTTACTCACAGTTTTCCCGGCTGTCGCAGAACACGCGATCTGCAGTCCAGGTGAAAAGAAGGTATCAGTTGACTCGAGATTAGGTATCATGTCACTTGACTTTTTTCCGAGAGTATCAGTTGGTTTGGGTATCACTTGTCCTGCACCCAATATTATATGAACGAAATAACACTGACAATTCGTTAATTAGTTCAGTTGGTAGTTTACCAGTTTTTCGAAACATCGACCAAATTACCAAAACTATTTATTAAACAAAAACAGGAAACGTTTTTACACTTTTTTATACTATACAACTTTGATACACGTCGTCAATTACTAACTATAAAGTATCACCGATTAGAATCCCGAACGCTGCTTTCTTATAGTTATATTTAGTTATAAATAGTTCAAGTGGCTATTTGGAATTCTAACTTTTATTATACAACTTTTTATGCCAGGCATCAATTACTAAATTAGAGTATCACTTCGTACAGTGTCAACGACTCGTGTGTTTGCTTCAACATCTAATTGTCATATTTACAGGAATTTTGAAGTAATGCGTTAATTTTTATAATTAAATTATGATATATTTTTTACGATATGTGCGCTATGAAAGTCGAACAAGAACTAAACGCTTGTTATCAGATAATATTTCCAGCGCGAAAAATCTATGCGACTCCGCGTCAGCGATTGGATGCTTTTGGACATGCGCAGAATGTGACATCTACAAACCACGCCCAAATGTGTTAACACCGCCCACCATGAAAACGTCCGGGAATGATCTATACTTGCGTCATGTACCTTTAACTGGATTAATGTACTTGCTTGCGTCAGTTAATTTTTGAATGATTGTTACATGCATATAACGTTGATTAATATTAAAATAATTCTTATAGTTTGAGGACAATTTCAAATCGAAATCCATCGATCTATTTTTTTAAATTTTTGGATTAGGAACTTGAATTATTGGAATCCTCTATATGTGTTTTGGTATATGCTCAGATCACAGTTACTGGACATAAAGTCCCAAAAATAAGGTTTTAATCGAGTTTAGAAAATCGGTATTCTTATATAACGAAGTAAAGTAATGTATCTATTGATTATGCGGCGGAAAATAAAACGCATATGCCGGCCTTTTATACATCTCTCCTATATATTTTGATACAATCTGTATTCGAGAGATAACCCACATCCTCCGGACCTCAATGATATGATCGTGAATGAGTATTGATATACCCCACTAAACTTTGACAAACACCAGTAATGGTGTGTAGATAATTTACATATCTCTCCTATATATTTTGATACAATCTATCTAATTTACATATCTCTCTGATATATTTTGATACAATCTATCTGTTTGTCTGTTTGTCATTTATACAAATCTACGATTCTCCACCGATCGAGACCGAACTTCCTATCTAGGGGTAAAATCCCACGGAGACGGTCGTTGTCGTATTGGCGACCCCGTGCGACGCCCGTGCAGCGCATGCGCAGACGAGATCTCGGAAACGGGTGGAGCTATCGACTTGAAATTTGCTATGTGAATGTATCTTGCCCCGGATACAAATTTTATCGGGTCGCCGAGCCCGTGCGACGCCAGCTTCGCGCATGCGCAGACCAGATCTCGGAAACGGATGGAGCTATCGACTTGAAATTTGGTTTTTGAATAGCTATCGACTTGAAATTTGTTTTTTTTAATAGCCCGGACAACGTCGGGCTCATCGGCTAGTCTCATATATATTTTGAAGACCTCTGTCTGTTTGTATGTTTGTCTGTATGTTTGTCATTTATACAAATCTACGATTCTCGACCGATCGGGACGAAACTTGGTACGTGTGTGTAGTTGTGTAGTGACCAGGCGGTGGACGTTGTCGTATTGGCGAGCCCGTGCGGCGCCCGCTTCGCGCATGCGCAGACGAGATATCGGAAACGGGTGGAGCTATCGACTTGAAATTTGGTATGTGAATGTATCTTGCCCCGAATACGAATTTTATCGGGTCGCCGAGCCCGTGCGACGCCAGCTTCGCGCATGCGCAGACAGATCTCGGAAACGGGTAGAGCTATCGACTTGAAATCGTCGGGCTGGGTAGAGCTATCGACTTGAAATTTGGTTTTTGAATAGCCCGGACAACGTCGGGATCATCGGCTAGTCTCATATATATTTTGATGACCTCTGTTTGTCTGTCTGTCTGTATGTATGTCATTTATACAAATCTACGATTATCGACCGATCGGGACGAAACTTGGTACCTGCGTGTAGTTTGACCAGGCGGTCGTCGTTGTCGTATTGGCGAGCCCGTGTGGCGCCCGCTTCGCGCATGCGCAGACGAGATATCGGAAACGGGTGGAGCTATCGACTTGAAATTTGCTATGTGAATGTATCTTGCCCCGCATACGAATTTTATCGGGTCGCCGAGCCCGTGCGACGCCAGCTTTGCACAGACCAGATCTCGGAAACGGGTGGAGCTATCGACTTGAAATTTGGTATGTGAATGTATCTTGCCCCGGATACGAATTGTATCGGGTCGCCGAGCCCGTGCGACGCCAGCTTCGCGCATGCGCAGACCAGATCTCGGAAACGGATGGAGCTATCGACTTGAAATTTGGTTTTTGAATAGCTATCGACTTGAAATTTTGTTTTTTTAATAGCCCGGACAACGTCGGGCTCATCGGCTAGTCTCATATATATTTTGAAGACCTCTGTCTGTTTGTATGTTTGTCTGTATGTCTGTATGTTTGTCATTTATACAAATCTACGATTCTCGACCGATCGGGACGAAACTTGGTACGTGTGTGTAGTTTGACCAGGCGGTGGACGTTGTCGTATTGGCGAGCCCGTGCGGCGCCCGCTTCGCGCATGCGCAGACGAGATCTCGGAAACGGGTGGAGCTATCGACTTGAAATTTGGTATGTGAATGTATCTTGCCCCGAATACGAATTTTATCGGGTCGCCGAGCCCGTGCGACGCCAGCTTCGCGCATGCGCAGACGAGATCTCGGAAACGGGTGGAGCTATCGACTTGAAATTTGGTATGTGAATGTATCTTGCCCCGGATACGAATTTTATCGGGTCGCCGAGCCCGTGCGACGCCAGCTTCGCGCATGCGCAGACAGATCTCGGAAACGGGTAGAGCTATCGACTTGAAATCGTCGGGCTGGGTAGAGCTATCGACTTGAAATTTGGTTTTTGAATAGCCCGGACAACGTCGGGCTCATCGGCTAGTCTCATATATATTTTGATGACCTCTGTTTGTCTGTCTGTCTGTATGTATGTCATTTATACAAATCTACGATTATCGACCGATCGGGACGAAACTTGGTACCTGCGTGTAGTTTGACCAGGCGGTCGTCGTATTGGCGAGCCCGTGTGGCGCCCGCTTCGCGCATGCGCAGACGAGATCTCGGAAACGGGTGGAGCTATCGACTTGAAATTTGCTATGTGAATGTATCTTGCCCCGCATACGAATTTTATCGGGTCGCCGAGCCCGTGCGACGCCAGCTTTGCGCAGACCAGATCTCGGAAACGGGTGGAGCTATCGACTTGAAATTTGGTATGTGAATGTATCTTGCCCCGGATACGAATTTTATCGGGTCGCCGAGCCCGTGCGACACCAGCTTCGCGTATGCGCAGACGAGATCTCGGAAACGGGTGGAGCTATCGACTTGAAATTTGGTATGTGAATGTATCTTGCCCCGGATACGAATTTTATCGGGTCGCCGAGCCCGTGTGACGCCAGCTTCGCGCATGCGCAGACCAGATCTCGGAAACGGGTGTAGCTATCGACTTGAAATTTGGTTTTTGAATAGCCCGGACAACGTCGGGCTGGGTAGAGCTATCGACTTGAAATTTGAATAGCCCGGACAACGTCGGGCTCATCGGCTAGTCTCATATATATTTTGAAGACCTCTGTCTGTCTGTTTGTCATTTATACAAATCTACGATTCTCGACCGATCGGGACGAAACTTTGTACGTGTGTGTAGTTTGACCAGGCGGTGGACGTTGTCGTATTGGCGAGCCCGTGCGGCACCCGCTTCGCGCATGCGCAGACGAGATCTCGGAAACGGGTGGAGCTATCGACTTGAAATTTGCTGTGTGAATGTATCTTGCCCCGGATACGAATTTTATCGGGTCGCCGAGCCCGTGCGACGCCAGCTTCGCGCATGCGCAGACCAGATCTCGGAAACGGGTGGAGCTATCGACTTGAAATTTGGTTTTTGAATAGCCCGGACAACGTGATCTCGGAAACGGGTGGAGCTATCGACTTGAAATTTGCTATGTGAATGTATCTTGCCCCGGATACGAATTTTATCGGGTAGCCGAGCCCGTGCTTTGACCAGGAAATAAAGGCAGATAACGCGATGAAGATGTCAAGAATCTTTGAAGAAATGACTCGTTCCCATCTACATGTCATTGTTAACATCCATGACAAATTACATGAAGTTCCGACCAAAACTACGACCTGTAGCCCGCGACAAAGGATTAATTAATTAGTCATGCAAAGAGTAAAATCCAAGATGGCTGCTGGCGGCCATGTTTTTTGGCCGAACGACCCCAAAATGACTCGTTCCCATCTACATGTCAATATTAACATCCATGACAAATCTCATGATGATCAGACGAAAGGTACGATTTGTAGCCCGCGCCAAAGGAAATTGTTGACGGACACACGGACGACGGACGCCAAACCATGGCAATAGCTCAAACTTACAAAGTAAGTTGAGCTAAAAATGAGTGTCAAAAAGTTATTCCGCAGCACAAAAATGACTGACAACAGAATTCGCAGCCATATTGTATAAGGAATCAAGGATTTTTTTTACCTCGAAGTATAAATTGATCACATTAAAGAGTACTCCATATGAACTAACTAGCACCCTCGCATAATTTATGATGGGTGGATAGGAAGACAGCCTATCCATTCTATTTCACCCAGCTGGGTGTAATTAGTGTGATGTAGTTATTCCAACAAATGATACCCGAGTCAAATGCTACCCGGGACAAGTGATACCTTATTCCGAGTTCAGTGATACCCGAGACAAGTGATACCTAATTCCGAGTTCAGTGATACCCGAGACAAGTGATATCTAATTCCGAGTTCAGTGATGCCCGAGACAAGTGATACCTAATTCCGAGTTCAGTGATACCCGAGACAAGTGGTACCTTATTCCGAGTTCAGTGATACCCGAGACAAGTGATACCTAATTCCGAGTTCAGTGATACCCGAGAAAAGTGGTACCTTATTCCGAGTTCAGTGATACCCGAGACAAGTGATATCTAATTCCGAGTTCAGTGATGCCCGAGACAAGTGATACCTAATTCCGAGTTCAGTGATACCCGAGACAAGTGGTACCTTATTCCGAGTTCAGTGATACCCGAGACAAGTGGTACCTTATTCCGAGTTCAGTGATACCCGAGACAAGTACGTGATACCTAATTCCGAGTTCAGTGATACGCGAGACAAGTGATACCTAATTCAGAGTTCAGTGATACCCGAGACAAGTGGTACCTTATTCCGAGTTCAGTGATACCCGAGACAAGTGATACCTAATTCCGAGTTCACTGATACCCGAGACAAGTGATACCTAATTCCGAGTTCAGTGATGCCCGAGACAAGTGATACCTAATTCCGAGTTCAGTGATGCCCGAGACAAGTGATACCTAATTCCGAGTTCAGTGATACCCGAGACAAGTGATACCTTATTCCGAGTCCAGTGATGCCCGAGACAAGTGATAGCTAATTCCGAGTTCAGTGATACCCGAGACAAGTGATACCCAATTCTGAGTCAATTCTGAGTCCAGTCCTATAAACATATGACAAGAGAAATTATAATTGCACTTAAAAAAAAAAGGTATCATTTGTCTTAGGAAGGTATCAATTGACTCGAAAAGAAGGTATCAGTTGACTCGATATTAGGTATCACTTGACTTTTTTCCGAGAGTATCAGTTGGTTTGGGTATCACTTGTCCTGCACCCCAGAAGGCTTCGGCCCCAATAGAAAAACAATATACTTCCTTGGTTACACCATGGAAGTATAATAATAGGGCGAATCTTGAGCTGAAAATATCGTAGTTTAGGGACGGAAAATAGGAAGTAGGATGATTATATCATGTCCTTACCATGTTTATGTTGATCTCAAGTGATTGGAAGTGACCCCACCCCTGCCTCGAAATTGGGTGACGAGATTGGAAAATTGTCAACCCAGGCCAAAAATGCGAATTTTGAAGGCCCGTAACTCCGTTATTTTCCAATGGATTTAAAAATTGTTTTCAGTTTTGTGATCTGCTGCTCACCTAGATTGTATGAAATGCATATCATCTGAATCGGAGACGAAAAACATTTCCGTTATTGGAAAGCAAATGGGCCCCAAGTTCAAAATTTGAGGGCCTAAATCTCCGCCATTTTCCAACGGATTTGCGATTTGTTTTCAGTTTTGTGATCAGCGTGTATGGTAGATGTTATATTCCAAGTTTCATCTGATTCGGCGACTAAATAAAATTTGGCACCAAAAACGATCCCTCCCCAAAACCACAATACTTAAAGGTACTCAACCCGTAAAGAGGGTCCCCATCTCAACAGATTCCAACAACAACAATCCGATCAGAGGGTCCTATATTACTATTTCTTTGGCTTTGGGGGTAAAAAATATTTGATTCGAGTCGAGGAACCCATCAAACAAAGCTCAGAGTTATTAGATATTGATTTTTGAAAATTCTTATGTTCTCGAGATGAGTACCAATAACTGCCGTCAATTTGGTAACATGCTCGAGATTTTACGCCAAAATTATATTCAAACAGACAAGGATGGATAACTCTATGATCAAGTTGGTAATAACAACGAATTTTTTACTGTCTTCTGGGCCAGAAACAATTCCCGATAATGAAAAATAATAGATTTCTAAAATCGATATCTAACAAATCTGAGCTTTGATGGGTGACTTCCTCGACTCGAATCAAATATTTTTGACCCCCGAAGCCATTGAAATAGTAATTGAGAGGAGTTTTATCGGGTTGAGTACCTTTAACCGACACTGGTAAAATTTGGCACACACCGAGCACTAGTTATTCTGAATACTTATAAGTGTGTCACTATCTCCAATGATTGTCCGTTTTAAAGGAGATACGGCGACAAGTCGGTTGCCCCAATACATACAATTTTTGAGGGCCCACAACTCTGGTATTTCTACTCAGATTTCAAAAATCTTTCGCGGTATTTGATCAGCTTTACACAGTGAAGCGATACACCTAAATAGACGAGATTCGTAACGAAAATGTTTTTTTTTAATTTGGCACCCCACCCCATTGTAAAAATATGAGATCGACCCTGTCCAGTTTTCGTTTTGCCACTGAACAGTAAGTGACCAAGAGGACTGTGGAAACCGAATTAAGTTATCTGTAATGATAGGAGAGTACAGGTGCGTACAATGAATTCGGTGTATGCCTATCTATGGGCGGTAACTCCTCAGGGAAAGCGCGGACACTAGTGTTGATGCCCATGGGCAGTAGTGCATATCGAGGTGTCCATATGGTCCAAATTTGGATGCCCTGCTCCTCATAATTTCCGAGATAGTAAAATGACATTTTTTCAGATAAAGGGAGATAAGTCTGCGAGGAAATCGCGGACAATATTCGTTATGCGACTAAGGCATACAACTCATTTGCCCCAACATACTTACCAAAATTTAGTTTTCTACTGCTCATACTTTCCGAAATATAGTGATTATAAAAGTGTGGAGTATTTTAATAATAATAATAGTGAAAAATAATTTTTTTTTAAATTTCACTCTGTGGTGAAGTGTTGGGCCGAACTCATGATATCTTCATTTTCGGTATCCCTTAGATGCCTACATTTCCTAGAGATTTCACGGTCATCCTCCCATTAATTTCTGAGTATTTTCAATTAAACAGAAAACGGCCCCCAATAGAAAAACAATATACTTCCTTGGTTACACCATGGAAGTATAATAACAGGTTTTGGGCAATTTTATACTATAGTTGACTGTGGTTAGCATTTTTTTTGGACAATTAATCGATTCTGATAACTGAAGCGGCATTTTAAAAAATGTTGTTGTTGTTGGAATCTGATGATATGGGAACCATCGAATCAAATTGAGTACCTTTAAGTATTTACGGTTTTGCCGCAGGAATTAACCGTGATATATGGGTCAATGGGCAACACCACATCAAATATAAAATATATTTTTTTGCACAACACACGACTCATGAACACTTACTTTAATGCGGGACATCATGCCGCCATTTTCGAACAAATGATACCCTGTATATAGCTGGACCAGTTGACCATGTGTCCTGCGTAGGAACATAGCAATGCAGCAGATCTCCAACTCTGCACTCACCTTGAACTAGATCCAATTCCCCAAGACCGGGGTATTCCATTTGCACCCCATGGATCGGAATTTTCAACTGGAACCTCAAACTTTGCAACCTGACACCCCCATATGGTTGGAAATTTTCCAAATGATGGTCATTTTAGTCCAAAAATTTGAAGAAGGAAAATTTTCCACTTTTGGTCTAAAAACACATTTCACACAAAATATGGTTGGAAATCTAACTATCAGAACCAAACCTGGATATAGTGTGAATGACATTTGCAGAATGAGGTCCCCAGAGGGTAAATTTAGTGACGCTATCCCACACAGTGCGCTAGCATCACCAAATTCACCTTATGCGGACCTTATTCTGCTACGCCTCATCTTCTGGGAAGTATCCAGTCTCAAATTAACATTGTTTTTAGTTAATTTTTCCCTGCTGTTCAGTGTCTATATCCCTTAATTTGCAGAATATAAATTGTATAAACGAGGTGACTTATGGGTGAACATCACCAATTTCAGTAAACCCAGTCTTCTCGGTCAACAACAGCTTGGGATATTGTTTGGGATGATGCTGTTTTGGATTGAGTCCCACCCTGTTACTCATCTATAACAGACATTCATTCAAAAGACGTACTGTACATGTGGAGGCTGGGGGACAGTGGAGCCCAGGCATTCATGTAAACCCCTGAATGTTATTAATCACAGTTATTAATCTGTCTTCAAAATGATATATCATTTACCGTGATAGAAAAATGTATAGTGATATGATCGTAAAGTCCGCTTTAAAAGAGTAACGGGATGGGACTCGGTCCAAAACAGCATCAACCCAACCGATATCACTCAGCATCAACCCAACCGATATCCCAAGCTGATGTGGACTGAGAAGACTTGGTCTACAACTTCACTGGGGAACTTTAATCTAATCCTAGGGCTCCCATAGCAATTGAATGAGGTTCCCAGAGGGTGAGTTTGGTGATGCTAGCCCGCTATCTGGGGGACCTCATTCTGCAAATGTCAGACAAATTATATCTAGGCTTGATCATAAAAATTTTAACCTATTTCCGGCCTGAAATTTCCAACTGATGTTCTGTCAGGCATGACATTTCCAACTATTATTCTGCCATCACTACTAATCAGCAAGTGAGAGTGAAATTTAACCTTTCCATGACTGGAGCGTCATGAAATTTTGTGAAAACCCTGTGCCAATGCATTCTCTTATATCTGTGAATCTCCCATAGGGAGCCTCGCATATATAAGAGAATACACTGACCTAACAATAGTTACATTGATCTTGTAAGCTAGTGTATTCTCTTACATATGCGAAGATCCCTATGTGAGACTCGCATATATAAGAGAATGCACTGGCACAGGATCTTTAATGCGGCACCAGTCATGAAAGGGTTTTAAAATTTAAACAGCTATTTCTAAATGAAGTATGAGTAACAGTTCTCCGCTTTCTTTAACAATGACAATCAGACATGAAGGGTAGGTACTGTTGTAGAGTTTGTATCATTTGACCCCAACTTGATTGGAAGTTATGTGGAGCCCATTGACATATTAAAGTTAAGCTACCAATGGATGGACGTTACCTCCACAGATATGGAATATTATAGTCTGTTGATGCTTGAAGTGTGGCAGTGTCAAATATAAACCTCTTTAATGGCTAGCCACACATACACAGAAGAGCAATAGTCTGTTGATGGGTTTTTTGATACTTGTGTCTGCGTGAAAGGATAGAACGAGAGACAAAGATTCGAGTTATGATCCTTCCGCGATGGCACATACCCATGAACACACATGCCGTTCTGTGTTTAATAAACGCCACCCATCCTTGAATCAGTAAATTAAAAAAAAACAGGTTTTATTCAGGCATATACAGGGCTTGTTTACAGTCATGTGTGATGATGCTTTTATTTTATAGTTCTGATTTCATGGTTGAGGGGAATGTCATGTAACATCAATGGGATGCGTATAAAACATGTGTGGAATACAGATATGTTCTATGAACAAGTGTGTAATATGTGGCTATTAACGGGAACATAAAGGCTTTACTAGGGATAGAGATGGAGGAAGCCTGATCTGAGCAAAAATGTAAATTTCTCGAATTATTCATTCATGAGAACAAGAATGTGTCACTGGAATTTTAATGCGAACAAGGTTCATGTGGTATAAAGACTTATTCAGGGTTTAAAGGCCGATTTAATTTTCGATCACAGATAAACAAAATTATAGTGCCTTGATATACAGTTTTAATTACAATCATTGCCATAAAATATGATTAAAATACTACAATTCATCACCATTTGGAAGGTCGGTGTCTCAGAAGGTGCTCATAGAGTAATAGAAAATAGCTGAAATCATAGAAACATTCCCCCCCCCCAATTGCGGCTCCCAGAATGCAACAGAATTCAAACTAGTTTATTTTCAATGGAAGGGGAACAACTCTATATCTTTATGATACAGAGTTATTCCCCTTCCATTGAAAATGATAGACTTTTGAGCACAAAACAAACGTGGATATCTCAACAAAAACAACATATTCAGAGTTTATAACATCAAATAAGTTGATAATACAATGTTTTGAACTTCCTCTTTCAAATGGTATTGAAAGATCTGAACAAAATTAAGTGGGCCTTTAGAGATACATAACCTATTTAATGCCCCTAAATTACTATTTCTTCGGCTTTGGGGTAAAAACTCGAAAATCAAGTGGTTACTATTAACAATAAAAACCACTTGATTTTAGAGTTATCCATCTTACAACCGCAATATGTCCGTTTGAGCGCGTGGTTCTGGACAAGTTCTGGTCCACAAACAATAGAAACAGCAAACTTCAAACATCAATATCTAATCACTCTGAGCTTTGATGGGTGGGTTCCTCGACTCAAATCAAATATTTTTTACCCCGAAGCCAAAGAAATAGTAATTTAGGAGCGTCTGATCGGATTGAGTACCTTTAATAGGTCCAATCTATAATGTATCCTAGCAATCTGCAAAATGGGTTCAAATCTTGTAGGTGAAAAATATACTTTTAATCTTTCAAAAAATGGCCTAAAACCTCCATGGGCTTTAACCCTTCCATGTCTGGAGCTTCCTAAAATTTTGCCAAAACCCTGTGCCAGTGCATTCTCTTATAAATCTGAGTCTCCCAGCCTTGCATTGGCCTAACAAAATTTATCTTGACCTGATAAGCCAGTGCATTCTCTTATATATGCAAGGCTCCCTTGGTAGACTCTCATATGTAAGAGAATGTAGTGATACAGGATCTTTAATGCTGCACCAGCACTGGTCCCGTCAAAAAAGGGTTAAATGAGACAAATAGTGATGTAATTTTATGCTTTATTTAATAATATGTTGTTGTACTTGAAGGTTTAGAACCCTGAATACATCTTTAATAAATAGAGATGAGACAGGAATAAGCACTTTGCAATACGCCTTGTCACTGAGTCATAGCCATAATGGATACATCCAATAGGGCCCTGCGAATCGGGTGTTTTCATTTCAAATCGAATCTCGGATCGAATCAGGCAAATGATTCGAAATAGAATCGAATCACGAATCGAATCATTGTTACTGAGCCAATCGAGTTAAAATACATAGAACTTTGAAGAAACACCTAAATTTGCCTGGTGAAAACCGCCTGGTGATCGTTGATGTAGTGCAATATGTGCAGATTATGCACTTATCTACACACACTATGCATTTTCTGTGCCTAAGCAATCGTTGAGTTCAGATAAAAGCATAAATGTATGAGAGAACCAATGTCGACGTAAATACGGACAACCGTACCGCGTGATGCCTGTCTCATTTCATTGAATAGCACTGTATTTTTCGCTACAATTGTGATGATTGTGTTGTCTGTCGCTTGAACTGAAGACTTACTGGACAATGTTCACAAAAATACTCAGGACTTAAATTCAGATTCGCATTTACGCCAATCAAACAAAGATCTAAAATCTGGCATACATGTGTGTTATGGAATTCCCATGATTTCTGGAATGACACTAGCACACAGCCTTGAATGGCAATTTTGTTGTTCACTTATGTCATTCTTACAGATTGGGTCAATTAATTATAGACTAGTTGGCGATAATATTACATGTCCTGCCATCAGACATAACATTTACTACGTTATTGTAGTGAATTTTCTTTTCTGGTAAGAGCATTGTGGTCTGTAGAAAGCATGAAAATTTACCTGTCACCAAAGATTTGACAAAATCTGAATCATGGTAGCTGATTTCGAATCGAATCAGACAAACGATTTCGAATCGCATCGAATCAAATCGATTCGATTCGCAGGGCCCTAACATCCAACCGTATTTTTAATGCAACAGGTAAAAGTTCTGGAGAAGCATTCGATATATGGAGCTTTTGAATATTCATGAATTCCATATATGGAATGCTACTCTAGAACTTTGAGCTAGCAACAAAAAAAACGGAACGGGGCTGGGTGGATCCAATATAGCCGCGATTCAGTGACAAGGCGTATCAAGTAAGGTCGATGCTAAGCATCAGTGATCCTAAATGAAATACACACACACACATACATACAACAGAGCCAGGAACCTATGCCACAAGTGTAATCTCTAAACCATCGCCTGAGACATACTGACAGCTGCTATATGGAACTCATGCATTGGATGAGCTGGAGTTATTATACTTACGAGCTAAAGTGATTATGTATATTTAACAAACATGTTTTAAATGTTTGAGCTGCGTTTGATGTTCAAAATCAGGGCACAATCCATACCTATTTTCCTGTATATTTCAGTACACGTACATGAACTAGTTTATCCATCAGACAGACGTTTATATATTTAAACACATTTTAAATAAAAACTGCTTTGGGTTATAGACTGGATAGGTTACATAATTTCAAGCCTGCAGATAGTGTGTCTGTCATTTGCAGAATGAGATCCCCAGAGGGTGAATTTAGTGATGCTATCCCGCACAGCAGGCTAGCATCACCCTCTGGAAACCTCATTCTGCTTAGGTCTCAACTGCTATGGCAAGCCTAGGATCAGATTGAAGCTCCCCAGTTGAAGTTGGTGATGTTCACCAATTAGTCACCTTGATTATGCATTTTATCGTCTGCAAATTAGGGGATATAGCAACTTCCCAGAAGGGAAAAAGTAACTAAAAACAATGTTAATTTGAGACAATAGATACTTCCCAGAAGATGAAGCCGAAGCAGAATTAGGTACCCAGAGGGTTGAATTTTATAATGCTAGCCAATCGTGCAGGATGGCATCACTAAATTCGTCCTCTGGGGACCTCATTCTGCAAATGACAGACACACTATTTGCAGGATTACATAGGTTCCTGGCCCTGAAAAAGCTAATCACAATCTTCAAACCTTAAATTAAACATAGCAATCGCTCACTTTAGTCTAAATCTGGGGATCCAAATAAGTTTATATAAACAAGAATTACTTATATACAGGATAGGTATGCCTTGTAGATACTTATCAAAGTGTATTCAGGAAAGGATCTTTTTTCCAGAGGTTCTCCATTGGGGGGGGGGGGGGGGGGGGGTCGGCCTTGGAATTTCCAACAGCACACCTCACCCTAGTTAACCAGACAAAACTCCCATGTTTGCATGAAATTTCATTTGTACTGACCCGCCCCCAACCCTCCAGATTAGACTTTCCGACTGGTAACTCAAGCTTTCCAACCTGCTGACATTCCCTGAGGAATGGAAAATAACTAATGGCCATTTCCGACCAAAAGTAGAGAAATATGCTACTGTTGGTTCAAAATCAAGCGAGACCAATTTCAAGCCGTATGTGGTGTAAAGTTTCTAACTAAATGTTCAGGCATGAAATTTTGACCAAAGACAAATCCACCCCTCCCCCTGGTCACCACTTTCATGTATCCAGCTATAAAGAGCATTCTACCAGTTTCATCTTGATATTGTAAAAATAAAGAACATCGTCTCACATCCAGATGAGTATTTAATCTATTTATAGCCTATTTGGTCTCCGGAACATTATAAAACCCAGATATTTACTATGCTTAATTTGAGGCTAGAAGATTGCGAGCCTCTTATAGAGCCAAGCAGGCAGAATAGCACTTCATATTCTCTTATATAGATACACGTATGCGAGATCTTTTGGTGGGCGTTCTGAAAGAGCTACTTTTTCATCATTGTAAATGACCCATTGTCCTTCCTTGAGGATATGGCACACATAATGTCCACAATTTGTTGATGTTCCCATGTGGCTTATGAAGGCAACCAGCTTGTATTCTGCAAAGAAAAAAATCCTTTTAATATGAAATGATTACTTAAAGGCCCACTTAATTTTCGAATCCCCAGATCACATTATATAAAATATATGCCATATTATATACCATTTGAAAGAGTAAGCTCCAAAACATTGTATTTTCAACTTATTCAATGCAATAAACTGTGAACATGTTTTTATTGAGAAACTGGAATCTGTTCTGTGATCAAGTTAGATGTAGAGTTATTCCCCTTCCATTAAAAATATACTATAGTTTTAATTCTGTTGCATTCTGGGAGCCACAATGGGGGAAATGATGTTATGACTTCAGCTATTATCACCTTATGAGAAACAGACGTTCCAAATGGTGATGAATTATAGTATTTTAATCATATTTTATGGCAGATTGTTATTAAAACTGTATATCAAGGCACTATAACAAAACTAATCGGTGACTTGGAAATTAAGTGGGGCTTTAAA
The DNA here is from genome assembly GCA_032622095.1 of Siphonodentalium dalli. Taxonomy (NCBI): domain Eukaryota; kingdom Metazoa; phylum Mollusca; class Scaphopoda; order Gadilida; family Siphonodentaliidae; genus Siphonodentalium; species Siphonodentalium dalli. Next base: position 87,344,817 of record CP136064.1, on the reverse strand, counting down.
GATCATAAAGCCACAGCAATTTCATTAGTTGGTTTATGAACATCAGGGAATAAAATCTCATGATGGAGGAGGGGTGAAAAAAGCAGGCAGGTCTTGACATACCAATTGTCGATTATTCCACATGATCACTGGTGAATGCAAATCTCATACCAGTATATTCACTTGAAATATTTGTTTGCGATTAAAAATTAATAAAACCAAAATATTAATATCTCAATTATTCTCATTTTCCCATTCTATTATAACTGATAGAACGGTTTGCTGAGAAGTCTTAAAAATTATACAAATCATACACCATTTTTTGGAGGATTTTTCGAGAAAAAAAGTTGTCGGCGGGTTCGAAAACCAGCTAATTAAATTGGTGTCGCCTGAGATCAAAAGTTTAGAATGAAAGAGCAAACTACAAAATTAAAATATATTATTAGATGTTCTAAAATGAACTTTCAAATCAACATGTTTTACGTGCACAGCTGACAAAATGTTTATGTCTGACCTTTTAATTCCTAAAATGGATTCATCAATTTATTTATATATAAGTAGACAGGGTTTCCGCTATAGCGGCAGGGGATCCCTTTTTGGGCCCCATTCCCCCAGCCAATTTTTCCCCTTCTGTCATACCACAGGACATATTCCATATGTATACAGGTATAAAGATGTTTACTTCTCAATTTCATACTAAGTACTAAGAAATTTAAATAGTTGACAAATTTATTTGATTTCTAGCGAGAATACACACTCGGACTGATCTAACACGAACTGAGGAAGTGATCAATGCCGACATCGCTAGAACACATGCTTTGGAGTCCGCTGGTTACGTTGCTGCGGTTAGGTTACGAAAAATGACCGCCGATCATTTAATCATGTTATATTCCGGTACGTTATGCATCCGAACTTTCTGCCGAGTCTTGAATAGTGGTCGTTTAACTTCAACGGGCGTGTTTCCGTATACAGCAATTAATTTTTATCTAATACATTTTCTATGTTTTAAAGTTATTGCGGTTGATAGCATAGTAACTTAGGTAGAAAATGGATGCAAAACGATCAGCAAATCTACTCTGTTTCTTATATTGGCCGATACAACAAAAGTAGGTCAACTAGTGTTTCCACGACATTGAAAACATTGACTGCATTTTCCCCTCGGCGGATACGGAACCCGTTCCCCAAAACCTAGCGGAAAGCCTGCTATAGATAATTTAGGATATTAACCCTTCCATGACTAGAGCTTCCTGCATACTCCCTCACTGTGACCATGTGAGTTGTATTTACCAAACATCGTTGGGAAAGACAGACATAACACCGCTCAAAAGACATTGTTCTCTTGTTGTGAGGAGGGTAAACACATGAATGATCAGGAATGCAAAAGTAGGTACAGGTATCGCATCAAATTCATATCCACATCTATGTTTTCAATAAACTTATGAGCTACTTATGTAGCATGCAAATAAATCAGCTTGAATTCAAAGTATATAAAGCGCACCTGAAATTTTGCAAAAACACTGTACTAATGCATTCTCTTATATATGCGAGTCTCCCACAGTGAACATCACATATATAAGAGAAAGCACTGGCCTAACAATATTTACCTAGACCTTGTAAGCTGTAAGCCAGCGCATTCTCTTATATATGCGTGGCTCCCAAGGGGAGACTCACATATATAAGAGAATGTGGTGGCACAGGATAATTAATGCTGCACCAGCGCAGCTCCCGTCATGAAAAGGTTAACAGAGGTTCATCCATTTGTTTCTAGGGATTTTCAGATTATTTCAACAAACAGCCAATATCAGCCTATTAATGTTGTTGCACTGTCTTATTTATTAGCTGAACATTCCTACAAATGAATATATCAAAAGCAAGTATCAAGGTAACGAGTGGTTAACCCTTTCAGTGCCAAGTCCGATTTTTGTATGAACCCATATTTCCTTGATCATCTTTCAAATTTATTGATTATAATAATGTGATACATTGATGGAAAGAGCTCTTAGAGCTCTTTCCATCAATGTATCACATTATTATAATAAAAAATTTGAAAAATGATCAAGGAAATATGGGTTCACACACATGATGTCTACTAACTTCCATTGCCTTCTCTATATGAAGATTGGGACGGAGGAGACTCTGCTGATTCCGTTTCCATTGGTGCATCTAACTCTGCAGAATGGCTGAATATCCAGTCTGCTGCTCGCTCCAAGTTATTGTCCTGTTAAATGGAAAAGAAATAACAATGGCAAAATATGGCTTTGAATACCACAGGGACTAGCCTAGCGGGCAACTTGGGAGATATCATCTCCCTAAATTGTGTTACTTCTCCCCATTTTTGTCCTAGGGAGAAGTGACTTCTCTCTCATATACCAGTATGAATATGTCCCTATAGGATATTTAAACTGTATTTTCAGATTATTTTCTGGCTATTGCACTGCATAATAATACCTATTGGATCATAGAATAGTGATGTTGGGGTGTAAATTGGAACTTGAGCCATTATGATTTCTACTTGATAACAATCAACTTCTCCCTAATAAATCATTTAGGGAGCATAACTTGAAACCGCCAGGCTGGTCCCTGGGTTACCAAGACAGACCAAGTTTTAAATTCTGATATTGGTATATTCGAGTGTTGAGTGTCATGACAATCTTTTTCTGACTAAATTCCAAATAAAAACTTTCTGGATTAAAAAGCAATTGGTAGTGCAATGAAAAACATATATATCTTTATTTTATATAATAATGAATTTTCTGAAAACTCAAACGCTGCAACGCTATTGAATCCATACTATGAAAATATCAAATTTCAGGCTACAGATACTGTCAGAAACCACTTTCACTGCAATCTCAAAATATTAGGCTACAGAAAATTGAAGAAAAATTGAAACTTACAGTTTGTTTGAGCGCCCTTATTGCATTATCCCTGGTGAATCCCATAACTATAATCATGGAAATAGCTTCCTCGTTTGGCACAAATCCTCCTGATGAGGTCTTGCCAGGAAGTTGCAAAGGTGCAGTGAAATCTGTAGATAGAAATATCAGAATTAGAACAGGTTGACTGGTTCATTAATATAGGTCCAGTGTGATTTCACATTCTATGCCTTATCATGACATTGTCAATTTTGGTGGTAGACAATGCAGAGGATTATTTTTATTGGAGATCGTGTCACAGCAGTAGAAACACTGATCAAAACTGACAAACTTTCCCAGATACAAATGGTACTCACATTTGTATGGACTACTAATCTGCAGTGACCTATTGAATATGAAACCAACTTTGCCAAAACAGGACATCCTACAATTAAATGCCTTGATGCACTATGAACCTCACAACATGAGCCACCAGTGGTCCCATATTTGAACTAATACAAGAATTCAAACCCTTGTATAAATATTGACTCTATATGTTTTATATATGAAACTACCACAAGTAAAAAAACAAATGAAAGTGGCAATGACACTGTAGTTCAACTTGGTGAGGTGTTAATTTTATGATGAGCAGTCAATAGAATGATAAAGAAGAAGGAAAGTCAAAAAGTCTCAGTAAAGGGATTGTATTATGTAGATGAAATTATTTTCATTTCAAATATTTCTCCAATAACTGTGGGCTACATGGTGTGCCAATGGATTCAAATGTGAAATCAAGATGGCTGCCATGTTTTTCAATGAATTTTGGAAAGTTTTTATAGCTCCAATAGTTCACTCCTGAAAAACCATATGAAGTTTGGTGACAATCGAATGAGGGATGTGGCATGTTGGGTGTGCCCAAGGATTTAGTCATCCAAAGAGTAAAATCCAAGATGGCTGCCGACGACCATGTTTTTCATTGAAAATCGTTCAAAATCGATAGCTCCCATCTAGAGGTGGTCCTAAACATGCCTGTAAATTTTCAAAAGATTTATGCAATAAATGCGGGCATGCAGGGTGTGCCGATGGATGTAAAATTTGAAATCCAAGATGGCTGCTGGCTGACATGATTTTAATGAATTTCTGAAAAATTTGATGGCTCCCATCTAGAGGTCACCTCGAAGATCCATATGAAGTTTGGTGATGGTCGGATGAGGGATGTGGCCTGCAGGGTGTGCCAAAGGAAATTGTTGGTGGACACACTCATGGATGACAGATGCCAACCCTTGGCAATAGCTCAAACTTGAATTTGTCAAGTTGAGCAAAAAAATGAAATACAAATTGATATTAATTTATGTATAGACATCATGAAAAGAAATGTTGCGATAAATCACAAATACTTTTTATTCACAGTTAAGATATTTCAACGATCAGCAATGCAGCCCATATTAGGGTTCCTACAGGTGAGAACTATTAATATTCAAAGTCATTTCAACACAATTTTTATCAAGGCCCTTAACTCTAAAATTCAATGTTATTCAAGGTTGAAGGTACTCAATCCGATTCGATGGTCCCCATATCATCAAATTCCAACAACAAAATTATTTTTTTAAATGCCGCTTCAGTTATCAGAATCGAGTAATTGCCCAAAAATAATGCTATTAAACCACAGTCAACTATAGTATAACATTGTCCAGAACCTCTTATTTATCAACATTTTCTTCAAAAAAAAAATTCCCGGTTTGTCAAATATCTGACACAAGAAAGCCACTTGATTTTAGAGTTATCTATCTTCATCCACAATTTGGTCAGAGAAAATCTTCTCGTCGACTGTTTACTGGGCCATTTAAAATTACTGATTATGAAAAACAGATTTCAAACATCGATATCTGATCACTCTGAGCTTTGATGGGTGGATTCCTCTACTCAAATCAATTATTTTTTACACCCGAAGGCAAGGAAATAGTAATTTGCAAGCGTTAATTCAGATTATGCATCTTTAAGGTTAATTCTCGGCAACTTTAAAAACTTTTTTCAAGGCACTCAATTAAATATTGTGACACTCAGTCGGAATAAATTATGAGTAACTTTAACAAAATTCAAGAATATTCAAGGCTCCTCACAGAAATTTAAGCAGTTTCAGACCTTATAATGACCAATTGTCAAATTTCAAGTCTATGCTAGATTTTCAAGGCCCTGCCAAAAACCCAATATAATGCGTATTGAGGCTTGGCATTTCCGACATCCACTGGCGGTATGTGGTTAGTATACCTGCATCGTCCATATGTTGCATGACCCAGTTGCATGCTGCCTCCAGACCGACATTGTTTGTGTAGTAAACTCCTTTTCGACATGCCTCAATCGGGAACCCCATATCAGCCACCTGATTCACAATAGACTCATCTATATTGATAGCTGAAAGAGATTGGAAATAATTAGTGCTTCATTGTATTTTCTGTAAGGAAGCAACAAGATTAACCCTTTCTATACTAAATACTCATTGATGAGAAGTTCCCTTAGGAAATGTTCAAATGATAATATTATCTGAACAATTCCCACCAAAGAATAGGATTCATTCTGCTCTTGTATTATCTGTTTTCTGCTTTTATTACCGGAACACCTCTACAAGTGAAAAATAGACCATATCAATGTATATATACTTTTATAACTGCATGGGATAATCCATTCAGTATAGAAGGGGTTAAAGCAGGGTAATATCCAGGACATTCCATGACCCAGTACCATTTTTCCATGACCTGATATATTACTGAATGCCCATATGCCCTATGTAAAATGATTTACTGCATAGTTTACTGGCGGCTCTGTGCTTTTCCCTGTTTGGGAATTAAACACTCCTTGAATAGTGTATGTTGGCCATCCGTTATTAAATGAGCATTTAACCCAAATATTAATTATTTCTGAGTGAAAAAAAAAAGGACATAACTCTGTCATAAATCGGACAGTGACCAAAATCGAACTTGGTCTGTGTCTTCTCAAAGGTGAGCCAAGTACATAATATCAAGAAATTATGTTGAATATTGCTAAAAACAAATTGGGCATAACTCCAGCAAAAATCATCGGACCATGACCAAAATCAAACTTGGCATGTGTCTTCTCAAATGAGAATCACACACAAATATCAAGAAATATTATAGAATATTGCCTAAGTTATCCGGACAACCCAAAATAAATTATTTATAAGTAAAAGAAAGGGGTGTAACTCCATCAAAATTCATCAGACCGAACTTCACCTCAATAAAGTGATGTTTATTCATCATACCAAATTTTGTTTCGATCAGATAACTTACTGAAGTTAAAGTCTGGACAAGGAATCCGATGGATGCACGGACGACAATATTACAATAGTCGTCCGAAAATTTTGGGTGAAATAAATCTTGAAGTGCAAAGGTGCAGTACACATACCGTAAACTTAGTTAGGAATAAGACCTGCAATAATGAAATGGACTGCGCATATCATAATTTACGATGCAGATATTGTCAGTTATATATCTGTTACCAGATTGTATGGGATTATTATTATCATTCTCAGGGGCAGGAAGAACATGTCATTTTCAATGACATACTAAAAAAAACATTATCACATGACTTCCCGATTGTCAGTAACAATAACACATTTCTTACAAAATAGTCTTTGACAAGTAGTTACTTCGGAGTTGCCATCACTATGCTAACATAAAAAGTATGAACAACAGAATGAAAAGGTTTTAAAAAAGCTATAGACATTCTCGAAATGTTCTCCGCACATATGTTCCCTGGTTCCCACCTCTACAAGCCTGTCCTAATCACCAAGTTTCATTTCATTGTCCAACTTATCCATTACAATTGAGTTCTTTGGCACCCTTTGGCTGAAAATTTCGCCAATTTGAGTTTTTTACACCTCCCTTTTATTGAATAATTTTCTTTTGGTCAAGTTGGCGAGCGACAGTGCAAAACCTTCAATAAAACAAACCTGGCTCTGCAGATTCTTGAGGTTCATCTGGAAGAGATTCCTCTCCTGGCTGCATCCCTGTGCCTCTCAAATGTGTTATGTCAAGGTCGTCAGGCATGTCCATGGATACATCTAACAATATATAACATAACAACTGATCATTTATTGGAAACTAGAATTTCAATCTATAATCCAAGTCGGAAAATATAAAATAGAGAGTCCAAAAGCAACAAAAATTTCTAAATTGTTAAGTGCATATTTTTTAAATCTGTTGATTCATTTGTGGTAGGTCTAAGGGTTGAATGTTTATAGGAACATAGGAACATTAAACATTGAGAACTTGTAAAATAGGCAGACTTTGTTCTCATATTGGTTATTATTATCTAAGGTTTTTCGTGACTTTATAATCATTATTTGTAAAAAGTCAAAATTCATACTAGAGTTTTACCTTCTGTACCAATAATGAATCCAGAATTGCTCCACATATTAAAACCTATTACTGTCAAATTAGTTTATAAATGGATAAATAATTATAATTAATACATGCTTGTTCCTAGAATTACAGTGTTCTTTCTGTGTCATATTTACAAATCCGTATGCAACACCTGTTCCATACGCATCCCGTAGACATCACACAAATGTAAATGACGTTCCCCTCAACCATGAAACTATAAATTAAAAGAATCATCACACACGACAAAATAAGCCCTGTATGTGCCCCAATAAATTCTGTGTGTTCTTTTTAATTCATGGATTCTAGGATGGGTGGCATGTAATAAACACAGAACGATACATGTGTTAATTAGTTTGTCAATACGGCACTTGTGCCATCGCAGAATGATGTGTATCTTGTTCTATCCTTCTGCGCTAGCACTCGTGCCGTATCAACAAGCCTATTAACACACTCTTGTCGTTCTGTGTATTTATTATTTGATTATCAGAACAAAGCTTGATTATTTTATCATGTTCTATTTAATTTTGATACTAGACCAAGTATTCTCGGTACACATCAGCTTTGGATATATCGGTTGGGTTGATGCTGTTTTGTACCGAGTCCCATCCCATTACTCTTGTATTTCACATTTATGCCCATTATCGTGGGCGGGAGTTATCTTGCTTGTATGTCTTCAGATTAGGTAAATGGACAGTTTGCATATATGAACATAAAGGGCAGCCTTTCCCAAACATGATATCAAACATGCCTATATCAGAGGTCCGTCAAAGCAACAAGATTTATGAGTAAACAAAGCCTTGTTTTCCATAGAATTTAGATTTGTCACGCTATCAGAAAATGTATATAGGCAATATATTAAACAATCATATAATCACTTTACCTTTTTCTATCATGGTAAAGATTAATCGACAATGATTAACAACATTCAGCGCAAATGCCTGGGCTCCACATGTAAATGTAGTCTGTTATAGAAGAGTGACGGAATGGGACTCCGTCCAAACACAGCATCAACCCAACCGATATCCCAAGCTGTTGCGGATCGAGAAGATAAGGTCTACTATGATACATGTAAACATTTTAACCTTCTAACCTATCACAAATGCTTCAATATGCCTGCCTAATGATGATATAAGAACGTGATGAGCCGATTGTCAAATAGAGCCTTGCGCCGATTATTTGAGATCACAATCGGCCGATTCAGGTGCCGATTCCGATTATTGTAATAATTATACCAAAATATGTTATATACTACTTCAATTTGGAAGCAACAACATCAGTAGTATACCAGTATACATAAGTATATGTTTGGGTAAGTATAAAGGTAGGTATGGGTGGACTTTTGAACGAATTCCTGCATCCTGACAACCAATACACATGTTATATTATGCTCAATTTACCGTATATTTCTGTCTATAAGTCGCTACTTGTTGACCCAGTATTTCCCCTCAAAATGTGCATGCGCCTTATACAACTGTAAGTCAATAGGGGGTCTGAATTCTGGCTACAGTCACAGACACAGGTGAGTTTTGGCATTATCCGCGATGACAACTCAGAAGAGTGCATCAAAACAGGAACGAAATGTTTAATTACAAATAAAAACAATTAAAATATTAATTGTTACCAGTGTATTTATCCCTATCCAATTAATAAAATACAAGAATTCAACATGAGACCTCCATCTGAGGAAGGGATTTTGATGTTATACCACATTATCCTGAACTCAACTGTAGAGACAATACCAAGGAAACCAGGCATAACATGACGCAACACTTGTTTACAGTCTACAGGTGTTTTTGATGACCTCTATAGATAAGAGGTCATTGAGGTCACTGGCTGACCTGATATCAGTTTGAATCATTTTGTATACTGGTGATTAGCGGTCACTACGTTGAATAGTAGTTGTTAATTGCTGAACAATGGGAATGTTGTAAACACACTACATTATATAATGGGTCTCGTCGGGCTATTTTACATAATTATTTCAATTCATTCGATATATAATAACTGAAGCGTGGTGAATGCAGTCAAATGCGTAATAATGTGTCAGGTGACATGTACTTTCAGGGGTTTATACCTGTGTTAGGCAGGACCTGGCTGTATATCATTAAATTTGTGTTTGGTTACACTTTCCCCATGTTTACTGGTCATTTATTCAACAAAACATCGTTATATTTAACACAGTTTATTGAAGAAAAACAAGCACCTGATTATTATTTAGACAATCGGAAATGCCGATGTTGAAACCAGAGTACCGATTGTCATCCAATGGGCCACAATCGGCCGATTCCGATTGTCGTTTCCGATCATCGGCTCATCACTAATATAAGATATGAAGATCGCTTTCAAATTTGATAACGGAAACAGAAATTTCAAAATGCATCCAATAAACCAGTCTGTATACAGGATGCCTGAATATATTGCACTAAAGAAAACTTCACTGGTACTATTGGCCTCAAACAATTAACCCTTTCATGACCGCATTTGCGGTGGTGCAGCATTAAAAATCCTATGTCCCATAGGGAGCCTCGCATATATAAGAGAATGCACTGGCTTACAAGGTCATGGTAAATATTGTTAGGCTAATGAATTCTACGGGAGACTCGCATATATAAGAGAATGCATTGGCACAGGGTTTTTCGCAAAATTTCAGGAAGCTCCAGTCATGGAAGGGTTAAAATCAGAGAAAACGTACCTAATTTTTTGGGTGTCCAATCAGCACTGATGGTGAATTTCTTCATATGTACAAGTAGATAATCTGGGAATGTGGAAAACCTTGTTGTTCTGAAATTTAAGGTGTGCAATGCCAATAGAATACAATTTAAAAGGAATAACCCTAAAAATCTAGGGTTTTCAAATTCATCAAAGATATTTGTGATTAAAACAAATGGTTATGTTGAATCACGTATGGATTTGTCATGTTCACATCACAATGGATGGAAAACTAGAGAACAAGAAAACAATCTAAGAGGCGTAACACCAGAAAGCAAAATATGGGGGGGGGGGGGGGGGGGGGGGGTGGACTAGTTTTCAAACTCATCCAAGAAATTGGCAATTGCAAGCCACACACCTACAGTAATGCTCATAACTAATCGAATCCTTAACCACAGCATAATTATGGGTTACTTTTCAGGATTTAGTCGGAAATATGGCTTGTTGCCATATATCGGAAAGCTCTGCCTGAGAGCTCTCCGATGAATGGCAACAAGCCATATTTCCGACTAAATCCTGAAAAGTTACCCATAATTCTGCTGTGGTTAAGGAGTCGATTACTTAGAGTATTACTGTAAGTTGGCCAAAAACAAAGAATGCTTGGAGCTGTAGTGCTAATGGTGATAACTAGTAAACAGTTTTTGAATTGTCCAAAACATTTGTGAGTAAAAGTCACAAACCAAAATTGGATTATGTTCATTGGGAGTTATCATGCTGACATCTCAGATTCTGACATACACATATCTCACTTTTTAGCTAAACCTTTTGCCTTTAGAGCTGAACTGTAAAAATCATCTACAGTTTCAGGTGAAGCGAAGGCTTCTATACATGATGACAATCCAATTCTGGGTCGAACTATTTCCTTTGGGTCTCTGAAAAACATAATACATGAATGGATTATCTCTCCATGTGAAAGCAATATGGCAAAAGTTTAACCCATATCAACCACTATCCAAATACAAAATCTAGATCAGAATATTGTGGAATAGATGCCTGTATAAAAGAGACTCTAATGTTTTTCTGTATGTCCCATTTATGAATCTTACATCATGACAGAGAGAAGGCATCTGAAATAAGGATGTAATGGGTGTTTATGAAACATTTATTAATAAATATGGTTCAAAGAAGGGGCAATATGTCCTGAACCAATCACAAGACAAATATATCTATATGATTGTTACGTATTGGCATATAAGACATACAAATATTATTCTGTCATATTGGCTGAAGTAGTCCAATGACATGGGATATATGAAATGGGTTTCTAGTAACAGTTTCCAAACGAATATATATCAAAACCATGCATGTGAGAGGTTGCATCATCATAAACCTGGATGTATGAGAATGTAATATATGAGAATGCTTGATTATAAATATTTGAGTTATTGCATTGCATAGCTGAAAGGCATGGGATGGTAAATTATAAATTACTTTTAAATTTGAGAAACTTGGCAAATGTCAGCCGGAACAAAGCCGACGGCTGGTACACTGGGCTCAAAATTTATCTTAATTAACCCTATTATCTTACATCCGTTCTTCTCTGGACTCAAGTTCCTTCTTTTTCTGTTCATAGGCCTCTACTTGTTCTGAAATAGATGTTGGTACAAAATTAAGATATTTTATCAATCGATTATTTCATATGAATATTTTGCGTTCAATGACAGAGCACTAATATCATAAATCTGTGAAACATACACATACATTGGTTTATTTTTTGTGAATTACAACAAAATTCAGAAGGTTTCTAACTGTTCGATAACAAAATCTGTCCTGTCATTGGACAATACTGACTTATTATGTTGTCAGCAATTCTTAACAGAAAAGTTATTTACTATGAGGTATGCTATATCTAAATTAGATCATGCCATGAATCTCTACTCTGGCTATGCGCATATAGATCATACTCCACCAGTTCAATATCGGTTCAAGACGGGGAAGTTTACCACAACAGTGCAGCTTATATATTTCTTAGTTAATACCAGCTCCGTAATAATGTATTTCACAGTAGGCAAAGGTCCCAGCTCGAGATTGCATGATATATGTGACGTTGTTGAGTTGATTTTTATTTGCATCACAATCATGGAATTTCTCCCAGGTAATCATTTCAATGTTTATTGGGATAATGACTAACAAAAACCACAAAAATCATGCAATGTTGAGCTGGGACCACCACCTACTGCGAAATAGATTAAGCAACAAGTATTAATAAAGAAATATATTCCCTGTGTTGTTTGTTCAATGTTATAAAGTTCCCTGTCAGAAAAGGTTAGAACATCAAAAAGTTCCCATGTTTTGAATGGGTGGAACATGATCTCTATGGGCGTAGCCAGAGTAGAGATTCATGGCATGATCTATACCTAAACCACTAGTTTGCTTAAATCGTTCCCTGGTCAGTACCTTTATTGGTGGCTGCTTCTAGTGGTACAGGCAGTGATAGAAGAAAATCGTCACGTTGTGAGTATCTGACTTTTCTTGATTGCACACATTCAACCCTCTCCTCAACTTGATATTTGAAACAGTCTGTGGGGTTCGATGAACCTCTGCAGTTTCTCTGTAAAGATAAAAGTTATTGCATATCCAGACACCTCTATATGCCAAAATAAAATTGGATTACATACATTTATTTTCCAAAAGCACTCATTTTGGATATTATGCAATACCCCCTCACTTTGGTCATTATTGAAGACAGTTCTGATCGCGACTGAAGTAGTTCATACAGAGTGTGCTTCAAATTATCATGGACGTAAATGAGATGGATAGACAACTCTCGCAGAGTAACGCGATATATCGCGGATTCTTTTGTTTCCCAATTAACGAGCGCCTGACTGCGAGATCGCCTGTTACTACAACCACTGCGTAAACAAAATGGCGTCTTTTGCTATCGTTTTGTTTCGGAACAGTGTCGATAGCACACAATGTTTCCTGTCTGACACTAGCTTCTTTCATTTACCCGCTTATAATAAATGCTTGAATTAATTTTACATTGAATACATTTTGTTTATTGTTTATAGTGGCCTAATAAAAGTGGGAAAGCACCCAATGTGCATTAAAAATAAAGCTTTGAAATATAAGCACCATACTCATAGAATGAGCATTGTAATTATTGTTGTCATTTCCGCTGAATTATTTCTTAACTAAAAGAGCGTAATTACGCAACTATTAATGACATATCAAGGTGGTGAATGATCAATTAGCAAAACTTAATGGTGTTTATATAACTAGGCTTGAAGCAAGCAGGAAGTTTAATCTGCCCCAAAGCAATGAGAATTGAATATGATCACACTTCAGTTAATACAATGTTGACACATCGCGGAGAGGGCTAATCATCGCTAATTTGACGTGTTTTAATCCACAACGAAGCCAATGACAATATTGTTTTATATATATACATCGCTGGGAAACTACAATGTAATGAGATCAGCTGTTTACAGGTTTCTTTGAGTCTATTTCGTGTCCACACGATTGAACAAATAACTTCATATTATAAGGCATATTTTTGTTTTGGCAATCGGTAAAAGCCAATGAATGTTCAACTGCGAGGTATGATTAATATCCGATGGGCTATTATCGGAACATCACTAGTGGTCTGTAGGGTGTACCAAAGGATTTAGTCATGTAAAAAGTAAAATCATCTAGAGGCGATCCTAAACATGCCTGTTATTTTCAAAACAATTCTCCAATAAATGCGGGCAGCAGACTGTGCCGATGAATTCAAATTAACAAATTTCAGAAAAAAGTGATGGCTCCCAATTAGAGGTCACCCGAAACACCCATATTGAGTTTGGAGATGATCCGATGAGAGATGTGACATGTAGGCTGTGTTAACGGAAATTGTTGACGGATGCACGGACAGATGATGGACGCCAACTCATGGCAATAGCTCAAACTTGACTTCTTCAAGTTGAGGTAAAAGTTAACACTTGGCTGCATGTACTTAAAAGACTTCATGTATATGACCATGGCTTCACTCCTGGTTTGTGGATTCGGAGACCTGTTTTTTTCCGCTTTCAGTCTGGTATATGTGTAGTTCTTACAAGCATTGCTATATCAAAATGTTTTATCATGATTTATTGAAATATGAACACTGTTGTTGAGATTGATTGCCTGTAAGCAAACATACTTGATCAATCAGTCCAATTCATTATCATAACTCATTTATTTTCTCCGTGGATAAGGTAAACTTGGAAATTGTATTATTTTTGCTCAGTTTTAAATTTACACACCAATGGGTGTCTGAAAAATAGTATTGCGTGAATTTAAATATGAGTAAGGTATATGGTTTATATTGGGCAAGGCTCAATAGAGTATCTGTTGTCATTGCTTCAATTCACAGCAAAGGGGTAAAGTTATCCCATCAAGCCAATGTGATCATACTGCGTTTTATGCATATGGTTGTATCATGGGTTACGAGGAATGAAAACACCTTAACAGTTATACATTTATGCATGTGTTATATTTTGATATCATATTATTCAAGAAAATATTATTATTATTTTTAAGATTTCAATATAACCGCTGATGATTTCAAGTCCATGCCTAGTCTACATCTTCAAATCTATATCATTAAATTGCAATTTTGTGTGTTATTTTGTGGCTATCAGTAAAATATTGAGTAAGGAAAAACAATTACTGGGCAAAAAAAAAATTCTTGTGGTTTCGATGATTGCATAAAATAATTCACGAGGGGAGCCAGGCCTTGTTTTACCAATAGGACCCGCTCCCCGAGTGAATTATGTCACGTAATCATCAAAACAAATTGATTATTTATTATTCTGTTTATAACACATTTTCCATAAGTAAAAGGCGCTAATTATAAATATAATATGTTACAAAATACTACCCGATCAGCTGACAGCGTGCACCGGGGACGTAATTCACAGTTGTGACATAACTTTTAATTCACGGAGAAATCCTTATAAATCACGGCTAAGTGTGTAATAAGTATAGAATAATCACCTGATTGAACTGGTGACATGAAATAATTCATGAGATGCAGGGACATTGTACAAACACGGGAGCTCATTGCGCTCGAGTGTTTTACAAAATAGTTCCTGCCTCGAATGAATTATTTCATGTCACCAGTTCAATCAAGTGATTATTCTGTTTATTATATTCCACTATAAACATTTGATTTACAAGAAATCTGAATGATACATACATTTCTATAGCGCGTTATGTATTCATTATATATTCATTCATAGTTAAAATGACATAATTCACTAGTGAAATTATCGTTTATAATAACTCGAGAAATCAAGGTAAATCACACATAGGAATGTAATAAATGATAACATTTTAAATAGCTATGTTATCTTACCTCAAGCAAGTTGACAATGTGAAGAAAAAATTCTTGCACATCCTGTTGACGTTTTGTGGAAAATTCTGGATGACCCCTGCCAATGAGTGATTTAAACATTTGGGGACGAATTCCAGTTGGAGACTAAAATAGAAAACATTAGTTCACTTATGTGTGCTGAATAGGATAAGATGGGATACGAATGTCAACATATTGTACTTTTATACTGCTCATATATCAGCAATCTGCATGGCAAATAAAAGTCAAAAACCATGGCCACATTGAATTTGCCATTATTACTTGAAGAAACTAGAAATGTAATAATAAATTCAATTGTTTTTATCATATTTTTATATTATTAATGATGGTCTATCTCCTCTGGTGCACAATTACAACAACAACATACTTTTTATAAAACCCAATTTTGTCAACAGAAGGATAATTAAGTGGTTTACTCCTGCAAATATCTGAAGTAAAATGGCAATTTTTTCTCCCTGACTGCTGGTCCGATTTCATCCAAATTTGGTGTAGACTCGAGGTACCCTGGTGGAGGTTATAACGGCGTTAGTTTTTCAAAATTTTGATTTAAAAGAATTTAATTAAATAAATTGAAAAAAAAAGAAGCTCACTATGGGCCTATTTCAGAATCCAATAATAGTCTGGTCGATAAAATGTTTGACCTAGAACAAATTTGGACTAAGTTGGTTTTTATTCCATTTTGAAGAGGAGTATATCCTCTACAACATATCCGAAATCCGCTAAAATCCGCTTTGAGCAAACTTTTTTACAGAGATTTTTAAAAATGCACATTTTTCGACCTTGTGAAGTACGTTTTTCTACAATATCCCTCATCGGCGACACCAGAGTGCATTAATCCTCCATCCGATATATACCAGTTTGTGTAAAAGAGTATAGGGGGCGAATAGAGTGACAAGGACAGAAAACAATGCAATCGTGGCGATGAAATGGCTGTCAAAATGGCCGCAACTACAATCCATGCTACGACGAAAGCAACATATTGGATAACCCCCTATAAGCGAAAATACACATTTGTAATTTACAAGAATGTTGTTATATATCTTTAAAGGTACACATATAATTAAAACAGATCTATCTGAATGATTTATCGATCACTGCTACGCACGTTAACCCAATGATTTACGTTCAGGTTTTCTTATTAGAATACATCCAACAGTCGGACCAAAAACAGTTATTTCGGGCATGCAACACACGAAGTAATATTTCGTCACACAGTGCGTGGTAGTTTCGTTTTGGAATGATGATTAATTATTGAATGTAACGCAGAAACTGAAGTGCCCACCCTATCTGTGTAAATACTAGTTATATTTCCGGAATTTTCAACACTCTCCGTGACAATAAACCATACATGTATGTCGTAATGCTGATTATACTGTAAAGAAACACTTATCTCTTCAACAGAATAGTACCCTATCTCACTAGATCGAAGAGACTGTACATGGTACATTTTATTTAGTACTAATTTTCATGGTGCTCCAAAACCAGTTTCTTAGTAGACAATTCTGTTCAAATTACTTCAATCGGCACTTTACAACAGGAATATGTACCACGCAATGCACACTATTAGTTGTCAGTATCTTGTTGTTTGAAATTATGTTACCATTGCCACCCAAATATTTGCGCTAAATATCAGGTCATCAGCGTTTACAATTATTAGTTCTGCGTTTACCATTCACTCAATGTTGCTATTTATGGTTATTTATGCAGCAGATATGTGTAACATTAGGGAGAATGGGTAAACGCGGCGATGCGGTTGCAGAAAAGGTCGTACTTTTCGCGTATATGTGGCCTTAGTGCATTTATGTGCACATAATTTCCAGCTAAAAAGACAATCTCTGCCACAGAGTATGTAGGCAAATTTGGTTATGTTGAGAATTTATTGAAGATAGTCTATTGTAATCCTTTGTATTTTGATAAATTGCGTTCATGGTATACCACCATGTATTTGTGTGATAAAAGTGAAAAATTTGTGTTTAATCACTTGGCTGGAGGCAACTATGACTACTATTTTAAGACAAGGACAATAGGATCTACACGTTTTACCTAGTACCATATGAATAGCTCTCATACTGTTCTATAGTAGTGAATTTTGACAGATTGTGTGTTGTAGATTCAAAAATAAATTATTATCGGTCACATTCGTGAGAATGTTTTCATTACATATATTTCTGCTTCTAAAAAGGTCAAACAATGAATACATCCCTATTAGATCACATTTAACTGTTTTAATACACATATATTACACGATTCAAGATAAACAGTAGATTGGTTGCTCTCTCGCGAGATACATTAGAGAGAAATCTTACATACTATTATTAATAGCTCCCCTTATACTCTGAAATCATTCTTCCTCGTATAATTCGAGGGCCTGTTCATTCTTGTATGACCAGCTATTAAATTTTCCGCAAATTGTAAATTTCATTTCGATTTTGTCCATTTTGGCGGCCATATTGGACAGACATTCTACCGACATGGTTTACGACCAAGCATTGTTTGTGTAAATTTAATTTTATTACTAATTTGGTATTTGTTGGCGCACCTACCACCGAAATTCAGGATTTTTCTATACCAACTGCCATCATGGACGCCATCTTGTATTACAGAAAATGCTCAAAGCGGATTTTAGCGGATTTTGGATATGTTAGAGAGGATATATTCCTCTTCAAAATGGAATAGAAACCAACTTAGTCCAAATTTTTTCAAGGTTGACCCTAAAATTTTAGTTTATCGACCAGACTATAAGTCCAATATGAACCTATTTGCACGAGGATTTGTTGCAGAAGATATGTCTACTCTTTATATATGTGTTTTCAATATGGCCCACACCATCCAACGGAATAACGGCCACTATGGGCTTATTCCACAATCAAATAATTCCAATATGAACCAATGCCAATATTTAGGTCCAATATGAACCTATTTGCACGAGGATATATTTAAGTAGCATAATAAATATCAATATATAAGAGAAGGATCCATCTTTCATGCGTGCGAAGCGCACACTGGGGCCCCTCCGGCACTGAATAAAGGCTCCCAAAGGGGGCCTGTTTCAGCAAGTTGAGAACATAAATCAGCGGATGACAGATTATCCAGCAGAAGTGATTGAACATCAGAAATGAACAGGCCTCAAAATATGGTGCTGGTCATTTGCAGAATGAGGTCCCCAAAGGATGAATTTAGTGATGCTACCCCGCACAGCGGGCCAGGATCACTAAATTCACTTTCTGGGGACCACATTCTGCATAGGCCACATCTTCTCTGGAGAAAATATCATTTTTGTCAATTAACAAGTTTTAGAGATTCTTTAGAAACTTCTTCACAAAGATTAGTTTTCTTTTTTAGTTTAGTTTCTCTATATCCCCAGAATGGCAGATGACACAATGCATCACAAGGTGCCCAATGGGAGCACATCACCATCTGGGAACTTAAATCTGTGTCTAGATCTCCCATAGCAGATGAGGCCATGTAGAATGAGGTCCCCAGAGGATTAAATCGGTGATACTAGTCTGTTGTGCGGGGTAGTGTCACTAAATTCACCCTCTGGGGACTTCATTCTGCAATTGTTCAGCATCATATTTTGAGGCCTGGAAATGAAAGTGGTACACAGCCGAGTTGCTGGCTTCCATTTTGCTCCCAGGCAAGCATCATTATAATTCCTCATAATTTCTATAGTTATACCTCGCATACAGTAGTCAGTATATTTTAACTACTTGAATGCTGATAGATTAAATTCTAACACCATGAATTCTGCATTCATCCAATACAACTATTGTGTTTATTGTTCTTTTTATAATTGTCTTGTGGTGTTCTTTCGGCGGTAAGACATATGTGTCTTTAATTCTGAATAAATATTTGATTTGATTTGATTCATTGATGTCCAGTAATCTAAGGGTCTTTAGTCACTGATGCTGATGGTCCACATCCACAGTGATTATTGCATTATGCAATTATGAGTCAAGAAAGAGGAATAACTCTGAATTTGTTTTTCTTCTGTGGTCCATATATATGTTGCACATAAGCAATATGTGGGTAACAATATCCTAAAGTTTAAATTCTCTACATTCAAAATTATAGTCAATTGCACAATAAATCTATCCCAAGTTCAAAATTGTCCAAATTTTGTTGTCAAGAAAGCGGAATATCTGAGTGAAAAAATATTTTTTCCATTGTCCATATACATATTGCACATTAGTGATATGTGGGAAACAATATCCTTCAATTCTCTACATTAGAAACTGTGGGAGGAGTGGATCACACAATGAAGGCAACCATAATGTGTGATGGACACACAACCAGACAGACTGACAGAGGTAATTTCTATAGGCCCCTTTTTGGGGGACAAAAAGCGGAGGTATATATATTAACAGCATGTATATATGTAAATTCTAATTTGTTTCCTTACACTTTGGTAATCTGTAGATTCTTCGACTGAAGGCTTCGAGTATTCACCTGACAGGAGACTGCTACCAAGTTTACCCCTAAAATAGATAAGTATGATTGAAAGACTAACAAGGCATTCTCTAGGTGACTGGTAAGTAATTGCAATTCCTCTAATCAAATAATAAATATCAACATATGAGAATGTCACTGTAATTATCTAAATACATAGCTGATTCTCAAGGTGTCTACTCATCACAGTATTTACCAGAAAACATATCCAAAGTATTACAAGTGATGTTTTGTTTTGTTTTAATGCTAAGAAAATAACGTAGAGCGACTTGAGTGGTGCAAATAAGTTATTAGGATCTATTAACAATCAACGTTGTTTGTATTTTAGATAGAGCTGAAACAGTTGACCCATTCTTCTAACCGGTTAACCATCGGGGTTAACCGGATTTCAACCGGTTAACCGCTAAATTTCTAGCGGACTTCTCTCACACTAATTATGTCGACATTATGCCATGCTCCAGGGACAAACCTAGGTGAGAAGTAGTAGCTGAAATAAAGACCTTATTCATGGCATTTAACGATATTCAAAAACACGCATTCACTATTCTTTTGCTGGCTCTCGTGATGGGGAATGAGCAAGTGAAATTTGTGAATGGCAGGGGAGATCGCTTATTTGCCGTGATCAGCATATGTTTGGGCATTTGTAAAACGAGTAAAATAGTATGGGTATTGGTAAAACGAGTAACAAAACTATATATTAAAGATCTGTAATATATCATTATCATCATTGGTATATCCTCCAATGCATTATATATAAAGACAAGAAAGTAATAACTAGAGAACAAAAAGGAAGGTCAGTTAGGTCAGACTCGCAGTCCTATTCAGTATTCGAGCTATTCGTCGGTATCATGATAGCGAACTCTAGTGTTGGGAGGTTATATAATTTACGTTTCGGTTTCGGTTTTAGTATGCAATCACTTAACATATAGCAATTACTGCCAAATTGAGTGTTAATTAGTCCCACAGGCACAACCAGTTACAGAGTAGCATGGAGCATCAATTTCCTTGACAAGAGGTGGCATCAGAGATGCTGTGTCTCGTTTTCGGTGGCTACCGCCAAATGGTGTGCATCAGTATCGGTAGAATAATTAATAGGTAAAATCGAAAAATGACTAATTAAGGGCCATAACTCCATAAAATTTTATCGGGCCAGGCTGGTTTTCGAACTCGTCCGAAATATTCTTGGCAAGTATGTCTATTCCAAATTTTAAACAAATCGGAGGACATTTGTTGAAGTTATAGCGCTAACGAGCTAAAAATTCACGAAAAATGACTAATTAAGGGCCATAACTCTATAAAATATTATCGGGCCAGGCTGGTTTTCGAACTCGTCCAGGATATTATTGGAAGACACTTATATACCAAATTTTATTTGAATCGGATGACGTATGTTGAAGTTATCGCGCTAACGAGCTCAAAATTCGTACAAAATGACTACTTAAGGACCATAACTCTATCAAATTTTATCGGACCGGGCCGGTTTTCTAACTCGTCCGAGGTATTCTTGGGAGACACCTATATATCAAAATTTCAATCAAATAGGATGATGTTTGTTAAATTATCGCGCTAACTAGCTGAAAATTTGCGAAAAAATGACTAATTAAGGGCCATAACTCTATCAAATTTTATTGGACCTGGCCGGTTTTCGAACTCGACCGAGATATTCTTGGGAGACACCTATATACCAAATTTCAATCAAATCGGATAACGTTTGTTGAAGTTATCGCGCTAACAAGCTGAAAATTCGTGAAAAATTACTAATTAAGGGCCATAACTCTATCAAATTTTATCGGACCAGGCTGGTTTTCGAACTCATCCGAGATATTCTTGGGAGACACCTATATACCAAATTTCAATCAAATCGGATAACGTTTGTTGAAGTTATCGCGCTAACGAGCTGAAAATTCGTGAAAAATGACTAATTAAGGGCCATAACTCTATCAAATTTTATCGGACCAGGCTGGTTTTCGAACTCATCCGAGATATTCTTGGGAGACACCTATATACCAAATTTCAATCAAATCGGATAACGTTTGTTGAAGTTATCGCGCTAACGAGCCTAAAATCAGTGAAAAATGGCAAAGGGCCATAACTCTAATAAATGTGTGGACGAACCCGATTTTTTGTCTGCAGCTTACGTGCATGGATATGTACTCACACACCAAATTTTTTTAATCCGTCAATAAACGGTTGAGTTATAAGCAAAACAGGCCGCCCGTCCGCCGCCCACCCGCCCGTCCGCCGCCCGCCCGCCCACCGTCCCCCATCAAACTAATAAACTAATAAAAGGGAAGATTATTGAAGATGTTTTGGGTTGCTTCAACTACGATGTCTGTTTGGTCACTCAATTGAATTGATCATATTAAATCACAACAGGGAGGAAGAACGGGAAGAGTGAAGACATTGTGCAGCTGATCTCAATCTTCAAACTTTGTCGACTTACATAGTTTTCATAAACCCCACTGTAAAACAGTTTTATATATAGTATGTCGTGGTGTGATTCCAATTTGAATCCATGTTGCTTTGTGCAGTATTAACTATTAAGTTACGAAAGCACGCATTGCCACACAACGCCACTTTTACGTTGTCACTTCCTTGTGTGCATTCAGACTTGATACACAGTGACTGCACACGTGCTTTTGTCGGAAGAAAACTTCCAAGGGTCGGAATTGATTGAAGGTCGCCGACACTTCCAGACAGTTCGAGAATTGCTACTAAGTATCTGATACTACCGCGTGTACCAATTAATGCTTGCATTGCACTCTACTATCGGTGACACGGGATTTAGTATTAGTTTTGCATCATTTAACCTAATATTTTGAGGATTATTCACGTTCACATTCAACTGACAACGGGATGCGGTTACATCCGGTTCATTTTTTTCTAACCGGTTACGTCGCTAACCGGATGCTAACCAGTTAACCGTCTAACCGTTTGAGCTCTAATTTTAGAGTTATCTTTTATTGCGGAAGACATTGGCCACAGTATGGTAAATGTTCACGAACATGTTTCATCATGCACTATCTTGTCATTGGAGGATTATTGATAATGGATGTACTAAGTAAGAACAAATTTGTTCTATTTTTTCAGGTTGGTAATAATGGTTCAACAAACTTTGTATTATTTTTCAGCTGTACCAATTACAAACGTCTTGAGGCACCTTAACAGGCAAATCATGTATTGAACTACTGGTATCATGTTCAATTATTATAATTAGATTGGCTGAACAAGAAATCAAATATTTCCTTGTTTCCGATTAAAAACTGACGGATTGCAATGCATAGCCATATTTAAATGTGCACAAAAGTGAATCAAATGAAGAGGCTCCAGATATAGTTTTCCTTACAACAATTTTTAAGGGACTATTTTATCACCTTAACCCTTTCTATAATAAATTCTCATTGACGAATAGTTAAGGAAATGTTCAGATTATAAGTTCAACAAACGACATTGAACTTATTATCTGGAAATTTTCCAGTAATGAATATGAATAATTTTGCTCTTGAATTATCTTCTTTTTTTTTCTGTCTGTCATAGATCTGCGTTTATTACATGACCACCCCTCCAAATGAATAATAGACTATTTCCAAACAATACTTTTATAACTGAATGAGAGAATCCATTTAGTATAGAAAGGTTTAATAATGACACCAGTATGGCTTTTTTAGTAATACTATAGTAATACTAACAGGTGACAAGATCACACTCAACTATGTGACATTATGAAATATTCCCATGGAGACAATCACATTCATGTTATGTCATTGTACTGATTTATATGTAACACTAATTTCATTCACTTCTCTTATATATGATATTGGATTATGCCTCTTTTATCAAATTCACCATGGAAATATCCAAATTCAAAGTTAGATAATATACATAATAGATATAGGGGATCTGCAACTCGTCCCCAGTTTATAAGGGAATTTACAAAACAAGTCCGGTAAATTAGCCTTTGGTGAGGTTCAGACCTAATTTGCTTGACGAGTTTTGTAAATTTCGCTATAAACTAGGAACGTGTTGTAGATTTTATTTATGACATGATCCAAAACCTTGATAAAACATACTTGAATCAACAAATGGAACGTGAACCTAACATCAACTTATATAAGGCCTGCGATGATGTTTATAAATTAAATAAATCACTCATACTCACATTTGAAGATCAAAACTACTTGTGGGATCAGAGTTCACTGACTGCAGAATGTTTGTGTACTGGTTGCAGTACCTGGAACAAATTGGACATTGAGGTAATAGGAATGTGAGGAAAGCCAAAAAAGTGACTATAGTAAACTCTTCCCAGAGATTGTCACATCACAAATGAAACTCATGCACCAAGTTATGAAGTTTCATCAGTTTTTGTCCAAAGCACTGTCCAAATAACCCCTACAGTTGCCTCAAATTAATTCATAAGACATATGATTCCCTAGTCTCTTTAAAGGCACGGGCGGCGTTCGTTGCAAAAATATTTATATTTGTTCAAATCGCCATCAACAGAAGGAACACCAAAATATATACAGTTCCGCTCATATGCCAAACATAATCAGCGCGTAAAGAGTATATTGTCGTCAATGCGTACGTAAACAAGAGCCTGCTCGTGTTACAGAAGTTGTGTTCTGTTTACATAACACAGCGCAATTATTTTGGTTAATCACACAAACATTATATAAACGCTCTTTATTTTTTTTCCATATCAGGAAAACAGTAACAAATAATGCTCTTTATGTTTACCATATCCGGATCTAAACAAAAGCCACGTGACGTAACGTTTTTTGCTTTTGTTTACATAACAAAGGGGAAAAAATGACAATAACATACTGTTTATGCCGTATTTCTGATTGGTATAAGAACAAGGTCTGTCTATATCTTACTATTCCTTCTGTTTATGGCGGTTTTGGACGGAGGTGAATATTTTAAAAGCATACCCACTGCCAACGCCGCCCGTATCTTTAATAACCAAGATCATATATATGTCTACTGTGATTCAGGTTTGATTTCTGTATTGATGGGATTCCCTTCAATACATTGGTCATGTCTCAGACAAGGTGCTATTTCATTGGTTGTGCACGCAACAACTCATTGTAAGGTTAGGTATAATCCAGTCTCTTTAAAATGCTGATAACACTGCTTAATGATTGGTTATATTTAAAAATTTGAGATCGAAGGTCAATGATCTGTTGATAATTTTCCAACGGATAACGAAATACAACAAATTTATAATACTACATTTTCACAATTCATTATACTCATGGTAATCTAGGAGTCATTATCCTCGAGATTTTATCAGTCAACAACATTTATTACTGATTATTCATTCACATCCTCTTGTTTTTTATAAATACTACTGAATACTATGATTCTCACACACATTTACGATACCAGACATTCGCTCCATATTTGAAAACAATTTATTAAAGATAAAAATTTATTAAATTATCATAGGAAAGCTTCAGAAAACAAAACTTTCAATTACGCACAATTCTAAAGAACTACTTTTCACTTTGGGACGATTTTTGGACGAAAAACAAACAGAAATGATTCCTTAAGTAAGAGTCTCTGCATATACAGTAATCCTCTAAATAATCGACTACTTAACCACAGAGAGCTTTCCGATGAATGGCAACAAGCCATATTTCCGACTAAATCCTGAAAAATTACCCATAATTCGTCTGTGGTTAAGGAGTCGATTAATTAGAGCATTACTATACTTTATATGTAAGAATGAAGTTGTGTGCTGCCAATTTAGATATGAAATGAAACTTATGAAATTAACTACTTTATTATGTATTCTCATTCGATCACACCAGCGGAGTGTTCCACATCACTTTAATACCAAGATTTATTAACCCTTCCATGACTGGAGCTTCCAGAAATTTTGCGAAAAAAACCCTGTGCGAAAAAACCCTGTGGCAATGAATTCCCTGATATATGTGGGTCCATAGGGAGCTTCACTTATATAAGAGAATACATTGGTCTAACAATAATTACCTTAGCCAGTGCATTCTTTTATAAATGTGAGGCTACTTATGGGAGATTCGCATATATAAGAGAATGCACTGGCACAGGATGTTATATGCTGCACCGGCGCAACTCCTGTCATGAAAGGGTTAAACATATCTTTTAGAGTAGGAACACATCAGATTTGGTAATCTATACATCACTACTGTTATTCAGAATAAGACGAGAGGCTGATCACGATCGGCAGATGTTAACCCATCCCTTGGCGATAGTAAATTACTATTATCGGAATCATAAATGAGAGTTTTGACGTTGAATTATAGAGTATACTGTTATGTACTATTATAGACAAATGTACATAACACAAATTATTGGAATTTATGGGTCACTCGCATGAATATAAGAGAATGCACTGGTACAGGATCTGTAATGCTGCACCACCACAGCCTTGGGTTAAATGTGAAAAAGGTGACCTGGACATGGAATACTTGGGTTAAGAGAGTCAAATTTAAGTTTACAAGGATAGTGTATCAAATTCTACCAACACCCATCAAGATAAAGACACCTCACTGCTGACCCATTAATATCAATTATATAGCAGAGCTGTCAACAAATCACACATTGTTTATATTGATGCTGGCATCTCTGTTAAACCAATAACATTTATAATGACCTCAGGCCATCTGTCGAGTGATATACTCAGTGATATACATAGCTTTCTTTATTTGCACATTGGTTTAAGAGACATCAGAAAATAAAATCGCCTTATCAATAGCTAAGTAGTCCAAAGGCATGGGATGGAATTGGTGAATTGGGTTTAAAGTTGCTCCAAACAAATTTACCAGTACATAACACAAGATTATAGACCAATTTAAACCAAATTTGGTGTGGTGACTCGGGTACCCTTGGCAGAGTTATAATGGTGTTAGTTTTTCAAATTTTGTTAACTAACAATTATTATATATTTTTTTATTTATTCATATTCATTTTTTTTTTAAATTGAGCAAGGAATTCAAACTAAAAAATGTTTTTGTTTTGAGGGAATATATTTTTTCGAAAAAGGGCCATAACTCAGTTAAATATTGTCGGATCAAACCCATATTCGAACTCGATCTGTATTTTGGGCTGAGAAACTCACATACAAAATTTGGTTACGATCAGATAGAAATTGTTTCAGTTATCGCATTATGCGTAAAGTGTCTACGGACGGACAGACGGACGGACGAACGACGAGTGGTCAATCCGGACGTTGACACTATGTTTACCATACTATGGTATGGGTAAACATAAAAACTGGATACCCACTTTTGCTGGAAATC
This sequence comes from Siphonodentalium dalli, assembly GCA_032622095.1. NCBI lineage: Eukaryota > Metazoa > Mollusca > Scaphopoda > Gadilida > Siphonodentaliidae > Siphonodentalium > Siphonodentalium dalli. Next base: position 87,317,813 of record CP136064.1, on the reverse strand, counting down.
GGGAATCGAGAATAAAACCTGCATCAGGGAGTTCATGTAGCAGCTGTTACCAAGGTTACGCATTCCAGTATATCCCTGTCCATACACGGGCTTCAGATCACAGCCAGCTTCCTGAATGACGTCCCATTCACCTATACGCTGATTTATATCTATCTCAAGTTCGACCATAGTCTTGTCTGTCTGTGGATGCAACAAAAGCAATAATTTTTCTATAATTGTTGGTATAAGAAAGAATGACAAGGGGCATATTATGTTTTTATCAACTTTTTCCTCAAAATATAAATCATATACCCAACCACAGAAGACTGAACATGTTATTAAAGATGGTCTATAGTTTCCTAGGTATAAAATAATAAATATGAATCAAAGACTCTATGCAATGCTTCTATCAATTAATATTAATTTTATTTAGAATTTTCTGGTATAGTATACATACAATTAATTTGGGACAATTTACGGCTCGCTTTCGTTCAGAATGTAGCATGTGGGATAACTCTTAGCTAGAAAGAGTAACGAAAAAATGTCCCAATTGATTATCGTATTATGAAAATATTTATATAAAATCAATATTAATTGATAGAAGCATTTCCGGACAGGTGTATTCGACTCATATATATTATATTATACCCCGGAATTTAAACACCTAAAAACAAAGTAAGTCCCCCTCATATAATACCCTATATCTCCTGTGTTACTCATCTGATGGTCTTGAAATTTTGAACAAATTGAGAGAATGGTACAAGCAGTTCATTGCGGTTGTTAATTATCCCGATAGTTTTCTAACCTTCTTCTGATTGCTGCTTCATTGGAAAATTTGCCATTTAAAAAAAATCACACTTTCAACTTTGACCCTCAATGGAATTGTGTTGATGGGTAAACTGGGTATTAAGAGTTTGTTAAGTGTCACCGGCCTTATTACAGCATGGGATTTTCTAGACCAGATGGTACTCCATGGGACTTTAGGCGCATGCTTTTGAACCACCCCATATCTGGTCCAATACATTCACTCGAAAGGACCTTTGCCCCATGTGACAGACCAAGAAAGTGTTATCGCCAGAGATTTATTGAAGGCAAACAACCCGTAAAGCAATACACTCGAAGGATATGTTTCTCACCGAATGAGACAAGAAAACTCAGCCATATTTCAAGAAACTGGTTGTATGAAAGACCGTTAAAACATACTAAAGATAATTTTAATCCGACAACCAATTACTGAGATATAGAGCTCCAAATTTCAGATGGACGCAAACATATTTTTCACTCCAAGTGGCATAGTGCTGCAAAAATGAATGTACGAAACCAAATCCATGTGGATATCCTTTCCCTCATGGTAGTTCATCTGCACACCATATATCATTTGAAACCGACAACCGATGACTGCGATAAAAAGCTCCATATGGACAGAAAGAATCCCCCATCAAACTTTGTTTGCAGGGACAATAAAGCTGCTTCTTCAAACTAAGGAATTCAATTACCAGACAGGACATAAAACTAGTGAAAGTATTGGGTTTATCTTCAAGGAGATAAGGTACTGTGTGAACAATTTTGTGGAGATCTTCCAAAACAATAAAAGGTCGCCGACCACGTGTCCCCCGAAAAGGTGGCTTTTTAGTAAGGATAGCTTTTTTTTTTTTAACTCTCTCAAATTCATCTGAACATGACCAAATTCAAACGTGGCCTTTGTCTTCTGAAATTTGAACCAAGTACCAAATATCAAGAGATTCAGTTGAATTTAAAAACAGATAACTAAAAGTAAAGTTATCATCCAGAAATCAAAATAATCGGCCAATTTTAAGTCAACAAGTACCATAACTCCGGCAAAAATGGTGGACCAAACCCAAATTCAAACTTGACCTGTATTTTCAGGTGGCTAATCCACATACCAAATTTAAAAACAATGTGATTACAAAAACTAAAGTTATCATCCGGAAACCAATATAATCAGCAAAGTCAACAAGGACCATAACACTGGCAAAAATGGGCGAACCGAACCCATATTCGAACTTGACCTGTGTTTTGAGCTGATAAACTCACATACCAGATATGGTTTCGATACGATAGCCCAAAATAAAGTTCTCATCCGGAAACTTTCTACATGGTTGGACGGATGCACAGACAGACAGATTCTAAGTAAAAAAGGGGCCATAACTCCAGCAAAAATGGGCAGACCAAACCCATATTCGAACCTGATCTGCATTTCGAGCTGATAAACTCTCATTCCAAATTTGGTTTCAATCCGATAGCCCAAAATAAAGTTCTCATCCGGAAGCTTTCCGCACGAACGGATGCCAGCTATTTAAATACTAGTAGTCCCTCAATTTTATTTTTTTCGGGGGACAACTAGTGAAAGTATTGGGTTTGTCTTCAAGGAATAAGGTACTGTGTGTGCAATTTGGTGGAGATCCTCCAAAACAACAAATGCTGGTTATCTAGATAAAAGCAACTTGTCCTACCTTACGAGTGAGAGAGATAAATCGGTCTGGAGAACCAGGATGACACTGTCAAGTCAGTAAAGGTTTAGCCTTATTTCCAATGTGGTCCCAGCAGATGCTTTCATTATCAATTTTGCCAGGCCAAACAAGGTAGGCTTCTTTAACATGCATATCTATAGTGTATATCTATATGTTGTACACCCAACATTCTAATGTTGACCGATATCAATGGCTGGCAAAGATGAAGAAATGGTCTAGGGATATTATTAATTTAGCTTTTTTGATGATGTATTAATAAGCACCCACCTTTTCTAAAGTATGAATATTGATACCAAAATGAGAAAGGTGTTTCTTTAGATGTGGGTCTTCTACCATATCATCTTCATCATACGAGAATACATCTGGAAGGCAGAAGTTACAGTGTATGAAGACCATGCATAATAAGTGTAAGCGTTAACAGATATCTTGCTAAACCTTGAATAGAGCATGACTACATGAGTTGTTTAAAATATATTCTGATGCAGGTTGTGTTCTGTATTTATTTCACTCCCATGTATCAGGTAACCCCAATCCTTGACTGTGCCTTTTATTTAAAAAATATGGTGCTCTTACTGAAGAATAATTCAGCATATAAATTTAAATTTAATTTTAGTTTATTTGGGAAGACTTTCTTCTGTATGGGAACTGTATCGAGTGATATTGCCCAATAGCAAGAAAATAAAATGTTGATTTAACATTTAGATTATTACTACTGTAATATGTTAGTATTAGGCATGGATATAGGAAATAATTTCACCATATTTCTGAGGAAAGTCCACACACTGCAGGCACACACTATGTGGACCTCATTCCTCTTCATCTTCTGGGAAGTATCCATAGTCTCAAATTATCATTGTTTTTAGTTACTTTTCCCTTCTGTTCAGTTTCTATATCCCCAAATTTTCAGACGAAAACATGCATAATCGAGGTGATTAATGTGTGAATATCAACTTCAACTGGGGAATTTCAATCTGATCTTAGGTCTCCCATAGCAGTTGAGGCCTCTGCAGAATAAGGTTCCCAGAGGGTGATTCTGATGAAACTAACCCGCAGTGTGGGATAGCATCACTATATTCACCCTCTGGGGACCCAATTCAGCCAAATGACAAACACACTATTTCAAGGTTTGAACCCACAAACCGTATTATCTCACCTATGGTTTACCAGACTACTTCAGGCTATATTACTTTGTATCCATCTTTTTGATCTGATCAAGAACACAGCAATTTGTAAAGAGGAGTTAGCACTAATTCCTGAATTAAGATATAATTAGAGTTCTAACGAGACACAACCGCTCACGATATGTGATATGTGTATTGCGATTCACTTTAGACTTGGATAATTCCATTTCTCTGACAGCATACCATTCCATGTCTAAGCTTATATGGACACACTGAAACAATTGAATTTATCCTTTAATTTTACTGTTGAATGCTAGATTACCACTCACAGCCACTAACGAGACCACATGCCACACTCCCTCGGGTCCGTCAAAGAAGAGCATATACATATGTCTGCTATATACTAACTATCACATTTAATCGTTGACATAACCGGAGTTGACACAATACATATTATGATGGGGTCAGCAGGAAGACAGCCACGAACGAGGTTATGCCAATCCTAGGCTGAGTCCACCCCATTTGGGAGTCAGCATGATGTGGATTGTCATATATCCATATCTTGCTGACCCTCAACTGGGCAAGTAACTGATCTTATGCACTTGACGATTCAATCCTATTTATGATTATTTTTGTATCTCCTGTATTCTTGTATAATGAATGCACTTTTGCCAATAAATTATCTATCTATCTATCAAGGGTTTGTACATATGCATGTAGTCGACAAAATATACCAAAAACGTGGGAATAAGCACATCGCGATACATTTGTTAAAACTTCGTTATAAGACTCTTTAGAAAGAATCGCCATACACATATATCGCGATTAATCATTACATCCCCCTCAATTTAACCCTTTACCCAACAAACCGGCCAAAACCGGCCAAATAAAGCTTAACAGCCTAAAATATCTTCGGTCTGTCTCAATAAAACCATACAAATATGGATATCATTGGAACCGGCTCCTTGACCACATTGTGATAGTTACAGTTATACCCTGTGCCAATGCATTCTCTTATATATGCGAGTCGACCATAGGTCGCCTCGCATATATAAGAGAATGCATTGGCATAAAAAAAATCTTTTTTTAACACTTTTTACCTTTTTTTCTTACATTCTTTAACAATATTATAATTTTTAATGTGTTAAGCCAATGCATTCTCTTATATATGCGAGGCGACCTATGGTCGACTCGCATATATAAGAGAATGCATTGGCACAGGGCCCTTCTGTTGGGTAAAGGGTTAATACTTACCAGCTCCGTCTGGAGTTATGGTTCCAAGTTTCACAGCTAAGGGATGACCAACTTGCTTGAAGTGATCAATTGCATGATTGTTTCCACCGGTACCATCAAAGAATTTTCTTCCACACAATATGCTTCCATCTGTTAGATTTAACCACAGATTTGACGTCAGATCACACATTTCACACTTCCAGCCATGTGGTGGGATCTTTTTAGCATTGTCCAGCTGTTTTAGGTTTTCAGCATGTCTGAAATTTCAAGTGTGGTATTTTTAGATTAAAACTTTTTCATATATCAAAGCACAGCTTTTAAACATTCTAATAATTTATTGTATTAATTCAAATGGTATAAATAATATTTGGATTCCAGCCAACAGGAGCTTCTACGATTAATACTAATTTTTTAATATAATTTTTTCTTTTAAGAACTGGTACAGGAATATTACCTTTTTTAGATTACAACATTATCCATTGAAAGTCTACAGGAATGTGTTCACTATTTTTGAGAACATTATTTATTGAAAGTCTATCTTTTAAAGAACTTCAACACTGACTTCAAGTGAAATAAGTGTAAGAGCAGAATTTTTCTCAGGGCTGTAATTTGTGGAATACCAATAATAATGCAAACAAGGCTTGAGCAAATTTCTGTTGTTGTTGTCAGTGTTTCTGGGAAGAGAGAAGTGATAGAGCATCTTTAACAAATATCTTTTCCAAAAGAAGTTAATGGCCTAAGAATTTGAATAGGGGTGTACATAACATGGGGTTTAGGTGTGTCAACATTTATCGAGATATCATACGTATCACGATTTTTCTTACCAAAGATATGCTGACCCACAGGTCTCCAGAACAAAAATTGACCCTACCCCAGTCATACCTCTTAATCCCATGGAAAGGTGTCTAACTTCGTCGGGCCTACATTTATATTTTTAATTTAACCCTTCCAGCTGGAGCTTCCTGAAATTTGGCGAAAACCCTGTGACAATGCATTCTCTTATATATGCGAGTCTCCCATAGGGAGCCTCGCATATATAAGAGAATACATTGGCCTAAAAATATATACCTTGACCTTGTAAGCCAGAGCATTCTGTTATATATACGAGGCTCCTTATGAGAGACTTGCATATATAAGAGAATGCACTGGCACAGGATCTATAATGCTGCACAAGCGCAGATGTTGTCATGAATGGTTTAACCCTTTGAACCCGAGAGACCGGAATACCGGTCCAATCCTTATATTCCTATATCCCGGGAGACCGTAATACCGGTCCGGTAATCAGACGATATTTGACACGAAATTACAGCTCAATAAACGCACATATCAACTAGAATTGTACTTCTACTTTGCACACACGTGTCGCATGTTTACCCACGTGACTTTGATCGACAAACTGACGACAGAGGGTTTGTTTCTTTGCGCATGCGCAGAGGCCTATTTCGAGAAAAAACCCCGCTTTTTATCGTCGGAAAAGGGGATGTATTTCGTTAGAAATTTCGCGATCAAAGTCCAAATTAACTAGAATAGTGCTTCTATACTTTGCGCGAATGAGTCACATGTTCATACCTCTGATATATTAGCAGCCAAATTGGAAACAGGGGGTCTGTTTCTTCGCGCAAGCACACAGGTGCATTTTGAGAAACGCCTTCTATTGTACATAGGCAAAGTGTAAGAATTTCGTTATAAATATATAGCGCGACCAAACGAAGCCGCAATATATATATATATATACATGTACATGTATATGGAATACATTGGAATACATTGTGACATATTTCACCGCACACTTGTTCAGTTAGCATAGTAGATTGCCGTATAGTTGAGCGTGTATACATGTATATACGTCCCAATTAAGAGCTTTATGAGTTACGTCGTCGGAACACTATATAACGTCAGGCGCCTCGGATTGGGGTCATTTAACGTTCAGGACGTCAGGGTTCAAAGGGTTAACATCCAAAAACTGGTTAAAAATGCACAAGAATAATATTTTTCACATAACACCTCATATATAGGTAGAAATATAGTTTATTACCCTTCAATTTGATTTATCCCAAGTAAAAATTCAATCACGCCACTTAATGGCCCCATACCTCTCATATTTATTGAAAATATCACTTCCAGAACCCGGAATTGTTTTTTCTAATTCATCATGACTGCCATTTTGTCATATTTTTTATGTAAGCTGAAATAACTAACACTAATTTGTCATTGGTCAAAAATATTAAATCTTAAATAAATTCTAAAACACACATGCTTTTCCAAATTTTGTGGCCTCAGAAACGGGAAATTGCCTTGCATATGGCCTAAATGAACTCTTACTTGCTTTCACGGAGCTTCTCACCCTCCCAGGTTCCTGCCATCGCTGCAGCTTCTTCCTGTTTCCATGCATCTTCAGCGGCTAGAATACCGGCCACCGATAACTGGGCCTGTGAGGAAATAAATTTAAACAAGAATCGCCTTAGAAGGAAGCACAAGTACAAAAATACTGAGGATCTCTGACAAACATCCATACTAAATTTCATTCAAATCCGATCACGGAAGGACAAAAAACACACATTTCCTGATAAATAAAAGATAACTCTAAAATGGAAAATGTAAACAACGTCATTTTCCCCTCTTTTGAAAGCAGTCATGATGACAAACATCCACACCAAATTTCATTCAGATTCGAAAACTCATGGCTGAGATATCTGCACGGACGGACAAAAACTCATATTTCCCCAATGAAAAACGAGAGGCCGATCACGATCGGCAGATGTTTAACCCATACCTTGGCGATACCGATTAGCTATTTTAATAAATCCTTACACCAACCTTTTCACGAGTGCAAAAGTTTCAATAATTGACACCTTACTATTAAGGTCACAAGTGGAATCAGACTTATTGGGCACCTTGCTCACATAAACAGAATAGGAACACGGATGTGGCATTCCATTTCATTAACATATCAAGTCACTTCAACACAGATATGTCTTATAGAGTGATAAAGCTAATTAAGCTCAATCCATAGTCAGAGAGAAGCACCATAGCAGTTAAAGACAAAATAGTTAGTTATTTGCTTATTACACTGGAATGTGAGACATAACATATGATTTTTTTAATATTGTTATTTTTTTTATTATGTTTTGTGTTAGCTGCATATTAAAAATTCTTGGGATCATTTAGATGGGACAAAAGAGTTAATAGTTCCCGATTCAAAAACTAATCAATACCTGACCAACTATACAAGTGAGGGATGTATAGACCTGGATATAAAATGATTGATAATGATTGGATATAAAATGATTTTATGCAGAATTTTCAGATAGCTAGAGGTAGGATATGAGATTGGTCAGATTGAAAATATTAGATTCATTACATTGAATAGCATAGTGTATGACTATGGAATGGGGTGGGTTAATTTTCTTCTAAGCTGATCATTGGAAAGATATAATGTACCTAACAGCGGAAATATAATTGAAGTTACTGTTAATATATTATCAAAATCATTCAATCGATACCAAAATTTATACAGGTGAAGAATGCATGTTTCATCATTAACATGGATGCAATTATTTATATAGTGATCAAGTGAAAAATATTTAGTTATCACATTGTGTCAACAGGATTGGTGGAGGATGTTAATATTTTTGAGCAAATAAACTAAATGACCGTCACTGTGCAGGTTAGGTGTGTGTTATCATAAACTATGCCAAGAACTATAAACATAATCAATGGAAATATTTGAGTCATAAAATCGGATAGAATGGGGTTAATCTTACCCAAAATAAATAACTGATAAACACAAAAAGTCTATAAAAAGCATGTCATTGGATTTAGAAACCCATACAATAAGTCAGTCTCTAATGTCATGAACCTGTTTCAACAGAGGGGTTAAATTAATTTTGTACAGAACACAGAATGGACCAGAGATTCATCAATCATGGTCTTGTCAATTTTTTAGAGATGCTAGCACACTGTGTGTGATAGAGTCTGGGAGTCAGGAGAGAAATTTTATTAGTGTTGAGAGATTTGTTTGATCAGGTGTTCTGGTCCATACAGGAGAGAACCATGCACTCATTTCCAATAAGACACTGGCTGTGTAATAAGATCTCCTCTTCTAAGCTAACAGAGCCTGCAGGCATTAATTAGATTATCAGCTACTTGAATTTTAAATGGCCATAACTCTGTTAAAATACACCAGATCAAACTCAAATTTGAACCTGATCTGTATTTCGGGGTGAGGACCATATGTACCAAATTTGGTGCTGATCAGATGAAAAATATTTAAGTCAACACAGCTTGGATGAATTCTATTTAAAAACAAGAGCAGAAAGGGTTAACTAAACGATACCAAAAACCATAAAGATGAAAAACGTGCTAAGAAACACCTAGGTAAGAAATATGAGGCATATCAGAAGAAAACAGTTTGACTTAGATGCATCAGATAGCATTTGTGTGCAGGGTTAATTATTTTCTAAACCAATCAACCAATCGATACCAAAAACTATACAGGTGAGGGGTGTGTCATTATAAACCTACATATCAAATATGAAAACAATCGGACAAAAAATACTTTGGTTATAGCATCGGATAGCTCATGCCTATGTGCAGATGCAAAGGGTTAATAATTTCTAAACCGATCAACCGATCGATACCAAAAACTATACAGGTGAGGAGTGTGTCATCATAAACATGCACATAAAATTTTAACAAGATCCGATAAAAAATATTCAAGTAAATGAATCGGATAGCAAGTGTCTACGGACAGACGGACAGACGGACAGACAGACAGACGGACAGACGGACGGACGGACAGACGGACGAACGACGGATGGTTGATCCGGACGTCGGCATTATGTGTACCATACATGGTATGGGTACACATAAAAAGGATAACTCAAGGACGGAAAATGCGAACATCATTTCCCCCTCTTTTTAAAGCAGTCACGATGGTGAACATCCATACCAAATTTCAATCAGATTCGAAAACCCATGGCTGAGATCTGCACGAACGGACAAAACTCCCTACATTTCCAGATAAATAAGGAAGGATACTCTAGAATGGGAAATGTGAACGTCATTTGCCACTTTTTGAAAGAAGTCATGATGGCGAACTTCCATGCCAAATTTCATTCAGATCCGATAACCCATGGCTGAGATATCTACACGGACTGACAAAGAAACAGTTTTCATTTGCACCTCTTTTGAAAGCAGTCATGATGGCAAAGGTCCATACCAAATTTCATTCAGATACCATAACCCTAGGCTGAGATATATGCCCGGGCGGACAAATGGACGAACAGACAGATGGACAAATGAACGGACACAGTCAATCCAGTATGCCCCCATTTTTCTGCGAAAAGTGGGGGGTATAACAAATTTTGTGCTGGTAGTGATATTAATCATACAAAAGCTCATGTTTGGCAAGACAAATTTTATAGATATTGGTGACATAAGATTCAGGGTTATTTGTGGTTATAACATGGTTTGAGACACAGCATTGTCAGGTTTTTGGGAAAAAAGACTGTTTAGAGGGTTCATTTCATTATGAAGAGATGCCATTTAGAATCCACGGACTCCTGGCATGCGATTGTCAATGTCAAACTTATTCATCTACATGAATCAAGTTACCTCCCATTAATCTTCCATGACTGGCCGTTTCTGTTCGAGAATTATCTTTTGTTTTAAACCCTTCCATGAACTTGAGTTTCCTGAAATTTTGCGAAAACCCTGTGCCAATGCATTGTCTTATATATGAGTCTCCCATGGGAGCCTCGCATATATAAGAGAATGCTTTGGCCTAAAAAATATTTACATTGACCTTGTAAGCCAGTGCTCTTATATATGCAAGGCTCCTTGTAGGAGACTCGCATCTATAAGAAAATGCACTGGCACAGGATGTTTAATGCTGCACCAGCGGAGCTCCAATCATGAAAGGGTTAAATAGAACACAGATGCTCTAATTTGAAATTGAACCAGCTGTGCCATGAATTATCAACTTACCACAATGACCCCAAAATATATTCTGGTATAAAATTCAAACTAACTGACCAGACAGTTGTCAACAACCTCATGTTGACAGCAATTAATCATTTGTCATATAAAACTCAACAAAGAAACTCATGTTTTATTTCCTGATAAAACTTTGTATATAGCATAGCAATTCATAGAGATACATTTACTCACCAAGCCTGCAAATAGTGTGTCTGTCATGTGCAGAATGAGGTCACCAGAGAGTGAATTTAGTGATGCTAACCAGCACAGCGGGCTAGCATCACCAAAATCACCCTATGTGGACCTCATTCCTCTTCATCTTCTGGGAAGTATCTATAGTCTCAAATTAACATTGTTTTTAGTTACTTTTTCCATTCTGGGAAGTTTTTATTTCCCTTAATTTGCAGAAGATAACATGCATAATTGAGGTGATTATTGGGTGAACATTACCAACTTCAACTGGGGAACTTCAATCTGATCCTAGGTCTCCCATAGCAGTTGAGGCCTAAGCTCAATGAGGTTCCCAGGGGTGAATTTGGGGATGCTAGCCCACCATGCAGGATAGTGACAGTAAATTTACCCTTTGGGGACCTCAATCTGGAAATAATAGACACATTATTTGCAGGCTTGTTACTCACTAAATCTGGTATGCTGATATCAGGGAGTGCTATTGTTGTCCATTCAGGTAATATGACAATGCTGTTTGTGTCTTCAAATTCAAACTTCTTCTGATCAACATTGAATCCTCCTTCAACACCTGGAAATAACCAAAAACTTTACGATTGAACAAAGAAGAAAGAATCATCCTACAGTAATGCCCTAAATAATTGACTCCTTAACCACATCAGAATAAAGGGTAATTTTTCAGGATTTAGTTGGAAATATGGCTTGTTGCCATTCATCGGAAAGCTCTCACTGAAAAAATTACCCATAATTCTGCTGTGGTTAAGGAGTCGATTATTTAGGGCTTTACTGTACATATTATATGGTACAGTAAGTCCAGGTGAGTCAAATACGATAGCGTCGGATGTTTATAGCTGATCTTAAACCAATATTTGACACCTTTCAATATCCCATTTGGATTGATACATGGCCATTTCGATAAGAAATGAGAAGTCATACATGTAGTGCATGCACACTGAAGCAAGCACATATGAAGCGATGAACACTCATAACCATAAATCTTTCATTTTAATCCTAGTATGTGCCTATAACTCGTGATTTTCATGATTTAACATTTCATTCATATGTCCGATTTATCCCAAATTTTGACCACGTCATGCAATGTACTCTCAGGTGCATAATAATCGTGATGGCCTAATAATAGTGATGGGTGGGGAATTTAGGCTGAAATTAATAATAGCGATGGCAATTTCCCTCTACATGTATGTCTCAATGCCAAATATTAGAGATCGAATTTTTCCCACAATTAATAATCGTACTGACACTATTTTTAGGCACCTGAGAGTATCAATAGAAGATGAAAAGCCAATCTTTATGCGGATTGTTTTTTTTTTATGACATTCAGGTTGTAAACATATTTTAACAACATTCGTAAAGATAAGAGTTAAGCTGCTTTCATCGCTAAACAAGTACAACAACATTTGTAAACAAACTACAATACTATATACTGAAAAGGAAAACGTGGCCAGATTATGAACACAGTTACATCAATATCAGTGAAAGAGGCAGGTAAATTGCGCCAACATTTCAATGTATTCTATCAGGGCCTGACCCAGCCCGTATTCGACTCCTGTATACCGGATTTGGGGACATTGAGTTTGGGCGCCCAAAAAAATTGAAGGCAAAACAAAAAAATTTATTTTATTTTTTTAATTTTTTGTTTAAATTCAGGTCCCAATTCATATTATAACAAGATACACAGCATTTATGTATTTATATATATTGAAATAAGACATTTAAGTTTACAAAAAGACTTAAGTTTAACAGTTGGAATCATACTGTAAAGTATGTTTGGTTCTATCTAGCTTTCATCTGTGAAAACTTCAAATAGTTCAGGTTTGTTACCATTCAGCCTTCAGACTTTAGTATTTCAATCAAATTAAAGCGAAATTACACAATACAGTATAGGAACAGTGACAATTTGATCAAATCAACCTGGTTATCAGGTGGGATCTCATAATACCAAATGAATAATTAACGTAGAGATTAGTTCTAATTACTAGGGCCCTAACATATACCGGTATATCAATTGGAAACAAATAGAACAACACAACATAATTTTGAGAGTGTTTAACTACAAACCTAGAATAAGAAATAATGAAAAATGTTGCAGGACTGTTCATTCTATCTTTTTCATCTCAGTCATACAGTGGGGCATATTATACATTATTAGATTATATTATGCATTATTATGATAATATATTAATCTGTTATCATTATGTGTGTTTGTTTAATTCTGTTAAAAACAATGTTATGTTGTAAGTTGAAATATAAACTATGTTGGTTCATTGTGTCTTTTCTTTTGTGTATAAATATAAATTGAATTCATGTATTAAATGAATTTTGTTTTCTAGCTTAAGTGACTCTGGTCATATTAATAACTACTGAAAGTATAAAATTCTATTTGGTTAAAAAATGAAAATCATCCTTCAGATATGCCCAAGATCACTCTCAGAGCATTGAAAGTTCAAAAAAATTCCCGGGGAAGCCCCCCGGCCCACCCCAAAAACAGGGGGGGCCCCTCTCATACTCTCCCCGGCTCCTGCCTTCGGCAGTCGGCGATGACGTTCGGTCATCGGGAGGTGTCCCCAAATAAAACCTGGATCAGGCCCTGTCTATGAAATCACAATCCTAAACTGTTACAGCCAGGCTGTTATTATTTGGTGAGTTAAATAAAGTTATGCATGGTTAATTTTCTTTCACCCATTTTTTATTTTGTGATGGAATAAACATATTTTTGATTACCAAGCCTTGAAATAGTGTGTCTGTCATTCCAGAGGATGGATTTAGTGACGCTATCCTGCACTGTGCCTGTGGGCTAGCATCACCAATTCACCCCTGGGAACCCCATTCTGCTGAGGTCTCAACTGCTACATGGGAGACCTAGGATCAAAGTTCCCCAGTTGAAGTTAGTGATGTTCACCCATTTCGGCATTAGTCACCTCGATTATTAGGGGATATAGAAACTGAACAAAAGGTAATAAAAGGTCACTGAACAAAATGTCCCCCGCAGAAGGTGACAGGTTTGAAGGATTTATGGGTTTCAGATAACACTATACTACAAACTGTAGGAGGAATTGATAACACCAATATAATACAAAGTGCATATTCACTTAAATATGTTGCACATTTTCAATGTCCCGAGAAAGGGTCAATAACTCTAAAATATATGTGAAAAAATGGCAAGAACTCTGCCAAAATGACTCTCACTGAACTCAGGTGTGCAGGTTCCCATGCTGGTTGAATCTGTGCCAAGTTTAAAAACATTTGGCTGGAAAATGATGGAATACAGGCTCAGACAAAAGATGCGTCTCAGGATGTACGATTCTATGTCGAAAATTAAAGGGCAATAACTCTGCCAAAATGTGTCCGACCAAACTCAAGATCGCAGGTGAGCAAGTTCCCATGCTGGTTGATATATGTGCCAAGATTAAAAAAAAATTACCAGAAAATGACAGAATACAGGCTTGGACAAAGTTCCTGACGAACACACACAGAAGGACGGATGGACGAGAGTCATTACTATAGTCCTCCGACGGAGTGTCAGGGGACAAAAAGTAATTAAAGACATTGTTAGTTTGAGACTGGATACTTCCCAGAAGATGAGGCCTATGCAAAATGAGGTACCCAGAGGGTGAATTTGGTGACGTTAGCCCATTGTGTGGGGTTGCGTCACTAAATTCACCCTCTGGGAACCTTATTCTGCAAATGACAGACACTATATCAAGGCTTGTCCATTACATCACCTGTCATTTTTGACAGGCAATCTCCTAGTATCGGCATAGAACTGATGATTAATCTTGCCTTCATAAATATAGTATGACACTAAGAACTAACGTAGATTGTACAGGTCTATCAGTAGTTAGTAAGGATGTGAGACGCTATCTTACCTACAATTAATTTAGTATGGGGTCTTGAGGAGTGATATTACCTGTGGTTAATTTTATATTTGTCTGAGGACTAAATTTACCTATAGCTATTTTAGTAGGAGCCTGTTCTGGTGGAGGATCTGCTGGTTGAGGAATCTGAAAATGCAAAAAAGTTCACTCAAAATAATTTGAAAGAAATACATGTAACACGAATGAGGCCATCCAAAAAATATCATGGCAGAATATAATAAATTAATAATTCAATTACCTCAGTATTTATTATTTGTATAAAAATAAGTATTATATAACTTTTTGTTTAATTTTTGGAATGTCTTTCCCCTAATTAATCAGGTACAGACAGGAGGGACAACATGTATCGCGTATTTCTTCTGAAGTTTGACATTCCTTTGATTCAAACAGTCGGTGGCAACTGAGATAGATCTAGTCTTCAGCATTTGCATTGAATTATTACAACACATTCCCTTGGAATCACTTTTGTTAATCCTTCCATTACTGGAGCTTCTTGAAATATTGCAAAAACCCTGTGCCAATGCATTTTCTTATATAGGCGAGTCTCCCATATGGAGCCTCGCATATATAAGAGGACAAATTGGCCTAAAATATTAACCTTGACCTTGTAAGCCAGTGCATTCTCTTATATATCCGAGGCTTCCTATGGGAGTCTCGCATATATAAGAAAATGCACTGGCACAGGGTCTTAAATGCTGCACGATCGCAGCTGCCATCATGAAATTGTTAAATAAAAATTAGATTTTATTTTAAATCAAATCTCGCTGCTGGCAAAAAAAAATTATTGAAAAATGAGACAAATATAATATTTTAGTGAGCATAAAAAAATTGGTTGGTCGGGAGAAGAGAAACAAATAATCTTTTTATTATGGCCTCATATACATGCATCATACAAATCAATAGGAGAACACATCAATGAGGTTGTTTGTGTTGGTGTTCATACTGTAGTGTTAGGATAAAATGAGTTGTCTGGGACCTTTCTTGATGCTTGATGCAAACCAGTGATAGTTGTGTATTCAACAAACTGACATGGGTAATGAGTGATAACTAGCATTGGTTATCCACAAAGAACAGATAGGCCTGGATCAATCCTACAAATAGTGTGTCTGTCATTTGCAGAATGAGGTGCCCAGAGGGTGAATTTAGTGATGCTATCCCACATAGTGGGCTAGCATCACCAAATTCACCCTCTGCGGACCTCATTCTGCTTAGGTCTCATCTTCTGGGAAGTGTCTATAGTCTCAAATTAACATTGTTTTTAGTTACTTTTTCCCTTCTGGAAAGTTTCTATATCCCCCCATTTGCAGAAGATAAAATGCATAATCGAGCTGACTAATGGGTGAACATCACTAACTTCAACTGGAGAACTTCAATCTTATTGTAGGTCTCCCATAGCAGTTGAGGCTTAAGCAGAATGAGGTCCCCAGAGGGTGAATTTGGTGATGCTAGCCCACTGTGCGGGATAGCATCACTAAATTCCCCCTCTGGGGACCTCATTCTGCAAATTTGAAAAGAATCGAATGACTAATCTGGAAACCATCTGGGACGGACGGACACCCGTTATTTCTATAGTCCTCCAAAAAATTTATTTGAGGGACAAAAAGTTCAATGAGTCAAAACAGACAAGCAGTTATACTAGTACCTACCAGCTTCCTCCTTCTCCGCAGATGAAAAAAAACACAGTTGCCAGTCTTTTGGTGATAAGCTTCAAGGTATTTTTTGCCAATGCCAATAAATGTGTTCATACAGACATACAGTCCTGTCTCTGATTCCTGAAATAACACAATAGCATTTACATTTAGTGCAAATAAAATATAGTGTACAGAAAGACAAAGCCGCAAGACACATGATATCATGGATAACTACACAACACCATAAAGTCTCAAAAAGCAGGTTTTAATCAAAATTCTAAATGGTACAGCTATGCTCTAATTAATCGACCCCTTTAACATGGTTATGGGCCCTGTAATGACCGCTGTCATACTGCCACTAGACCGCAGTCAAGCGGTAGCAGTGCGACCATTCGCGGTGACCCGTGGTACCCCGCAGTATCTGACCGCGGTCGTGTTGGAAGTCCATCGCGGTAATCTAGTCCGTTACCGGCGTATTGTGCTAATGAGTGAGGTGGCTCAAGGCTTCAGAAATATTGATTAATTTACATCATGACTTCCAAATGCAATGGGCTATGCAATACAGCAGCTTTTATAGTTTATAAACTGTCACAATGGTGGTCCCCGCTATATTTATTATTAGGTGAGCCATTGAATGAAAGACACGACTCGTGATGAGTGTCTATAAAACAACTTAGCTATTAATATATATTTATCAATATATTATTAATAAAACTACAATAACGAGAATTGGCTGCTGTATGAACAATATTGTTTACATCTGGATCACCCATCAAAGTCATTAGTCCAAAATAATAAGCAACGCATGATGTCCTGACAACGCAACTGTGAAGTTCATAATATTTAAAGATATTTATAACCAAAAAAATGCACTTTCATGTTGATATTTTCACTGACTCGGATATATATTTACAAGAAATAATCTTGGTTTCCTTATATGTATAAGCTAATTACACACTTTAAAGGCATCATACCTAATGACAAACTATTCAGTTCATAACTTAGCTTTGTAGTCACCTTAGGAAACTGATACTATTTCTTAATATTAAAATTGTAATTGTATAACCACTTAGTAGTTTCAAGTTGCAAGAGTCATGTTAAACACAATATCGATCACTTCATGTTCGCTCAACATTAACTGGGCTGCAAGATGCATCTTTGTTTTATTTATTTCTGTCTTTCGGGTAAGTCTATTATCTATTTTAACTTCCAGTTGTTCTGTTTTTCAAAGAAAAATTCATTTGTTTTTGTTGCGATCAAATTTTTCATATTATAAAGCCTGATAAAGCTAGAACATACAAATAATTTATCTCTGTAAGTAGGTTGATTCATGATAGCATGTGGTAATAGCAGTTGGCGAAGTTTAGTAGCTCTATATAAAAAGTATGTTGTCTATCATAATAATGGCAGGATATTTTTGTCAATGCTAATTGTAAACAAATAACCCGAATATGATATCACTATCAGCCGATGCCAGTGTTGAAATGATTAATCGACTAGTCGAAATCGACTCGATTATTAAATTAGTCGATCCCGAAATCTGGTAGTCGACTAGTCGGGACACACCCACCACCATTATGCCATCGCGAAAGCAGTGCCGTAGCCGAATTACCAAACAATTTAAACAGTTAGGCTATCGAAATACACAATCACAATTAACTGTTAAAGCCTTCTTTGTTGTCCCTTTGATGCGATGATTGCTGCTTTCAGTACTCGGTAGTCATGCACGAGCGCAAAACCCGGTGACCTCAACTCAATGTATCTGTCGGCCCGTGGCGGCTTATTCTTTGAAGTTGATTATCAAAGACGACCGTCTTTGATAAACAACTTCAAAGAGTCGGCGCCTATCGCGACCGTGTGACGCAATTTATCTGAGTGATAACTTGTATAGTGCTTCAGTAAACAGGTGTTACATAATTTATTAAATAAATTCTGTAACACCTGTTTACTGAAGCACTATGTCAGTATGCCTTTAAAGTTTATTTGTCAAATTGTGTGAGATTTTCCCAATTTCCTGCTGTTACAGCTGTTATAACATTTATTTTGTAACTTTTGTTTGACTGTCGGAGATTATAAAGTTTGTTTCTCAAAATATCTTGCATTTCTTCATGTACGCACGTTTGTGAAGTCAATCAGTAACAATCACACTGTGCAAGTTTGAAAACAACGATGTTCGATTGGAAGTAAGAACCGGTACGGGCCGGTTGATCATACCATATCAATTTTAAAGGAACATTTTTACACAAAACATATAGAATAATGCACTGGTTTCGGTTGTTTCGGTAATCCATAGCGCTTCGTTAATCGATGAGGTGTTTGTCACCACGGTTTAGATACATACATCAACAGGGTGGTAATTTGATGATCATAATACATCATATACCTGGGACAAATTAATAACCTATTAACCTTCAGTGATATTAAGCCAAATAATCACGGCAATTAGTGTTAAATCACGTCTTGCTTTGCGTTCGAAAATGCAAAGTTGGTTACTCAAAACAAATGGCAAATTATGTACGCATATGGGAACAAAACGGTAAATTTCGGAAGGGGTCCGACTAGTCGACTAGTAGCTGATTCCCTCTGTCGACTAGTCGATTCCTTAAAACCACTAATCGTTTCAACACTAGCCAATGCCGATTGCTGTTCCACTTCCAGTTAATCTGAACATTCATCAATACACCAAACTTCCTATACCTTAGTAATAGTTTGAACATGAATACATATACCTATGTATATATTTCCCATTATGTGAACTGCGACATTGTGTTCGGCTTTTATGAGGACCCATTTTTATGGGCACTGCATTACGCAGTAGCTCACTACATCCCGGTGTAGATCCCTCACTTCGCGTAGGTCCCTGTAGTAATGCAAAAGTACATGCTTTATTGACTAAGCAATGCCTAATATTATCAATAAGTGAACATTGTATATGACACTTCGTTGTTTTTTTATATAAAATATTTATATATTTTTTTTAGCTTAGATATATTTTTTTCTTCAGATTTTATTTTTAATTTAGGACTGATATGTGATAGATGAGTGACATTTTGTGATTCTAAGACAATAAAGACATGGTAATTAAGTTGAGTACTGAGACTTCCAGATTCATATTAATTCAAAATTGGTCAATATGCAACTTACCAATCCACGATACTCATGCAGAGTGCATAGTTTGCTGTGTTCATCATATAATTATAACCAAAATTTTTATAAACATAAAATATCATATTATAGTATCATTGGCTTGGTTACTCTACACGTACTGGTTGACTGGTAAATAGCCAGTAATGGTGCAAACTTCTTTTTTGTTTATTTTTTGTTTATTCAGCATTGATATTATCCAATTTACAATAATATTTACTTCACTTTGTTTAGGTATTAATAGTGCAAACTTCATACACAAATATCCGCATACTGTTTGTGATGAAGCTATGGTGAACTATTGCCACATTTATCAGTAATCTGATGTTAGATTAAAATTAGTACAGATAAGTTGAATAACTAATTAGCCAGCTAATTAAGTTCTCGCGTTTTTATTTGGTGTATATTTTTCTACCGGTCATACTGGTTGGTCAAATAGTAACGTCGGGCTTTTTATGCAGAAGAAATTAGGAAATTATTTATTTGGTTTTGTGACTATTTGCATTAATTCTAATTAACAAATTAAAGCGTTCAGTATTGTTGCATTAATATATATTACTACTAACATTTATTGTACTTTTTATTTTAAAATGTCATAGCCTGAATAACTCCAATATAAATTTAATTATGAAAACATAAATATAAAATTTAACTATTATTTACACCAATTTCAAGGTAATTATTTAAAGTGATGTGAAACACTCTGGTAGGGTGATCAAATAGATATTGAGAATAATCTTGCTCAAAGTAGTTATTTTTTATGAATATTAATCCAAATTGAAAACACACACCGCCATTTTCATATATTAATTAATTGCAATGACTTTCAATGCCAAATAAATTGTGTCAGTTTATCGCCAAAAGTTGCGTCCCGAATCGAAATGTAAATGTTTACAATTGAGGGTAGTTCAGACGATGTTTTCTATGGAGTCGTAAGATCAATTTCTTTGAATTTTTCGGTGACATTTACCTTTACCATGAGTTGGACTGACACTAGGGACACAATCGTTAAACAGAAATTTAAACTTATTAAAGATCCAGTCTACACCAAAGCAAAAAATTTCAGAGCTCAGCATCAAGTATCATGTATGTCAAATCTACCGCACGTGCGTTCGGTCGATATTGCTTTCCGTGTTCGGATTTCGGAGATAAAAATTAATGTATTTGTTCACTTATGGACTAAAAAGTATGTCCGATTTTCAGAATAAAGAGGTTTCGGTTTATAGAGGTAATTTTTAGTGAGAATGCACTTGTGTGAATTTGGGAACACACAATTTGTTCGGAATGGAGAGGGATTCGGTTTATGGAGGGTCCAGTTTGGAGAGGTTTCACTATATGAGTAATTTGACCCGATGAATCTTATTATATAGGTCCTGTTAACATCAGATGTCTTAAAAGGGCACTATTAATTAAATTTAATAATTAATTATATACACAAAATTGTTGCAATCTGGTTGGTGAAAATTTAAAAACATGGATAAATTGACCCTTCAGAGTCATGAGATAGATGCCATTGACATTAGATGACTTAAAGGGGCATATATTAACAATAAAGAGCGTTCCTTATGTAGGAAAATTGTTACAAATGGATCTCCTGACCATGGGAATGGCATGGGATATGCGCATCTTCTCATGTTCCATCCATGAATAATGGCTGAACTGAGAATAAAACATATTTAAAATATAAAACAAACAGTTTTTTTTCGGCCCCCCCCCCCCCCCCCCCCCCTGAAATATATGGGAAAATTGGTGTCTGATTTTGAAATAAGTCTAACACCTCTATCCTGATTCCATTTACGACCTGTATAAACATGACGCGACATACCTCTGACTAATACTCTTCCTACCATACAATGGTTTTACCACCAATTTCCCACATATCTTCCAGACTGGTATTAAACGCTCTTTATAGATAATATAATTTATTATCCCCCTTTTAAGTCATTGGAAGTCAGAGGTAAGTAAGTAGTGCTTTATTCTCAGCAAGCATGCACCTATCCCATGACATTACCCTGGTCACGTGACCCATCTGTACTAATTTTTCTACATAAGGAATGCTCTTTATTTTCTCATATTTGCCCCTTTAAGTCATCTCAGTTAAATGGAATCTATCAAATTATACTCTATGGGTCAATTTATCCACGTGTTTCAATTTTCACCGACCAGATGATTGCAAATTTTGTTTGTATATGAGTAATTATTTAATTTAATTAACTATTAGTGGCCTTTTAAGACATCTGATGTCAACAGAACCTATCTAATAAGATTGCCTGGGTCAAATTACTCATACGGGGCAAATTGTTACTAGTAAGCTCCTATGGTCCAGCCGTTTCTTTATAAACAAATTTAGTAGATAAAAGGCCAATTGCGACAGCACTTTCAGTTTCAGGTTTGACACTGCGTGTCAGACTGTATAATCTGTAATATTCCATTGCATGAATCGCCATAACTTCAGTTACAGGCGGACTATCACAAAAATCCTTTCGGCAATGTGCTCAGTGGACATGATACTGACTGAGAAAAATTACACTGGTGTAAATCCTTTAAATGCCACTTAATTTTCGAACCTCCAGATTACATTATATAAAATATATGCCATATTATATACCATTTGAAAGAGGAAGCTCCAAAACATTGTATCATCAACTTATCCGGTGTAATATACTGACATGTTGTTTTTGTTGCCAACATGTTTTGTCATTCTACATGTAGATTGCAGTAAAATTCAGTATTATTTTCAATGCAGGGGGAATAACTCTATGTATTAAAGATAAGAGTTCTTCCCCTTTCATTGAAAAAGTTTGAATTCTGTTGCATTTTGGGATCCAAAGGTGGGGGGGGGGGGGGGAGGGGGGGGGGGGAGAGTCATTCTATGATTTCAGCAGTTTTCTATTTCTCTGTGGGCATCTTCTGAGACACAGATGATTCAAATAGTGATGAATTATAGTATTTTAATCATATTTTATGGCATCGATTGTTATTAAAACCGTATGATAGTAAATAAACAATATAATATATAGAATATATATAGATATATATATGTAATATAATATTAGGGTAGCAACTACAGGATTAGCGATTTGCGTCATATTTTTTTAATTTTTGGTAACACGAAAATCAGAAACGGTAAACACGTTATCGATCGTGGCGATCTCCATATTCATTTACTATTATGACTGTTAAACATCAATCTGACCGCTGTGACTTACATTTAGCATAGCATTGGCAATATCACCTTATGTTCTCTTTAGTGATGTTCCGATAATGAAAAAGCTTATCGGACCGATTTCCGATAACTGGAGGCACAATCGGCCGATTTCCGATTCCGATGTTTATATATATTGTGCGTTTGTTCCTATAATGGACTTATATACACCCAATGCACTCCATATCCCGCATAGTTTCAAAGCCAAATACATCAAAGAAATATATACACACTGTCGTGACAGTATTTCTGCCGACGTCGGTTGTGTGCTTCCTTTGATGTATACCGGTAGTTGTTTTGACAAAGAGATCAAAGGTGCCGACTCAGAGTAACGTTATGATCATGTGTGGAACACTTGCATGCGGAGTAAAAGTCTTGATTGAATACTTGTAAGTTGCAACAATGTATGGAATGGCGATGATTAATAACTAAATTTTGATTGATGGATAATAATTGCTGTCCATATTTGTCTGAGATTTCCCAAGTTTCCATTGGTCACACCTTTTATCTTTTAACAACTCGGAAGCTTTTATAGTTCCGCCTGCTCAATTTTTTGTTTCGCAAGTTCAACGTGGAGCTAAGCGTATTTCATTAGCATTACGTTGTACAGACGAAAAATCTAATTATGCCCCTACTAACGTTGATCGTTATTGAAGACAGTTCTGATAACAACTGTATTAATTCATTCAGTGTGCTTCAAGTTATTGACATAGCATGTGACGTCACATGATACGGTGCTCTAGAGGAAGCCTCACTGTAATCAGGTCAGCTTTTTAATTAAAGCTTTCTTTGAATCTATTTCGTGTCAACGCGATTGAACCAATGAACTTCATATTACACGGGATGTCGGGCATGTGTATTGCCATTCTTATAATATGTCATCATATCAGACTGCTTTGATGATGCCAATGGCTTCTTTTTTAGGCTGTTACAAATGCGTTCTACATTCAATACTACAGTTGTATTGCGTATGTTTATTAAAGCGTGCACATTTGCGCTTAGATACTAGAACGTTTTTTATTTATTTTGACAATCGGTAAAAGCCGATGTTCAACTGCGAGGTACGATTAATTTCCGATGGGCTATTATCGGCCGATGGCCGATTCCGATTATCGGAACATCACTAGTTCTCTTTATATCACTGCGACTGCAGGTTTCATTTGCGAATCGTTTTTCTATCGTCTTCGTCAAGGCGCCAAGTAACAGTGTCCGGGCAAAATTGGTACACATAAAATAAAAGGGCCGAGGAATCTCTGCCGTTTACATGCCCGAATATTCCGGTCTGTTCTTCTATTCGGGACACTAGAGTTTCGTTATTGGCGGATGATGCACAATTATCTTTGTGCTTTAACAGTTAATAATACGTGTCGATCGTAACTGCATTACTTGGTAACACAACACTGTTATATCGGGATGAGAAAAAGAGCAACAGTAACATTTCCAAGATTTGGGTCGAAATATTCGGACCACTGTTACAAAGAGATTACTCCAGAGAGTTTGATAAATTTTCCCGGAACCCCAGGGACACCGTTACTTGGCGCCTTGACGGAGACGACAGAAAACGCTTTGCAGATGAAACCTGTTTGTCGCGATGATATAAAGAGAACATAGGTGATATAGTCAATGCAAAGCTAAATGTAAGTTACATGCGGTCTGATTGATGTATAACAGTCATAATAAGCAATCTATCTGAAGATCGCAATGATCAATAACGTTAGTGTTGAAACGATTAATCGGACTAGTCGAAATCAACGCGATTATTAAATTAGTCGATCCCGAAATCTGCTAGTCGACTAGTCGAGAAAAAGCACTACCTAAGTGCTATCATGACAGCAGTGCCATTGCACGGCCATATTATCACGTAATCTGTAACCGTTAACACATATTAACTTCTTTAAAGCCTTATTGCATTGTTCCTTTAACGATGCATCGGCCAATCATACACGGGCGGTGAACTCCATTACCTGAACTAAACACAATGTAAGCACATTTAGGCAACAGTTTTCTTTTATGTTGATCATCAAAGACATGAAGTGTCGCTGCCCGACTGAACACTGTCTAGTTCGATGGGACGCAATTGACCAGTGATAACTTCTCACTGTGGCACGTGTAATACAAGAGTAAATGATGCAACAAAATGGCTTCAATGATATACAAAACATAATTCGCAACAACTCAAGCTGGTAAAGTCCAACTCAGTAACTGAATAGATTCTAGTATATTCTAATACCCATACCCTATCCCACCCCCCCCCCCCCCTCGACATGAGGCGGCAATTTAGACAGACAATAGAACACAACCGACATCTCATTAGCGAGACTTACGAACGAGACTTGCCTATTTATTTCCTGGTTACCGGCGACAATTTTGTTTATATAAAAATATTTTTATTACCTGCATTCCCCAAACCGTGAGATTATATGGAGGTTGCAGGAGAGCCGGGTTTATGGGCATAGAAACGGGAACTCTTAGAAGGGGTCCGACTAGTCAACTAGTAGTCAATTACCTCTGGAGACTAGTCGATTCCTTAAAAACGCTAATCGTTTCAACACTAGATAACGTGTTTACCGTTTCCTATTTTAGAGTCAAATAGTTATAAATAAAAATTTATAGGTCAAATCACTAATGCCTTAGATTCAATCCTAGTCTTTTATTTATGTTTCTATTTGTACATATTTATTATTACTATTATTTATTATCATTCTCATCTCATTCTGACAAACTCCTGTGGGACTGTGGTTTACAGGGACGCCAGAGAAGGGGGGGCATGCGGGGGCACTTGCCCCCCTTGCCCTGACCCAGGGAAGGTCCAGTGGGTACCACTAAAGTGCCCTCCTGACTGGTTTTGCCCCCATTGGCATTGCCCATTGGTGGTTTTCCGGCGTCCCGGGTGGTTTAACTTTAAGTGGTTATATTACTAAGCAAACAAACCTATCAGGTTTGGGAATCAGTCAACCAAGCATCTATTATCACACTGACCAATCGTTTCTGCGCTGTGGCGGGTGTATGTCCGCTGTGTTGGAGTGTACGGGCGCTTGTAGCGGTAAAATCGCGATATTTTCCAGCTACCAAGACGAGAAAAACCACAAATATCTACATGGATGGGTAATTATCATATTTATTACAATAAACGCTCCACAGCCCTGTTGGGTGATATTAGTGCCAACAGATGCACGCTGAATCGCCCACTCCCTTAGTTTCTATGTCTGAGAAAAACTCTGCACAAAATGCCTGGGTGTGGTTTCTGAACAATGCCTCCCACTGAAAACAGTCTGATTTTGACACAACGATAACACGTTAACACCCTACTGGTGAGCCTCATGTGAGCTACAATAATTCATGAACATATCCATATTGGCCAACTGTCATAATGCCTAATGGCCACTAATAGTCGAGAAAACAGCGATCTAAGCGGACCACTATTAACACAAAAATGCATAAAACTTATAAATTAAAAGTTCAAACGCCGCTGGAAAGGAGATGACAACAATGCTGTGGAGAACCCAGTTATACAATTAGATGACACCATATGGAATTCTTGTGTTGTTTCAGTGCTGATTCAACTTTTCGCCAGCTTGTTTACATTGTGGTGCATAAGTGAGAGAGGCGTGACATTTTCTAAGCGATTCTGCATGTGTATGCTTAACAGTGCCATTCCAATCACAACCTATAATTGTGGAGCGTTTATTGTAATAAATATGATAATTACCAGTCCATGTAGATATTTGTGATTTTTCTCGTCTTGCCTTGGTACTCACATTGCCATTGGTAGCTGGAAAATATCGCGATTTTACCGCCACAGTGCGGTGAGTGCCCGTACACCCCAACACAGCAGACATACACCCGCCACAGCGCAGAAACAATTGGTCAGTGTGATTATGGCATTACTACGAAACCTACGCGAATTGAAGTACCTACGCCGGGACTACGCAAATGTAGGGACCAACTGCATAATGCGTCAGGGATTTTTACTGGATCCGGGCCCACTCGCCCCAGGGCCAGCTCGCCCCAGGCCGTTTTTGGGGCGAGCTGGCCCACCTTTCAGGGGCGAGCTGGCCCGGGTATTACATTTGTATTAAAGTTGTAAATAAGTTAATATATATTGATATATTATAATTTCTTAAGTTCAGATTATGATATATTTCAGAGTTATGTCCATCAATTTTGACATTTAGATTACTTTAGGCACGTTTGTTAGCAAAGATAATAGCCATGCAGTATATCACACTAGTTGGTTTGAACGACGAACCGGCGAATTCATAAATAACAATAATGAACTGTTTTCACAATCTGGATATTAAAGTTTCTCTTATTCTCTGAGTTCATCTCACTATCTCTGGAGTTTGGGAAACCCTTAGAAGCCGTTATTGTCCCCATTCATATCCTATCAAAACAATAGAAGCAGGTTGTTTACACAGTAACCAGTCGACTAATCACACCTCACACTTCAGAGGGTGAGATGGCTTCAGTGTGATAGATAATCACTTTCATATGTAATTATGTATTTGTTTTATCACATTATCTGTATTGTGTGCTCTGGTGGGGTCGATTCGTCACTTCTCAATGGAAAAACAAGAACTGACGACAGGTGCATTCCTGAAGAAATGTGCTAGATTATATCTTAAGAGCAAAGCATCGAGAGGAGCGGCGGCCAACTGATTGTAGAGAATAATTCATCATCCATTCATTCATATTCCGTTATATTAGTCGTCGTATTTTTACATATTCATTCACGTATTCAATAAATAATTATCACTGCTACCCAACTATCCAATCTATCTCTCGACAACCCTTTGGCTTAGAGAGAGAGAGAGAGGGGAAAGAGAGAGAGAGAAAGCAAGCAAAACGACAACTTAAATAAGACATTATCCCTTGGGGCGAGCTGGCCCGGGGCGAGCTGGCCCAGGTCGACTGGGGCGAGCTGGCCCTGGGGCGAGTGGGCCCGTTTCCATTTTTACTAGTAAATTATACGCACTGGGTTGTCGAACGAAAATGCACATTCATCTTTGAAGACTTTTTCTCCTCCAAAAGGCGCCTTGATTGATGATAAATGTTGCAATAACTTCTCAGACATTTTAATTAGAACCACTTCCTTAATATAGATTACTCGATCACAGTTTAAATGACATAAAAGTAAGAAAAATAGTAGTAGAATAAAGTAATTTCGCTTTCGAGTCACCGGCGACTATCGGCGAGAGAGTTGTCTCCCGATATAATTTTGACCAATGAGATTCCGCGTTACAAAGAAAAGCAACCAAAATGCACAAAAGAAGAGATGCGCTTATTGGCTACTGTCTCCAATTCCGGGAACTTCAAAATTGAAATTTTTCTGTTCGAGAAATCTGCCGCTGTAACGAAAGTTTACAAACTAGTCGAAGATAATTAGTCTTTATGTCTGTTGCAGCTCGAAAGTTTTTAGTATAACTATAGGTATAACAGGTGGAAGACAAATGTCATGATAAATTGTTTGTATTTTTGAATGTAATTTTTATTCTAAGTTGGGGAAAGGAATTTCATTTTGAATTTCAAATTTTCAAAATGGAATACGAATAGGCCTGGATGCTGGAGCATAGATTATAGATCACAGTGTATAAACATTACAAACAACTGATTGGAAGTTGCTGTCGCCGAGGCGAGACAATTCTATTTTTATTTTAGATAAAAAATATTGCAGAATAACCTTCAATAACAAGAATAACAAGATAATTTTAAAACAAGTTTTCTGACTGAATACAGTGAATTATTGAATAGACGGATTACCATTATTAGGCATTACAAACAATGACCGGCAACAAGTGAACAACTATAATTATACGCCCTTTTGAAAAAAGATCGTATTATGTTATCAGTCTGTCCGTCCGTCTGTCTGTCGAGCCGTCCGTCCGTCTGTTAACATTTTTGGTTTCCGATCGATAACTCCAGTTTGGATTATTTGATCTGGACCAAAGTTGGTATGTGTATTTCCCAGCTAAAGATACAGGCCAAGTTCGAATATTGGTTCTGTCCAATTATTTTTACATGAGTTACAGCCCTTTTTCGACTTAGAATTTGACTGTCTGTTAAAATTTTTGGTTTCCGACCGATAACTCCAGTTTGGATTATTTGATCTGAACCAAAGTTGGTATGTGTATTTCCCAGCCAAAGCTACATGCCAAGTTCGAATATGGGTTTCAGATTCGATACTTTACACTATATACCCTGCTGGACAAAACAAGTGTCCACTTAACCGTGGTGCGTTTAGCGTTGCCACCGCGGCCTAAATGCAACTACACCGCAGCTCCACCGGCTAACTACAGTTGGGCCGCGGTGTACTTGCCATTCGGCCATGGTGTAGTTGCCACGGTGTACGTTCATTAAACTGAAAAAAAGATGATACAAACCATTCGGCCGTGGTGTACTTGCCGTTCGGCCGCAGTGTACTTGCAGTTCGGCTGCAGTGTACTTGCCGTTCGGCTGCGGTGCTCAACTGTAGTTACAAACTCTGACACTGCTGCCGAACGGCAAATACACCCCGGTGGCAATGGACACTTCTTTTGTCCAGCGGGGTACATGTATTGAATAATTGATCTAAAAATAGAATTGTCTCGCCTTGGCGACAGATACTTCCGATCAGTTGTTTGTTTGTACAGTTTATACACTGTGTAGATCTGATGTCGATGTCAGTGATGTCTGCAAGCCCGAAAATCCATCAACTTTTGAGAGAATAAAAACATAGTGTTTCTATAGGGAATCAAGACTTTTTTTTACGAGAATCAAAATGAGAATCATGATGCAGGGCTCAATTTAACTGGATTTGCGATTTCTGCCTCACCAATTTACAATGAAAAAAACATGTATTGTTAGGGAATGCTATACAAAATCTATCCAGTGCTGCAAAATGCTATACAAATTTTAATACATTAAAATTACCCCTGTATGGATGCTAACTATTATGATGGCAATCTATTGAGTGTTCAATCATTTTGTTCATATCTTCAATTCTACAATTATTATACCCCCACTTTCGAAGAAAATGGGGGGTATACTGGATTGACTGCGTCTGTCCGTCCGACACACTTTCTCCCTCCGTGTGTCCTTCCGTCCGTCCGACCTCATAACTCGAACAACTATGAACCGATTTCAAAAAAAATTTGTATGCAATCTCCTTAGGACCGCCTCTCCGCATGATGCTAATTGCGGTGCGGTCCGACTTTCTTTTTTTAAGTTACGCCTTACTTTTCGACTTATTTGGACTTAGAAAATTCTGACCGACTTAATAACTTAACAAATATGAACCGATTTCAATAATTTTTGGTATACATGCTTCTCACAACACCCTCTCTACATGATGCGCTCAGGGTTGGCTCGGACTGTTTTTCCTAACATTACACTTCATTTTCGACTTATTTTGACTTAGAAAATTTTGGGATTTTTTTTGTGTGGATGCTATATTATTAATCCAAATTTTTCTTTAAAGTTAAAAATCTTTTTTGTTGGGTTTACGGATAATGCATAATGCGGGTTGAATTTGCCACGGTGGGGGTATGCTAGCACGCGAGTGCACACCTCTTGTTTATCTTTGTTTATATGAAAATGTTGGGGTATTTTTCCTGTCCAAGCAGATATCTCACATATACATTGTAGGTTTGAATTTGACACCGTGGGGGTATGCCAGCACCGCCAGTGCACTCTCTTGCTTCATTTAGTTTTTTTTCTATGAAGACCTTTTTACCATAGCCAGGGGCACTCAGCTGCTTGCCGAAAGTTCCAATAAATGCTACGCCGCACTTTAGGAAATGCTACATTTCCATTTTTTTTTTTTTTTAAGGGCTATATTGACCCATTTTCACCCAAAATTTGATAGAGCCAAAATAAAGGATTCTGCTCACTTATATTAGTAAGTATTAACCAAGTCCATTGATGCAACATTATAGGCATACAAAAAAAATGTTTCCGGTATGAAAATTGGATGAAACATGATGATTTGTGGGAAGGTGCAGGGAGGTGAGAATTGTTTAGCAGGCAGTGCTGGCCTTATGAAAAATCTGCAGGGGCCAAAATTCGCCCTCGCCAAAATACTTTGCAGGGGCTAAAATATTTTGCAGGCCAGGGGCAATTTCTGTTTTATGGGGTATTTATGTTGTAACATATGAAATACAAGTAAACTGACATATGTCATATTGCATATAACTTATTATGTGGTAAGTGATAATATTTAATTTTAAATAATTTATAATCATATATTAATTGTGAAATTATCAATGAATGTTGTATAACTTATTAATGTTTAATAAAGTACTTTTATAAATGTTATACCATGTCTTGCATTTATATGGTATTGTTGTGTTTGTTCCTTTATGCCTGATCCAAGTGACCTAATGGTTAACCAGAATCAATCAATCATTATAATATATTTGTAGGCCTACCGTATCATAATTTGACGTCAAACACGTCACTCACCCATACATGATCTGTCAATAATCTGGATGCATGCATAGGCCTACGTGCAGGCGTACTAAGATAAGAATAATCATAGAGGCATACAGTAGATTTTCCAAAAGTCGCATAGTTGTATGGATAGGCCTACACAGACTTTGAGAACAAATGTATTCAAATTAATAATAGGTAGTCCGTATATAGGGCCTAATTTCATATATATCTGAATCAATCGGAGCAATGACACAAATTACTAGTAGTGGTACCATTTTGTTATCGAAATTGATTTTGAACTCAACTGTAGCCTGTAGTCTGAATGTTTAAAACAATGTATACACAGCATGCTTTGATGTGTGTAGCAAGCGATCCAATGAGTGTGTTACCTTGGTCACCGACACGGTCCGATTCACACTGGGGCATGCAGATGTTAGTAAGGCCTTATATACTGCAGGTGTGTTTCACACTCTTCGGTGTTTAGATAGGAACCTGGCTAGTCGTGTCTTTATGTGATGAACAATGCATGATTATGGCATGTGAGAGGAGTTTTCGCCAGTGGTCACAGCTAGTGTTGTTTTATTAGGATCGTACTGTGAACACAATACAAATTTCACTGGTGACGGGTGTGTAGCATGGTTTGGCCTAATTAGATATACCGGTGGTAGCCGACTGTTAACATAGCATGTGTCTCCTGCTTCAAAGATGCGATGTCGCGTTGCCTTATATGTTTTCAAACGGATAACTCATCAAAATTACGACTGCAAAAGTATGTTGGGTAGTGAATGTTGCGCGAGCGATATATCGCCCACGCCAAATTGAAATTGCGCGGGCAACGCGCGAGCGATAAAATCGCTCGCGCCATATTGCCAGGCCTGAGCAGGTCAATATTGTTCACATACAGGGAACTCATGCTTTAACGCAACATGTTATTATGGAATAACTACTTAATTCTACATGCATGTACTAAATTATACCAAGAATCAATCATATATACTTTTAGGTGCCTAATAATTGTGATGGCCTAATAATAGTGATGGGTGGGGATTTAGGCTGAAATTAATAATAGTGATGGCAATTTCAATCTATGTCTCAAGGCCAAATAATAGTGATTGTTGGGAATTTTCTCCAAAATTAATAATCGTTCTGGCACTATTATTAGGCAGTTTTATAGAGGTATTGACTTAGTATTTTTGTGTCCAATGTGGGGAAGGTAGTGGTGTGGTGAAAGCTTCCCTAAAACAAAAGATTCAAGACAGCCACTCCTATATGCGAGATTTGTACAAAGCAGTCTGACTCCTGTTTTTGCCAGGCCATATGATAAATAAAAACTTAAATAAAAGAATATAAAATAAAGTGCTTTGCAAGGTCATTACAATATTATATCTAGATAGACTATATATACATTATTACATAGTATATCTGTATCTACAATACATTAAGGAAGGGCTGTTATTACCTTGTGCGTTATGGGAATTTCAAATAAGAAAAGAGGTTTACCCCCTCCCTACCCTAATTTTTTGCCCTCCGATACCGGAAACGAAGGTACTTTTTTATTTGTCCTTAAGAGTATAATTTATGGTGAATTGTGTTAGAAACACAAAATGTGAACATTTATAAATACTGTTGTGTTTAAAAAAAATTTTATTTTCTTACTCATATCCAACAAAAGCAGTCCAATATCTAACAACAAAATATGTTAATGTGTACTGAACACCATGAAGAATGATGATCTATAAACAAATATTCATATTTAACAAGCATTCTTTGGATTATTGGCTTGGAAGTCGTTGTTTACAAATGGTAGATTTACCTGCTCAGTAATGCTGTCTGGAAGCTGACATTTTATAGGACACCTTAAGCTGGGATGGTAATCAGCTGGTGTGGGCACTGGCCTATGAGTGATTATCCTATGAGTGGTGACCTAGGTATTTCCTGGCTACATTGTTGTAGCCAGTCGTCTTGATTTGGGCTTAAAGAATTCTTTTGTCAAGATTCACAACACACCACTATCCACACACAGATAACCCATAAACTGTCAAATGAGTAATACAAGTTGAGTAAGTTAATCTATCATTTGTAAACAACTGGTTCAAAGAAAATTTTCCAAAGAATGCTGGATAAAGATGAATGTCATGGGATAATCTGTTATAATTTTCATTATTAATAACAAGATTTCAGATATCGAAACAATTACAGCGACATTCCCGATTAATGTCCAATTAGTCCCAGTATTTAGATACCTTACCAAAGTTTAGTCAAAACTTTCCATTAAACAATGGAAAAGTCAAAGAATTGAAAATTATTCTGAAAATAATTTATAAATTTACAAGTAGACTAAAATATTTGAATTTTAAAAGGTTCTAAGATTTAAACTAAGTGATTTAGCGATGTTTGTTCACAAATAACTGTAACAGTTTTTTTTTACATGAAGGTTTTAAAATGCAAAATTTAGCTATTTGAGTCTGGAGAGCTATCAATAATTAAGAACTAAGTGTATCTACTCTCCATGTTCTTCTTGGTGCTGATATTTTTATTGACTTATAAATTTTGCACATTTACCTACTGTGAGTACCTTGGGTCTGCTTAACCCTTTCTATGCTAAATGGATTCTACCAGTCAGTTAAAAGTGTATATGGGAATGGTCTTTTGTTAGTTTGCATGGATGTACAGGTAATAAGAGCAGACGCCAGAAAATAAAAGTACAGACGGAGTCCTATATATTGAGGGAAATGTTTAGATCGGAACATTTCCTATGGGATAACTACTCATCAATGATGCTTCAGTATAGAAAGGGATAATAGGGTCCTTTCTGCTAGAATGGAGTGCTCAGATTGTTCAATACATACTGAGAGCTTTCCGATAAATGGCAACAAGCCATATTTCCAACTAAATCCTGAAAAATTACCCATAATTCTGCTGTGGTTAAGGAGTCAATTATTTAGGGCATTACTGTCAGCCCTCATAATTCAGATTTTTCAGCTTCGGCAATCCACTATGGCAACCATTGATGTGGGGTCCATTTGCTTCGGCAAATGGCTTCGGCATTGCTGATTGCCGTAGCCAATTATGAGGGATGTTACTGTACACCATGATAATCCTACTGTGATAATACCTTTAAAATATAACTATATAAATGATCATTGTTTTCCAGCAAAATGGGTGGTCTTTCCAGTAAATGTGACGATACTGATATGAGTGACACTAGCATACAATATGGTGCCGTCTCTCAACATCGTCTGCTTGATAAAGATCCCAGATCACCCACACAAGACATAACAAGAACTCCTATCGTTGTTGGAAAAACTCCAAACCCACTGCTTGATCCACGATCACCAACCGTTGGCATTACTCGGACACCAATTGCTAGTCTGTCATCTTGTAAGTAAATTTTTGAGAGAAACCTCAGTAATGATGGTCCTATCTATTCATACATTTATGTTTAAAGGCCCACTTAATTTTCGAGTCACCGATTATTTTTTTTATTGTGCCTTGATATATACTGTTTTAATAACAATCTATGCCATAAAATATGATTAAAATACTATAATTCATCACCATTTGGAATGTCTGTGTCTCGTAAGGTGCCCATAAAGTAATAGAAAACAGCTGAAATAATAAAATCATTTCCCCCATTTGGCTCCCATAATGCAACAGAATTCAAACTAAAGATGTATTTTCAATGGAAGGGGAATAACTCTATCTAAATATATAGAGTTATCCCCCTTCCATTGAAAATAATCAACTTTGTGCATAAACTTGATCACAGAACAGATGCCAGTTTCTCAATAAAAACAACATGTTCACAGTTTCTTACATCGAATAAGTTTAAAATACAATGTTTTGGAGCTTACTCTTTCAAATGGTACATGTATATAGTATGGCATATAGTTTACATAATGTGAATTTGGGGTTCGAAAATTAAGTGGGCCTTTAAGAAGTGACAGGTTTTAAGAATAACACGTAGGTTTAAAGGGAGACTAATTAAATCTATCCATCTCTGGGCCATCTCCTAATATACTCAACAGAAAATATCAAATAAAAGAATTAATATGAGTCAAGAATTAGAGTTGCCATGATTTTGATAAACGATAATCGGTCATCAATAATTGACTATAATCGATTAATTGTACCTAATATTAATAACATCAGTGGAAGTATTCCGTAATATGGCTATTGGCCAGGGATGGTTACTGCTCTGTAGCTGGTTGTTTCAGGCATCGACTGATGTAATTGTTACATTAAAAAAGTGGATCATAAACCACCGGTAATGACTAATGAGCACAATGTATTCAATACCAGCAGAGTTCTCAGCGATGTCATGGTTATAATATCTGAGTTCATTAGAACGAACATAGCAATTAATTTCAGAGTTATGAATAGCCAAACAGACGGACCACCGGCGGTTTCTAAAAAAAAAAGGAATCGAAACTATAAGTTTCAGCAAACTTCCAGAGTGTGGATAACAATCACAAAGGTCGGTCCCTACACACAATTTTCACAAGTAAAGTATTTTTGTGTCCTTCACCAGTCACCACACGATAAGTGATAGCCTGTACTAGTAACATCTAAGTATACGTATGTAAACAAAGTATACTCGCAAATGACGTCACGCAAAACATCACTGGTGTCGGATATCTTGTGGTAATGAAGTATTGCTGAAGAATTATTAAAGGGATACTGTTCACTTGCATTTGGGATCATCAATATGATATATATGAACAATGTCAATCAACTCACCATTGGTCCAATCAAGGGCGAGTGCATTCAGTTCATTGCACACAAGGACAGTCCGCACATTTCAAAGAAATAGTGCCGCCTTTCTTGTAGAAATATACGACGTTGCCATAAGTTCAAAGCTGCAGTGTCGCCAATTGTAGAATATACAACGACCCGAAGAGTAACTATTTTGCATCGTCAAATGAACTGCCGACTGTTTGCAACATATTAGTAGCACTCATATTGTTGGAATCTCTTTGATATGCGATCAAAGATTGTTAACCCCTCGGTTGTAGATTAAACTGTGTAAAACAAGCACGGTATTCAATAATACCTGGCATTTTCAGACGTGCGAAATAACACACATTATTTGACGATTGAAATGGTAATCGATTATCTGCTTTATCAACGGTTCATTGATTATACGTTTAATCGGGGCACCCCTATCAAGAATGAGAGTTAAATACACTCACATACTCTCAGGTGCCTAATAATCGTGATGGATGGGGACTTATGCTGAAATTCATAATAGTGATGGCAATTTCACTCTGTCTCAATGCCAAAAACTAGTAATAGTGATCTTTGGAATATTCTTTGAAAAATATCTGTCAAGTGAAAAGTCTTGAATTGCATGTTAGGCCAAACTTTTTTATTTTAATGCTTTACGGATCCGCCGACCCTGTTTTCTGTGGCTGGACAAGGAAATAAAAATCAAATATAATTTTTATTTTTATTTTCACAGCCGACCTTAGCTGGTTTTATCTAACCACATTTCACTGGTAATTAAAGATGCATAGGACATATCAACTGTAGATATCTCTGGCTTTAATTACTTTTAACTACATCCAAGATGAAAACTGAGAAGTCATCTGGAGTTTATATGCTTCTGCCACCAAGATACCTGTATGCTTTCTATAAATCTTGACATCTCTTTAAAACTTTAAATGGCCTTTAGAATACATTTTGTATTCCTGGGAATTTATGGTGATCTTTATGACTGAAGACCATTAACAGTCCACAAGGTTCTTAGATAGGAATGACAAGCTAATGAGTATGTTCAGTGTGGGTTTGCTCATTTTACACATTCACTATTTATCACTACCACTAATCTCACCATTCACATGTGTT
Source organism: Siphonodentalium dalli (assembly GCA_032622095.1). NCBI lineage: Eukaryota > Metazoa > Mollusca > Scaphopoda > Gadilida > Siphonodentaliidae > Siphonodentalium > Siphonodentalium dalli. The sequence goes on along the minus strand of CP136064.1, from coordinate 87,280,691 downwards.
TATTAACCCTCTCTATACTAAATACTCATTGACCAGACAAGTAGATTCCTTAGGAAATGTTCAGATAAAAAGTTCAACAAGTTCTAAACTTATTATCTGAACATTTCCCACCAACTAACAGGAATCCTTCTGCACATATATTATCTGTCGGCTACTTATTTTTCCATGACATCCAACCAGATGAATAATGGACTTTTTCAATGTATACAATATAACTGAATGGGGGTGTCCATTCATTCAATAATTAAAATGTTGAACAAAAACAAACTCTTTATTTCTGGATTTTTTCAATATTATTCAATAATCTGAGTTATGTTTCAAATAATAGTACTGGATTTGAAATTTGTGATATACGTCCGAAAAACTGTTCTCTGTAAGTGACTGACAGAGAATTATAAAGACACAATTACCACCTTAGCGAATGTCCAAAAAAAAAAAAATGGTTCAAGCATTTTTATTTTTATTTTTTTTCCGACCGACCCTACCAAAACAAGGTTAAAAAAATCCGTAAAGCAGAAAAATAAAAAAGGTTGGCCTTACGTATCATCATCATCTTCATTGCATATAGAATCTTAAAAGTTATTAAAAGAAGACCAATACGATGGATTTTAAATATATTTGAGAGGTTAAAAAAAAAATCTTATCTTTTGTCTCTTTTGGTACCAAGAACTGTTAGAATAATTAATAATTTCAAAAACAAGCAAATCACTTAATAGCTTATTGTCTTGTCTCTTAGTCTCTATGAGATTGTGCTGCATGTGTGTCATCAACTATATATTTTGGAACTTCTGTCTGTGTGTGTGTGTTATAGACTTGAAAACTGCTTGACCGATCCGACTCAAATTTGGTATGTACTTTGATATGGAGAACAACATAGGCTGGTCCAATGTATGCTCATATAGGCATGTTTCTGGACCTCGGCCGATCTGACTCAAATTTGGTATGTAGGCCTACTTTAATCGCGGGAACAATATGGGTGGGTCCAATTTCATGTGTGACCGTGTCCTTGACCTCGCTCATTTACGCTCATATAGGCATGTTTCTGGACCTCAACCAATCCGACTCAAATTTGGTACATGTATGTAGGCCTGCTTTAATCGCGGGAACAATATGGGCGGGTCCAATTTCACGTGCGACCATGACCTTTATCTCTTTCATATACGCTCATATAGGCATGTATCTGGACCGATCGAACAATAGTTTGTCCAGACATTGTATATCTGCCCAGACGGAGGTGAATACAAAGAAATCCCTAAACAGCCCAGACGAAGTTGGGCACATCAGCTAGTAATATATATTGAGTTTTTTAATTAATTGATATAATATCAATGAACAAATTTGTTATATGCCCGTTTAAACAAAAGCGGGAAGTATTCTGTTATTGGTATGCCAATTCGTCTGTGTGTTCGCTTTGGGTGTCCATATGATAACTGAATGGAAGAAATTTGGTGTGTGGGTTTTCTAGCACAAAATACAGGTCATGTTCAAATTCAGTTCTGCCTGCCATTTTCACCAGAGTTGTGGTAAAATTTTATTGTTAGAATTTGCACTAAATTTTTGTTTCCAGATGATAACTTTAGTACGTGTGAACTGAATGGAATGAAATTTGGTATGAGGGTTTTCTAGCACAAAATACAGCAGTATGGTCCACTCAAGCAGGGACCAATGAACTGGAAATAGAGTAACTGAAAATAGCTGAAATCATAGAAAATTTCCCCATTTCCTTCCAGAATCCAACATAATTCAAACTAAGATATGGAGTTATTCCCCTTCCATTGATAAAAAATGGACTGCACTACAGTCGAGATGAAACTTAAGCACAGAAAACACGTTGGTACCTCAACAAAAACAACATATTCACAGTTTATTACACCAAATAAATTTATAATACAATGTTTGGAGTTTCCTCTTTCAAATGGTATATAATATGGCAAATACTTTATATAATGTGATTTGGGGATTCGAAAATTAAGTGGGCCTTTAAGAGGTCAGATCACTGCATCAAACCAGACGCCACAAGCTGTCAAAATAAAATACGACATATTTTGTTCTAGCCAAAGAAATAGATGAGGTGTTCGAGAATAAATTAATCATCAGGAAACTGGATGTCGAAATGAAAGATGAGGATGATGATGATCTTGACTTTGACATAGGTAGCAAAATGGCCATTATGTCAGTCGAGGAAAGTAGTCGAATTAATCATGAAGATACAAAAGATGATGTAAAAAGAACTATCTTAGAGAATGATGAATCTACCAGACTACTGTCTAAAGAAGGTTAGTAGAAGATAAGTTAGCAAAATATAAGTCAAGTTTTAACACAAAAAAAGTTGAACTTTTCCGAGCTTGTATTCCTACATTTTTCAGTTAATGTTTTTTAAACTTGGCACAGATATCATACCATGGAACCAGTACACCTGCAATTATGAGGTCTGCCTGATTTTTTAGTTGAGTTATCCCCCTTATTCATCTTAGAAATTTTTCACAACAAGCAATTGAATATTTTGTCTGAGCTTGTATTCCTACATTTTCTGCTAAATATTTTTTTAACTTGGCACAGATATTTACCACTAAGTGAACTTCTGCACCTGTGATTATAAGCTCAATCCAACTTTATTTATTGGAGTTTACACTCCTTGCACCCAAATCTAAGCTTTGCGGTGGCCCTGTGTATCGCAGCTCACCGGTGGGAAAACAGCTTTCACCATCGCTCCTGGTTATATATAAATTTCACTCAAACAGACAAGCGAGTGAGGCTGACATTAATGCCTTGTGAGCGGGCTATAATTTGTTTGTATGTTAGCTTGGAATTTGAATATAGAAGATTGTTCTATTTATTGGTGAATGTCGCCAATGTGCAAATAAAAAATCTTTTTATCATACAAATCTGGCAAGTGTGTGATAACCATCGAGAAAACCTATGCTGTATACACTTTTCCAAATGCGTGTATATCTCGTTTATACAATGGCCGCTATACACGGTGAGCTGCTATACACACGGCCACCACAACACACAATCCGGGTGCAAGGAGTGGTTTATATTGCCTTTTTTTACTTAGAAATTTTTCACAACATGCATAATTTTGTCCAAGTTTGTATTCCTTGTATTATTTTTTTTATCGAAAAAAAATAATATGTTAATATGGCTACCCTTAATGTAGCTCAATTGCACTACAGGGGGATCCTTAGTTACACTGGGACATCTGGTTTTATGTTTGTTTAAAAAATATATTGTATCTATATTAATACTAAGGCCAAATAAAATTAATAGTTTGTTTCTCGGGGATTTTTTTTTTTCAAAGTGACGACGGAGGCAGATATTTGCATTTATTAATTATTTGAAATTGTTTTTGTGAGGAGGCAGGTATTAATATATAAATTATATATATAAGTCTTGTATATATCGGGTCCTTTTATCTGGTAAATTCTGGTTCCATTACCCCATGAACCTTGATTAATCAAGGTTTTAGTCCTCAATTCAGGTTCAGAAACCTGTTTTTGTTTTCACTGACCTATACAAGGAGGGTGACACTGTCAAGTGAATATTGACTGGGGATTTTCATGCATATCTCCGAAGCTAAATTTTATATTGTCAAGTGCCAGTGATTGTGGGTGTCACTGATTTAATATTGAAAAAGATCCATATTGTGCTATTTAATACATATAATTATATTTTTTTTGGTATGTTTGACTTGTTTGTAGGTTTACATGTATTTGTTGAGATTTTAAAAAAGTAAGTCATATATTTTAATTCTAAAAACAATTCTAAAAAATCTAATTTATAGCAAGAGTATATAATATACCTGAATGTCTACATCAGTTAAATGTCAAGACTGTTCATACCTGCTTTACTTTAGTTTAGCTGCATGGTTTCTGTTTGTTTTAACTTATGATCAGGATATTTGTGAGGAAATCCCCATTTAAAATTGGTCACATGACCTCTCTTGAATAGAATTTTGACATTTTGACATTTTTGTGACCGGAAGATCACCAAATTATCTTTCTTCGGGTGAATGTAATAGCAGGTCTGCCAGGCTAGATTTGCACCTGCCTTCTGACAACTTTCATGCCAGAGTGTTCCATTCAATGGATTGGGAATGGTTGGAATATATATATTTATTTATTTATTGAATTTCATAAATATGTTCGAGGCGCATGTTTTTGTGACATGGCGATCCCTGAGAAACGAACTATTTTGTTTTCTTGCCTAAGGGGTACTTTAGCAGAATCATGATATTTGATGTTCTTCCTGTTCACACAGTGATTCTTCAGGGTAACAATATTTACCTTGGCCAATATAATAAATTCATGGTTCTGTTGTAATTTTATTTGGAAAATTTGATGAGGGAGAGAGACGTCCCATTTTCATATTTTTTTCCCCCACTTTTTCAAGAATTATAGATTTAAGTGGATTTATAGATGAATTTACTCATAAATATTCCATGCACTCCATAGAATCTATAATTCAGTACCTTCTAGCCAATAATTCATTTAGATAAATATATACTGGTATGTGTCAAAATATACACAATGTGTCTATATACTGATTCATGTTTCAGGACAAGGCTCCTTTTTGTGGTCATATAGCGACCTTGTGTATTTAACACGTTTATCTGCCATTCATGTGACAGAATCCACCACACAAATTACACACATTGTAAGAGTTTTTTAAAAGCAAAAATCGTTGGAGCCCACATTTATTGGTGAAATTTTTCAAATGAAGATAATTTCATCTACACAAAACAAGACCTTTACTGTAATGTTTTGGCTTTCCTTCTTTATCATTCTATTCATTGCTCAGCAAAAAATAAACTCCTTCCCAAGTTGAGCTACAGTGTCATTGACACTTTCATTTATAGTGCACAAGAAAATACTTTGTTCATTAGAATGTTGTTTTGATTTTGCATGCGATTGCATTTGATGTCAGTTCATTCATTGATTTTGAACCAATCAAGGACGTCACACTTGCCTTGTATCTTAACTGCAGTAATGATACAGATAATGTTATCGCCAATTTTATCAGGGAATTTCATAGGGAATGTTAGATAAAAACCCATATAAATTTCCATTGTGTTAAAGATGCATAATCCAATTAAGCGCCCCTCAATTACTATTTATTTGGATTCACGGGTAAAAAATATTTGATTCGAGTCGAGGAACCCACCTATCAAAGCTCAGAGTTATTAGATATCGATTTTTGAAATCTATTATTTTTCAACATCGAGAATTATTAGTGGCCCAGTAAACAGTCGACGAGCCGAGGTCTCGGACCAAATAGCGGATGAAGATGGATAACTCTAAAATCAAGAGGCTTTCTGTTGCTAATAAGGCCTAATTTCGTTGAACAACATATTGATAAATAACATGTTTCGGGCAATTTTATACTATAGTTGACCATAGTTAGCATTATTTTGGGGAAATTTATCGATTCTGATAACTGAAGTGGCATTTCTAAAAATGTTGTTGTTGTTGGATTCTTGTTATATGGGGACCATCGAATCGGATTTAGTACCTTTAAAACGCGAAATTACAATGTTGAATTTGAAGCTTTCTTCTGGTATTGATTGAGGTGCCTGAGAATTCAGTATTTTTATCTATTTGGCCTTAGTGTTAACCTTCCACCGAATTATTCTAGTCAACAGCCATATTAATTAATGTCGGCTATCGACCAAGGCAAGACTTGAAAACTTGTCGGCAATTTATTTCAGCCGACTCAAATTTCTGAAAATGTCAATGTTTTGTGAAAAATTGAAACAAATTTCTGCAGAATTTGTCTTTGTGTCACACTTTGGATGTCTGTAGACAGCAAAAATTCATTGTTTAATGGCAAGGTCTACTAGTACTGAGATAACAAGGACGATCTTGATAATCAGAAATTTGAAGCCAGACCCAACTAAAGTCTGCCATGATAATGGACCAAGTTCAAATTGTAAACTGAAGTTATACTCTAAGTTGCCTAATAATTGTGAAGGTTGATATTTTGTGGCTAAAGTTAATAATTATACAATAACATGATTTGCGAGGGTGTTGCGCTCCATTATCGGAGCTCCATCAGTAATTAGCAGCCTGGCAGTTAATCAGAGGCCCGAGGCTTGGGCCGCTAATGACTGTAGGGCTGATAATCACTACCTGTAATGGGGGTCCGATATTGGAGTGAAATGCCCGAGAAAATCATATTATTATTACCGGTATTATTATTTGTTGATGTTTGTATTCGCCAGCAAAGGTATTTTGAAAATTACCATTGTAAACTCTTTTTACCTGTTTTGTTACATGTAGGGCCGATAATGAGTTACATTACGTGCTGACCGTTACCGTCTCTTAATGCCCTGTAAAACAGAGATAATGTGTCGATAACGCCCCATAAAGTGGTAATAATACTGATCAATGGCAATTGATAATAATAGTGATAGTTTTCCAAAACAATAATAAAGCCTACACATACACTTTCATTAGTCACCTGAGAGTATGTGAAGAGTATGAAACTTTGGGAATCCTAGGATTTTAGCTGAGAAATTTGTTTTGGCCTAGGCAATTTTTTAGCCCAGGCAAAATATTGCTATTTAACAGGGTTGAGTCAAGGAGAAGTATCTTTGTCTGGGTTGTAAGAATACTTTGTTCTATTTTTGCAGTTATAATTAAACCAGAGAACAAGAAGAACCGTGCTAACAAGACCAAAATTCCACAGCCTAAACAGATACAAATATATCATTCTGTCAGCACTACAGATCGGGATGTTAACCGATCTCCGCTGGCAATGAGAAATATAGACACTAACTCACCACGAATCATAGTCCAGCGAAAACAGCTTCGAAAGGTTGAAAATGCAAGGAAATGTTCCACAGAGATAAGAAACATTGCTTCAGAGGACAAAGAGAACGTCCATTATTGAGATTGAAGTCTTCATTCTATGCTGAACAGTCTGATTGAAGCATATAAAGCTTAGTATATACAGTAATGCCCTAAATAATCGACTCCTTAACCACAGCAGAATTATGGGTAGTTTTTCAGGATTTAGTCGGAAATATGGCAACAATCCATATTTCCAAATAAGTCTATTATTTGGGGCATAACTGTTGTATATGCCATGCGACTTCATTTGCGAACATAAATCTTAAGCCAAAAGTTAGTATGAATTGCTGCAGTACGAGGCCAGTTATATTTCTGTCTGTGGGGAAGCTTGGACTACTGTGAATGGCCATCAATTACCATGGTTTATCAGAATAGGCCATTCTGTGGGGACTTTATTTCATACACTAACGTGATAGTTATAACAGTGTTGTTGTGAAACCTGCACATGATGAAATCATTAGCCTTTACTCAGTATTAGATTTATTAAGGGATCCCTAGCTATCTTAATGTTATGTCTGCCACTGAAGTGCAACAATTACGTTGGAGTCAGCGCACACAAATCCGAATTTCAGATTTCCACTCCGGTCATATAATCATGCTATGGTCACTTTAGTCTATATAGCCACCTGGTGTGGTCAGCCTATCTAGCCAGTTACTATAGCTAGTCATGGTGGTTTATATTAATATGTATTTCTAAAGACTAATATTAATTAATAATAAATTAAATAATATCAATAATATATTGCGGTCATGAGCAATAGCCGTATATTGACATATTAAATAGACCTTTCCACAGCTGCTGCCCTCTTGTTGCGATCATTATACAGGCGCTCATTTTCTGCCCACAGGTAAACCGTATTAATCGTGGACAATCGGGATCATGTCGGCCAATACAAAGTGTCTTAGTTAACCCTTTGTATACTAAATACTCATTGACGAGTAGTTACCTTAGGAAATGTTCAGATAATAAATTCACATACCGGTAGGTTGTTTGTTGAAATTATTATATCAACAATACCCACCAATAGATAGGATTCCTTCTGCATTTTGTATTATCTGTCATCTGGTTATATTGCCTGAACATCCCTTCATATGAATAATAGACACTTCCATTTTATATCTGAATAGGAAAATCCATTCAGTAGAAAAAGGATTAAAGTCCACCTTAAGGTTTCTTATTGTGCATTCACTCACTTTCACATGGTGCTCTCTTTGTTAGCTACAGATTGAGTCATTGTTTGTTTTAGTTACATTTATAATATTCATCAACCAGTATTGTCACAAAAATAATAATGGATAGTTTTTATATAGTGCTTAATCACATGAGTCCCTAACTCGAAGCGCTTGTACATTTACATTATTACCCTAGTTGTTGAGCAATGGCGAGTCTAATGTGTGCTGCCATTTTACAGGTGCTTGATTAGAGCATATTTAACAAATAATGGCAACAAGCCATATTTCCGACTAAATCCTGAAAAGTTACCCATAATTCTGCTGTGGTTAAGGAGTTGATTAATTAGAGCATTACTGTACGAGTGACCTTGCTCAAGCGTCACAACTTGGCACGTGATTTGAACAGCATGCGACTCTACAGGCACACATGTTTAATCCACTGTTGCTGCTCGGTTGTACTGAAAATGTGTGGCTGTAAAGTTGAACGCTGAGAAGTAACTGAGAGGTAATCTGGGATAATGCAGGCCATGATACAGAGGCCTGTATCATTTCCCTGTATGATAGCACACTTTGTCTTTTGGTAGAAAACTGAAGGGTTAATGGTATTGTACAGGGTTTTATACATAGTATAAAACCAAATACTTACAAGCAAACACATTTGCCTCTTTATGTCAGGTTATGTGCGTAAAAATAAAGTAATAATAGTTGTGTGTGGTTTGTGTTATATTTTCGTTTACATGTGAACCTGTTACATTTATCAACATTTATCCAATAATATGTATTTATTCCAAGGATCCGCCTGGAGGTTTCAATTTGGGAGAAATCAGTTCTCCCTGTTTGGCTATTAGGGAGAAGTGGACTGTTATCAGGGAGAAGTAACAATAGCTGAGGTTTAATTTACACCTCAACATCACCCTTCTATGATCCAATAATTATTATACATTTTAAGAGCCCATTTATACAACCATTATAGTGAGTAAGAACACCACTATAATCACTAAATATAGTCCTCTTCTCCCTAATAACCAAACAGTGAGAAGTGACTTCTCACAATTGAAACCTCTAGGCTGGTCCCCTTGCCACTATGTGTATGTCAAAAGTTTCTCGGTTTGATGAATTATTTTCTGTATTTATTGCACACCAACCAGTATGATAGAGCAGGACAATTATAGTTGACAGATGATGATGATGTTCGAATACTATAAGTTATTGGGCTGAATTGACAGTAAAATGATGTGCCATTGACAGCTTGAAGTTTCAATATGTACAGATGAGTCATGGAGGCTCCAGGCCATCAATGTCACATGTTACTGCCTGCGTTTAGTGTGACTCTCATTTGCAGAATGATGTCCCAAAAGGGTGAATTTAATTATGCTATCCCTCACAGTGGGCTAGCATCACCAAACTCACCCTTTTGGGACATCATTCTGCATGGCCACATCTGTTATGGGAGACACAGACTCAGATTGAAGTTCCCAAATTGTGAATATTGGGATGTACACCCATTGGGAACCACGATTATGCAATGTGTTGTCTGCCAGTTTGGGGATATAGAGAAACTAAACTAAAAAAGAAATATAATCTATGTGAAAGAAGTATCTTATCTTTAGAAATTTGATAATAAAGAAACTTTCCAGAAAAGATGAGGCCAAAGCAGAATGAGGATACCAGAGGGTGAATTTAGTGATGCTAGCCCGGTATGCGGGATAGGGTCACTAAATTCACCCTCTGGGGACCTCATTCTGCAAATGACAGGCAGTTAATTTTGTGGGAACTGATAAGTTCGCATCAGTTCAGTCATGCTGTCATAGCTTCCTGCATTAAAATCAATGGTAATTTTTATAGCAAGAGTGGTATCCTCTCACTTTTATTCTGTTATTAACCCTTTCATAACAGGTGCTGAGCTGGTGCAGAATTAAAGATCCTGTGCCAGTGTATTCTCTTATGTATACGAATCTCCCATCGGGATCCTCGTATATATAAGAGAATGTTGGCATAACAGGGTTCTCACAAAATTTCAGGAACCTCAAGTCATAGAAGGGGTTAATCTCTTGATTATGCCAAGTCTTTATAACCAGTGTGCAATAAATACATGTAGTTAGGTTGTGTCGCATCATCATCGGATATATTTCTACTACATGTACTAATAATATTAATCCATTCATTTATATAGCGTATTATAATGTGAGTTAGTTTTACCCTTTCATGAAGGGAGCTACGTTGGTGCAGCATTAAAGATCCTGTGCCAGTGTATTCTGTTATATATGCGATATTGTTAGGCCAATGTATTCTCTTATATATGTGAGGCTCCCTATGGGAATGCATTGGCACAGGGTTTCCACAAAATTTCAGGAAGCTCCAGTCATCGAAGGGTTAAAATCCACTGTAAATTTATAATATTCTTTATACCTCACTTTCACTGGCTCTTCTGTCTTCAGACTTGATTCCTTGGCACTAAATGACTCATGTTCATAAAATAGATTGTGGCTCTTTTGACCAATCAAACCTGCAATAGTTTGTTCCCATGCCATCATGTAATTACAGATGGTTTATCTCTTCCTAACAAGTTGTCCCCCGACATTCCGTCCGGGGACTATTGTAATGACCCTGGTCCGTCCGTCCATCCGGAACTTTGTCCGATTCTTTATTCTGTTATTTTCCTATCAATTTTTTTTTAAACTTGGCACATATATCAACCAGCATGGGAAGCTGCACACCTGCGATTTTGAGTTCAGTCGGAGTCATTTTGGCATTTTGCCATTTTTCAACATAGAATCGTACATCCTGGGATGCATCTTTGTCCGAACCTGTATTCTGTCATTTTCAAGTCCCTTATTTAAAAACTTGGCACAGATATTAACCATCATTGGAACCTGCGATTCTGAGTTTAGTTGGACCCATTTTGGTGGAGTTCTTGCCATTTCTTCTTTATTTTCAGCTCGCCACGCAATAACTTGGACAAATATTGACAGAGTTTAACAATGTTTGGCACAGGAACTGGTTTTCAAAATCTCTTGGAACTAGTTTGAAAACCAGATTTGTCTGATTTTTTCTACCGCAGTTATGGCCCTTAGTTTGCCAACTTTTCTTGATTTTCAATATTTGAGGTTTCTGGATGACTTTTATTCCAAACATAGCAAATCCTTCAGTTGGCCACCATGTGGGGGGACATTGTGGTCATTCTTCATTTTATTTTATATAGTTTCCGGGGCATAACATAATAAATATGAGTTCAGACACCTATCAGGAAATACTTCTATCAAATAATATTACTTTTATTTAAATTTTATTCTGGTATAATGCATACAACCTTTCAGGAAAGTTTTACAGGCTATTTTTATACAGAAATTTAGCCACATTTGGAGCATAGCAAGGGGAGAACTCTTATCTTGTTAGCACATGTTAAACCACTTTATTATGCCTTTATGGACAAATATTATACACAATCTTCATTCTTGTCTGATTTCTTCACAGAAAGAGGTATTATTTGTAGTCTTGATAATGGGTTTTATAAATATTATGTTGTTGTTGTAATTGTGGCCCGGAAGAGATACACAGCTTTAAATGCAACCATATAGTGCTGTGGGTTATAGAATATGCTTCATGACAATATATCATTAAAGGTACTCAATCCGATCAGGTGCTCCTAAATTACTATTTCTTTGGATTCGGGGGTAAAAAAAATTGATTCGAGTCGATGAACCTTTTATTGTTAATAGTAACCATTTAATTTTAGAGTTATCCATCTTACAACTGTAATTTGTCCGTTTGAGCACAAGGATCTGAGGAAGTTTTGGGCCAGATCTCCAAAATTAACAAATTTCAAACATCGATATCTAATCACTCTGAGCTTTGATGGGTGGGTTCCTCGACTCGAATCAAATATTTTTTACCCCCCCCCCCCCAAGCCAAAGAAATAGTAATTTAGGAGCGTCTGATCGGATTGAGTACCTTAAAGTGATGAAACCATAGGGTATCATCAATGTGATATATTTAACATTTTAACATTAGTCCACAATCGATGGTTTTGAAAATAATGACACTTCTCTTGGTATGTTTGACTTGCAAAACAGTCATGCTTATACAGGTGCAAACAACAATTGGATAACACTTTCATTTATTGTTCAGAAAATTAAGTCTATGTTAGATCATGCCATGCATCTCTTCTCTGGTTACCCCACTATAGTCCAAAGCCTGGGAACATGATGTTCTGATGGGGAAACTTTATAACATGAAATTTTCCAAGTAACCAATTCAATATTAATTGTGAAATTGGTTCACAGTCACCTATTAAATCATGTAATCTCGAGCTGGGACCTTCATCTACTGTATTAAAGGTACTCAAGAGTATTAGAGTTATCCATCTTTATCTGCAAGACCGTCCGCTTGACCTCGTGTTTCTGGCCCAGAAGTAATTGAAATAACAAACTTCAAAAATTGATATCTGATCAATCTGAGCTTTGATGGGTAGGTTCCTCGACTCGAATCAGATATTTGTTATCCCCGAAGCCAAAGAAATAGTATTTTAGGAGCGTCTGATCGGATTGAGTACCTTTATTCCTTTAACTAAGTTATATATTACCTGCGGTATTTTTGCAATGTTATAAAGTTCTCCATTAGAGCTTCAAAAATTTCCAGGATTTGAACAGTTGAAATATGATCTCTACAGGCTTAGCCATAGTAGATATTCATGGCATGATCTAAGTGTGTGTACTTCAGATGTATTCTGGTGATTTCTTCTTCCGTTATTTATTAATGAAGATGTAAATAAATATTTTGACACATTAATGTTTCTTAATGATGCTCATTCCATAATTCATTTTGGGAACAAATCTATAGCAATTGTGAATTTATAAAGAACCAGAGCTACATGTATGCATGTCGTTGGCTCCAAACACTTTACACTCATTAATTTATTACCCTGGATATTGTGGATAATCAAGTCTTGACACACAGGGAGGTAAAGTATCAATGTTACTAGCATACACTGATACAGACAAGATCACAAGCTTCGCCTCACATATCACTTGATGACACAAGACAGTCAAAGACTGTGGGGTCGCTCACCAGACTGCAAAGACTGATGAGACTGGGACTCTGGAGACCACAATAGTCAGAACTTTTCATAATCACTTTAAAAGAAGTATATCTAAACACGATATGTGGCTAGAGAGGCTTCAGTAGTGTACAGTGGGTAATTTCAAGGTGAATATCCACCTTGAAATTACCCACTGTACACTACTGATCACCCCCCTACTCCAGCTCAACAAGTCCCCTCCCGACCGGGCTCCAGACTCCCAAGTCTTGGGTTGGAATTTCACAACCGACATCTCAAACTTTCTCAATTTTTGGAAATTTCCAATCTCACAAGCACCTTTTTATAAAACCATTTAGACATGTTTGAAGCCCATTTATCCATGGACCCAAAACACCATACATGTATGTCAGATTAATCAGTTAGGTAGTTCCAAGGTAGATGTTTTAATGAATTTGGTATTTCAATGATTTTTTAAACACTAAAGTGTTAACTCCCCATAGCCCCGTCATCTCTTAACAGGTTGACCTGATGTTAACAAATCTGAATATCAGTCACTAAAGGATCCTCCATACTATATGTAAGCTAAATAGTCCAACCTCTCTTGAGAAGACAATTTAAGAATGACTATAGAGACATACTGTTATGTCCCTGGTCCCACCCTATTGAACCTGGTGACCACATCTGAATAAATTTGAATACCAGACACCAAAGAACCCTTCATACTAAATATCAGTAAAATAGACCTGATGGTCCTTGTGGTGGAAGCATGCTAAAATTTGTGGCTATTTCGGTCGAACAGTTTAACCCTAAGTAGGAAAATATGGACTTATTGGTTGAAAAATCAAATCTACGGCCTCATTGCCCCCACCCAGGCAGCTTAGAAATCAATAGGAATCTATATATTATTATACCAGTATCAAACAGCATACATACAGGTAGAGTGGGTGGTTGAGAGTTAAATCTCTTATCTCTGCCCCTATTTGAACAAATGTGAATCCCCATCTATGAGATCCATTCATCTAGAAATTTTGGTAGATTTTAAGAGTTGAAGAAAACTGATTTTCCTCAAAAGTTTTCTAAAAATGACCTCATGTGTACAAATCTGAACCCCACTCACCAAAGGACCCTCCATACCAAAAGCTAAATAGGCCTGATGGTTTTTGAAGAATTACTATGGAGGGAAAGAGTTATGGCCCTGGCTTCTCACCTATATCACTAGTCCAAGTCTTCTTGTACTAAAACCAGCTAAGATATTGGGATGGCGATGCTGGCGTTTAAAGACCGGCACCTCCATCCCAATATCTTAGCTGGTTTTAGTACAAGAAGACTTGGACTACTATATCACCTGATGAACTCAATTGAACAAATCTGAATGCGAGTCAAAATATATAAACCCATTCAGTCTTTAATATGTATGTGGAGAAGAACAAAATTGATGGACGGATGGAGACATCCCAACAGAGGGATGGATAGGAGGACATACTGACAGACAAATTCAATCCAATATACCCCCCCCCCCAGTTTTCTTTGCAAATCAGGGTATAATGAGTACAACTGGATAGGTGGTGGTTAAGAATATAATAGTGGAACAGCCAAGCCTGAATATAGTGTCTGACTTTTGCAGAATGAGGTCCCTAAAGGGTGAATTTAGTGCTGCAAGGTGGGCTAGCATCACCAAATTCACCCTCTGGGGACCTCAGTATGCTTAGGCCTCAACTGCTATGGGAGACATAGGAACAGATTGAAGTTGTCCAGTTAATTGGTGATGTGCACCCATTTGGCACTTAAATTATCAATTTTATCTTCAGCAAATTAGGGGATATAGAAACTGAACAGAATGGAAATATTAAGTAGAAATGTCAATTTAAGACCCTGTATACTTCCCTGAAGATGAGGTCCCTGGAGAGTGTATTTGGTGATGCTAGCCTACTGTGCAGAGTAACATCACTAAATTCACCCTCTGGGGACCTCATTCTGCAAATGTCAGACATACAGCATTTTGTTTTGATACACACAGGGCATGAATGTTTACACCTACCTGTCAGCCAGCTAGATAACATCTGAATTGATGACTGTGTTATTAACTCTTTCTGTCTGGGGCTAATACCATATGTTACAATGATATTACAATGATATTAGTTTTTCTAATTAATTTTTTCTTGACTGCAGGGGGGGGGGGGGGGGGGGGGGGTGAGGAGGGGAAGGGGTGGAATGGGGTGTTTTGTGTCTAAATAAATAAAAAAAATCAGGGGTTAAAATGAAAAAAATATTTTTGTATTGTTCATTTTGAATTTTGAATTGTTTTTTTAATTGAGCAAGGATTTAAATTAATTATTATTTTTTTTAAGTTATGTTCCTGACACGGCCCCTATTTGACACACTGACCCCATTTGAACAAATCTGAACCCCAGTCACACAAGGACCCACCATACAAAATATTAGCTAAATCGGCCAAATGATTCTGGAGAAGAAGTCGTTCTAATAATTACTAGGGAGAATAGAGTTATGTCCCTGATTCTGCCCCTATTTGACCCAGTGACCCCATTTGAACAAATCTGACCCCCAGTCACCCAAGGACCTTCCATACCAAATATAAGCTAAATAGGCCACATGGTTCTTGAAAAGAAGTTGTTTTAAGAAATACTATGGTGGGAAAGAGTTATGGCCCTAGCTTAGCAACTTTGACTCAGTGACCTTATTTTAACAAATCTGAGTGAGTCAACCAGGGAACATCCACACCAAATATGAACCCATTTGGCCTTAGGGTACTGGAGAAGAAGATGATTCTTGATAGACAGACGAGGAGTGATGACTATAGCTCCACCGGAGACTTCGTCTCAGGTGAGCTAAAAAACAATTCCACAGTTTTTTTAAATATTATTTTATTTTTTAATATATCATTTCTTTTCTATTCTTTTCTTTTTTGGTTAAAGAGTTTAATCTGAATTTTGTTTTTGTTTAGTTATGTCCCTGGCCCCACCCACATTTGACCCAGTGACCTCATTTGAACCCCAGTCAACCAAGGATCCTTCATACCAAATATGAACCCATTTGGCCTGATGGTATTTGAGAAGATGTTTAAAAGAATTACTATGGAGGGAAAGAGTTATGGCCCTGGTTTCTCAACTAATCAACCTGGTGACCTCATTTGAACAAATCTGAATGTGAGTCACCTAGGGAACATCCACACCAAATATGAACCCATTCAGCCTTATAGTTCTGGAAAAAAAGTCGTTCTAAGAATTACTATGAAGGAATAGAGTTGTGGCCCTGCTTTCTCAACTAATTGACCTGATGACCTCATTTGAACAAATCTGAATGTGATTCTCCTAGGGAACATCCACACCAAATATGAACCCGTTCCGTCTTACAGTTTTGGCGGAGAAGATGATTCTTGACGGACGGACAGACGACGGACGAGGAGTGATGACTATAGCTCCACCGGAGACTTCGTCTCAGGTGAGCTAAAAAATGCTCCACGATTTAAGACTGGGGAGGTGACCAGTAATAGATATGAATTTATAAATCCTGGTTTTTTTTTGGACATACATAGAATTTCCCTTCGGTTCACAAAATACCAACAAAAGTTTCCTTCCGTCAATGGTTTCGACTTGGAATAGCCTTTATAAGATAGCCCACAAGTATATCTTCATACACACTTTTCTAACCTCACAAATGCTATGCACCAAATTCTAAGACCCCTTCACTTTTATTGTAATGGTCAAGTAAAGAGCAACATTTTATTATGTATAGGCTGCACAATAATTGTAGCTACCTAAAGTGCAACAAATTTCAAAATCAACTAATTTCTAGTCCAAATTCTGCTTGCGGTTTCAAATACGAGAATGAAGATACCTATTTCTTCACTTGCCCTTATTGTTCCATAGACCAAGCAACTCTGGAAGGAAAAAATAACATAGTGAACTGTACATAGTACACAATGAAGATTGAAGGCTAAGCCCTCGTTCCCAAACAAACATTGAAGTTATTTTATCTTCAGCTGTTCAAAACCAGATATCTTTTGAAATGTTTTGGCAATGATAAAATAGAAAGGACTCGTGCAACCATACCAACCAGTGTTGTATTGCTAAAATATAAAGTGAGGGAACGGACCATTCATCGAGCACCGATGACTGATGCAGAAGGCATCGCAGGGAGAGAGAACAATCGGAGGTTTCCCCCCATTCTCGTAGGTGGGGGGGTTCCCCCGGGAAAATGTTATAAAAAAGGCATCAAAGGAGGCATTTCCTCGCGTCGCCTCATCATATAGTCCACAAAAAATCCATATATTTTCGTTAAAAATCATTTTGTGTGTAAATAAAATTGTCTGTATAATTATATATATATATATATATAGAACTGGCAGGATTCATTCATTTGTCAATCCCACCCCCATATTTTCAAGTATGTCGATATCGGATGGCGGGAATACCGAGGGATAACTTCTTGTCTATTGACTATTCTGTTCAGCCTTATAATAGAATTTGAATGCAGTATGTGGCTATTAAATTGCTTCGTGTGCTGCACAATGAGTAATTTCGCCACAGTGGTTACATGTATACATTCCTTCTGGCGAAAAAAGTGAGGGGACGCCGTTCCCACAGAAAAACATCACTGATACCGACTGATATCACAAAGTAACCTATACACCTTCATACATCATTTTCTATGTGATTCCCTTCCCCTTGCCACCAAACCAACCTAACTCTCATTATTAATTAATAGGCAGTTTCTACATTGACTTAGACATCTGAGCAGTTAGATTTCAAAGAGGGCAGTTTATACATTTACTTACACATCTGAGCAGTTTGATTTCATCGAGGGTAGTTTCTACATTTACATCCGAACCAACCTTACTCTTATTATTAATTATTCTTTTATAGTAATTATTTAAAATTATGCCTCTGTTATGACTAATCTTCGTTAATGAGAAGAGCATTTTCTAAATTGAACTAACTTTTACTCCCATCCAGATTGTGCTTCCCGCTGTCTGTCATTCACTTGTGTCCAATTTCTGTATTTATCATTGATTGGTATTTACAATAAAATAGTCATCACATGAAGATAAAATCTGCCCTGAACCAACTAATCCTGTGTTCTCAGGACCTCTCTCATATGAAGAGGGCTCATCAGTTATTTCAAATTTGCCATATTCAAAATTAATGGTCAATCCCTAAAAAGATTCTATGTGATTGCTTGTAAAATGTATTTTATTAAAAAAATGGTATCAATAAATCCTTTTAATTTCAGAGACATTCTAGAGAACAACAAAAATGCCTCCTTCCCTCACTCAACTTTCCATATTTATACCACAATTGCCTATCTTACAGAAACATCTGTTGATTAAACGTGCCTACTGTTGATTAAACTTCTCAGAGTGGATTAAACTTTCTCCATACAATTTGAACGGAAAGTTTTTATCCATCGCATTGTAAAGATCATGGCATAAACAAAATATACGCATAGTGTTTCTGAATAACAAATTTAATCCACTCGTGGGATTGGCGATTTACACCACTCGCTGAAGCTTGTGGTGTAAATCGCCAATCACACTCGTGGATTAAATTTGTTATTCAGAAACACTGTGCGTATATTCTATATATAATTGACTGAGAATACAGGTATTTTTTATTATCTTAAAGTAAATTTGTCTTCAAATTGGTGGTTATAAGTTCATAAACTTTAAACTTTATTGAAACATGGAGTAGTTTTATAATCCAGTCTTATAATTAACCCGTTCTATATTAACCGACGATTAGTTATCCCAAATTAAATGATCAGATAATAAGTTCAACAAATGACCATATGTTGTTTATTGAACTTATTATCTAAACAGTTTTGCACTTTTATTAGTCGAGTTTTTTTCCAAAACTCGACTTATAGTATGATGGGGGAC
This sequence comes from Siphonodentalium dalli, assembly GCA_032622095.1. Taxonomy (NCBI): domain Eukaryota; kingdom Metazoa; phylum Mollusca; class Scaphopoda; order Gadilida; family Siphonodentaliidae; genus Siphonodentalium; species Siphonodentalium dalli. The sequence goes on along the minus strand of CP136064.1, from coordinate 87,261,733 downwards.
GGTGGGCGGCGGACGGGCGGGCGGGCGGGCGGCGTGTTTTGCTTATAACTCAACCGTTTATTGACGGATTAAAAAAATATTTGGTGTGTGAGTACATATCCATGCACGTAAGCTGCAGACAAATCGGGTTTGTCCGCACATTTATTACAGAGTTATGGCCCTTTGAATTTTCAGCTCGTTAGCGCGATAACTTCAACAAACGTTATCCGATTTGATTGAAATTTGGTATATAGGTGTCTCCCAAGAATATCTCGGATGAGTTCGAAAACCGGCCTGGTCCGATAAAATTTTATAGAGTTATGGCCCTTAATTAGTCATTTTTCATGAATTTTCAGCTCGTTAGCGCGATAACTTCAACAAACGTTATCCGATTTGATTGAAATTTGGTATATAGGTGTCTCCCAAGAATATCTCGGATGAGTTCGAAAACCGGCCTGGTCCGATAAAATTTGATAGAGTTATGGCCCTTAATTAGTCATTTTTCACGAATTTTCAGCTCGTTAGCGCGATAACTTCAACAAACGTTATCCGATTTGATTGAAATTTGGTATATAGGTGTCTCCCAAGAATATCTCGGATGATTTCGAAAACCGGCCTCGTCCGATAAAATTTGATAGAGTTATGGCCCTTAATTAGTCATTTTTCACGAATTTTCAGCTCGTTAGCGCGATAACTTCAACAAACGTTATCCGATTTGATTGAAATTTGGTATATAGGTGTCTATCAAAAATATCTCGGATGAGTTCGAAAACCGGCCTGGTCCGATAAAATTTGATAGAGTTATGGCCCTTAATTAGTCATTTTTCACGAATTTTCAGCTTGTTAGCCCGATAACTTCAACAAACGTTATCCGATTTGATTGAAATTTGGTATATAGGTGTCTCCCAAGAATATCTCGGATGAGTTCGAAAACCGGCCTCGTCCGAAAAAATTTGATAGAGTTATGGCCCTTAATTAGTCATTTTTCAGCTTGTTAGCGCGATAACTTCAACAAACGTTATCCGATTTGATTGAAATTTGGTATATAAGTGTCTTCCAATAATATCCTGGACAAGTTCGAAAACCAGCCTGGCCCAATAAAATTTGATAGAGTTATGGCCCTTAATTTGTAATTTTTCGTGAATTTTTAGCTCGTTAGCGCGATAACTTCAACAAACATCCTCCGATTTGTTTAAAATTTGGAATAGACATACTTGCCAAGAATATTTCGGACGAGTTCGAAAACCAGCCTGGCCCGATAAAATTTGATGGAGTTATGGCTCTTAATTAGTCATTTTTCGATTTTACCTATTAATTAGTCTACCGATACTGATGCACACCAATTGGCGGTAAGCCACCGAAAACGAGACACAGCATCTCTGATGCCACCTCTTGTTTATCTGTCATCTGCTTTTATCACATTAACATCCATCCAAGTCAATAATAGACCATTCTAATTATACACTCAGTGTTCGTGCTTCCTGGCCAATTTCATTTGGCCAAACTTTTTTTCACCACAAATGGTGACAGAAATCTAATTCAAAAAGCGCTGAATAGATCAACGAAACTAGGCGACGAAATATCTCTGGTTTTGGACACACGGTTTCCGTACTTCGGATACATCATACAATTTTTTTTGTAAGAGGAGCATTGATTGAATGGTGATGGTCGTATGAAGGCGATAACTAAAAATAGAAACCTTAATCTCTGCACTGGTTATATCATATTTTCGGCATATAGCACCAAGAAGATGAAATTCCATATGTGCAGTAGTGAAGTTTCAACTCCAACTTGTCTGATTCATCAGTTTCTCCTTTTCCTGTCACCCGATCAAAGTATGTATGATAAAACAAACGAGAGGCCGATCACGATCGGCAGATGTTTAACCCATACAGGGCCATACCTTGGCGATAGTGATCAGCAACATGTATTTTCAGCTTGGATGCTAAAATCCATAAGCTATAACTCCATTTAAAAAAACGAATCAAACCCAAATTCGATTTCTAACATTTACATACATCTCAATAAAATGAGAGATATCAGATGAACCCATATTCAAACTCGATCTGTATTTTGATTTGAGAAACTCACATATCAATTTTTGTTCCTATCAGATGAAAAATGGTTGATTTATCGAAGCATGCATGAATTCTATGTGAAAGGGCCATAACTCCATTAAAAAATATCGGATCAAAGCCATATTCGAACTCGATCTGAGAAACTCGCATACCAAATTTGGTTCCGATCAGATAAAAAAATTTTGAGTTATGGCAGCATGCATGAATTCTAAGTCGAAAAACGGCCATAACTCTGCAAAAAAAAATTGGATCAAACAGGATCAAACCCATATTCAAACTATCTGCATTTTGGTTCCGATCGGATAGAAAATGTTTGAGTTATCGCATTATGCGTAAAGTGTCTACAGATAGACGGACGAACGACGAGTGGTCAATCTGGACGTCGACACAATGTGTACCATACTATGGTATGGGTACACATAAAAATTTATAGCAAGGAGTTGAAAATAAATTTTTTTTTTTTTTTTTTTTTTTTTGAGAAAGGGCCATAACTCTGTTAATTTTTTTTTTATCAAATTCATATCCGAACTCGATCTGTATTTTGGGCTGAGAAACTCAGATACCGAATTTGGTTCCGATCAGATAACATTTTTTTATCGTTAGCGTAGTGTGTGTAGTTATCGTAGCATGTGTGAATTCTAAGTGAAAAAAGGGCCATAACTCCGTAAAAAAAACTCGTATCAAACCCATATTCGAACTCGATCTGTATTTTGGTCTGAGAAATTCATATACAAATTTTGGTTCTGATCAGTTAGAAAAAGTTTGAGTTATCGCACCATGCATCAAGTGTCTACAGACAGACAGACGGACAGATGGACGAGTGGTCAATCCGGACGTCGACACTATGTGTACCATACTATGGTATGGGTACACATAAAAAGGCAATATATATAAGGTCATTAAAAATAAAAGTGATTTAAAGCAATTGAATGTGGAAAATTTGTTGAGGATGCATCTATTCTACTTTATATGGCAGAATAGCCACTCAGGTTATTTGGCCCATATTTTGACAATACACGTCACATCAGAAACATTTTAAACTACTAGTAGGCCTACCCAGTCAGAGGTTTTATTGAGGGGTGGGGGCTATATGCCTAATAGCTACTGAATGGCAGTGTTATCCCTATTTTGAATGAAGCATTTTGCCAGAATTTTTTTTACTATTTTACATACCACATATACCTATACCACAGCTAGAAGGGTAGGTACCACAGTCTAGACAGCTATTCTATCGTAAAGACAGAACACAGTGTGTTGTTAGCATAGAAACTAAATTCTCCATCGAGGAGTTCAAATTGTAAAGGTGCACAAAACAGTTGGATGCGATGAAATGTGATTTGATCAATGTGCTTTGATCATACATGTGCCTACAGTGCATACATTAACATAAAAAAAATACATGCCAGAATTTTTATGGCAGAACAACCTGAGAGGTCTCTCTTTTCTGCCGCAGGAATAGCTATATCTCATGTTCAATATGGTTATCTGCATCATACTGCAGATTCCCCCCAAGAATTCAAGATAATATGCATGTCATGTATAGACCATTCTATAGAATAAACGAAAGTGTCAATGCCACTGTAGCTCAACTGTTGAAATGTCTAAATAATAATAAATGTCAACGTGAAGAGAGAGATATATATATATATAAAGTAAAATCCAAGAGGGCTGCTGGCAGCCATTTTTTCCAATGAAATTCAAAATTTGATAGCTCCCATCCAGTGGTCACCCCAAAGATCAATATGAATATATTGGTGATGATCGGATGAGAGATGTGGTCTGTATGGTGTGCCAAAGGATATAGTCATGCAAAGAGTAAACTCCAAGATGACTGCCGGTGGTCATGTTTTTTTTAACGAAATTTGGAAAAATTTGATGACTCCCATCTAATGGTCAATGTTTTTTTTTTAAATTGGAAAAAATTTATGGCTTTGAATCTAGTAGTCACCCAAAAGATGCATATGAAGTTTTGTGATGATCGGATAAGGAATGTGTTCTGTAGGGTGTGCCAAAGGATTTAGTCATGCAAAGAGTAAAATCCAAAATACACTCTTTTTCATCAAAAATGTTTCAAATTTGATAGCTCTCATCTAGAGGTGATCCTAAACATGCCTGTAAATTTTCAAAACAGTTATACAATAAATATGGGCTGCAGGGTGTGCCGAAAGATTAAAATTTGAAATCCAAGATGGCTGCAGGTGTCCATGTTATTAACGAATTTCGGAAAAAATTATGGCTCCCATCTAGAGGTCACCCCAAAGATCCTTATGAAGTTTGGTGATGATCGGATAAGAGCAAATTCAAAGATGACCCCTGGTGGCCATGTTTTTCCAATGAATTTTGGAAAATAATTGTGGCTCCCATCTAGGGGTCACCCCAAAGATCCATATGAAGTTTGGTGATGATCGGATGAGGGATGTGGTCTGTAGGATGTGCCAAAGGATTTAGTAATGCAAACAATAAAATCCATGATGGCTGCGGACAGCCATGTTTTTCATAGAATTTTTTCAAATTCATTGGCTCCCATCTAGAGGTGATTCTATACATGTCTGTAAATTTTCAAAGCAATTTTCAAATAAATGCGGGCTGTAGGTTGTGCCGATTGATTCAAATTTGAAATCCAAGATGGCTGTTGGTGGCCATTTTTTTAACGAATTAACGGTTATTATGGGAGGCTCCCATCTAGATGTCACCCCAAAGATCCATATGAAGTTTGGTGATGATCGGATGAGAGATGTGACCTGTATGGAAATTGTTGATGGATGGACTGACAGACGGATGGATGACGGATGCCAACCCATGGCAATAGCTCAAACTTGACTATGTCAAGTTGAGCTAAAAAATAGTCTATTTAAAAAATCTCTTATTCAGTGACTGTTTAGCCAGGTTTAGCCAGTATATTTTGAACACACCCTGGTCTAAATTTCTAATTGTAGATAAATGAAAGACTGACTTTTGAGCCTTGGATAATTCTTGACATTTGATGAGGTTTTAATCAGGTGATGAGGGAGGTACATAGTACATTATTTATTTAACCAATTACATTGAAGAATAAGTTCAATTCTGTGTTAAATATTTTTAATAAATCAAATAGCTTATGGCACGAAGAGATGAGTGTTTTATTTTACAATGCAAAATGTATATGTAGCACAGACCACTTTAACTAACAACATTTTTCTAATCCATTAAAAATGTCCTGTCTGATTTAACACCCCAAAATTAATATTTCTTCGGCTTCGTGGTGAAAAATATTTTATTTGAGTTGAGGAATGAACCCACCCTTCAAACATACAAAGAATCCTTTCTCACCTGTCACCAAAAATTATTACAACTTTAGGGTGTACAATATTTTATAAAATTGACATCTGGTTATCATAATATGTAAATACATGTTTCATTTCACATGTAAATCACAATAATGGCTAAGCACTGTAAGCAGATGTGCTGGTAAATCACTTGAGAAAAGGATTAACACTTTTATATTTATGACTAATTATTTTGTTAATTTCATCCTGAGCTTCAAGCATCGCTAGAAGAGTGAACACTGGCTTGAACTTCATAATGTTTATCATCACAGATTTTATCATTGCCCAGATCCTCTGTTACTTGGGTATCAGATACCTCAGGCATCTCTCCGTTGCATAAATTGTCCATGTGGTTTGATTCTGTGTCGTTTTCCCTTGGTTCACATTTGATGCAGCTAACAAGATCATCTTGATTTTCCTGGGAATATGAGAACAAACAAAAAATTAAAAAATTCAGTTAAAGGCAAACTTAATTTTCGAGTCGCCGATTATTTTTTTTCATAGTGACTTGATATATGGTTTTAATAACAATCTATGCCATAAAATATGATTAAAATATATGTGTCTCAGAAGATGCCCACAGAGAAATAGAAAACTGCTGAAATCATAGAATGACTTCCCCCCCTTTTGGATCACAGAATGCAACAGAATTCAAACTTTTTCTATGGAAGAACTCTATCTTTAATATAGAGAATTATTCCCCCTGCATTGAAAATAATACTGCTTTTTGCTGCAATCTAGATGACAAAACGCGTTGCAACTCAACAAAAACAAGTCCTAAAAGTTATTGTTGCTGCGGTGTTTCTTCAATCTACTGGAAGGTAAAAACAACAACAATGGGTCAATGATTGTAGTTTTCTTGAGATATCCTAACATAACATTATCACGGATTTTCTTACTCATCCTCACCTTCAAGCATTACTAACAGTGGAAAACTAGCTGGAACATTTTGTGTTATCGTACCTGGATTAACCCTTTCTAAATACTCTTTAAAGGCCCACTTAATTTTCGAACCCCCATATTACATTATATAAAATATATGCCATATTATATACCATTTGAAAGAGGAAGCTCCAAAACATTGTATTATCAACTTATCCGGTGTAATAAACTGTGGACATGTTGTTTTTGTTGAGTTGCAACGCGTTTTGTCATCTAGATTGCAGTAAAAAGCAGTATTATTTTCAATACAGGGGGAATAACTCTATATATTATATAGAGTTCTTCCCATTCCATTGAAAAAGTTTGAATTCTGTTGCATTCTGGGATCCAGAGGGGGGAAGTCATTCTATATTTCAGCAGTTTTCTATTTCTCTGTGGGCATCTTCTGAGACACAGATGTTTCAAATAGTGATGAATTATAGTATTTTAATCATATTTTATGACATAGATTGTTATTAAATCCGTATATCAAGTTACTATAAAAAAATAATCGGCGACTCAAAAATTAAGTGGGCCTTTAATGGGCAGTTCCCTTAGGAAATGTTCAGATAATAAGTCGTTTATTGAACTTATTATCTGTACATTTCCCACCAAAGAATATGAATCCTTCTGCACTTGTATTATCTTTCGTCCATCTGTCGTCAGGACCGTCATCTTTTATTTCCTGAACACCCCTCCAAATAAATAATAACGGTTCCAATGTATATTTTGATAACTGAATGGGAGAATCCATTTAGTATAGAAGTGTTAAAGGCATATGAGTTTCACAAACAAACAGATAATTTACTGAATAATAACAACAAATGATAGTTTATATTTAATAGGCATAACTCAGAAAGGCCTGTGCTGCTAATGGCTCAGGTATTTATATAATAGATAGAGTACATGTAAATTTCACAATGAGCCAGCGTTGGTTAAAACAGTGTCAAAGCTCAAACTGATGGTAAAATGAATAATTCCCAATAAGTTAACATATCCATGAAGGGAGGGTTGTGAGGGGGAATAACTTGAGCGTAGACTGGCTATAACTTAGCCAAGCATGACCAAGATGATTCAGTTAAATGGTTGTACACGAGGATCACGCAATGAGATTATCACAGTGCTAATGCTCACGATCCGTGACCAATTATCTTCAGACAAGCACTTGAAAACCCTTAACCGGCCAAATATCATATATACTTGGTTGAACTTTAATAAATGTTTTTATTTTTACTCATATTAATTGCCGAAATAAACTTACCAGTTGACCATTAACAACTGACGTGATATCTCCATCCATTCCTATGCTGGTCTGACTCACACTGGTGTCTACAGCTGAAGGGTCTTTGGTGCTACTGAGCTGCCATGAAGGAAGTACCGGACTAGCTGATGGAATGGAAGGAAACTGTTTTCTGTAATGAGCAAAATGCATTTTAGCTTATCCTCTTATCTCTCAAATAGTGAATGCTAAATATGGTGGGGAACTCCAATTTATGTGACCATTATAAAACTGGAATATATATGCATAGGCTTTCATAAAATTACTAACATGTGATGCAAACAACATCGAATTAAGAATTATTTTGAATATTACACCTGTTTAATGTACCAACCCATACTGTCCAGATGTGTTGCTGATCCCAGCCAGCAAATATAGTTTCAGCTATATATACATGTATTAGTCCATTTGCCAAGCAGAGAAAACCTCTTAACACATTCTCTACTGACTACGAGTTATCTCATACTTTTTGCATGTAATTGAATGGGCGCCGGCAGTGTTAAATCATGATAAGTGAGTGTGTTGGGTCAACTGCTTCCACTTTGGGTATAAAGATGAGTCAAAGTAGCCAGGACAAACTGACGGTCTCTATGGTGGCGGCATGTGGATTGGGGTGAGGATGTGACATGGGGAATCATACTGTTGGTGACCAGATCTAATTATTTAGTTTATACACAGCTGGGACAAACAGGAAGACAGCACAGTTATAGTGCTATGTCTGTCCTGCAATCATCATTTATTTTATATTTTCATTTCTGATTCCTATTTATAACTTCATTTCATGTTTTTGTTAACATGCTGGGCAAAGTATTTATCTATCTATCGATACCATATATTGATTACTGAGTTGTTTTTATGTTGTCTTTCATTTAAAAAAAAATAAATAATCCTAAGTTGGCTAGGTTATGTAATACACTGCTATCGCTCTGTAATGTGACCACACCTAACAGAACAGTAAGGACCATCTGCCATATTGGAGGAGACAATGTCATTTATGTCATCGATCCAGATATAATGACGGACAGTCAATCGCAGCATGGGGACACGCATTAAAACATAAAACTTTGCCTTGTGTGTTATGCGAAAATAGTTAATATATTTAAAATATCCCTTCACAAATACCATGTAGGATATCCAAGGCCCAGTTGATTCATTTGATGGACAGCACAATTATGTGATGGACACATTACTTTCACAATCAACCAGATTGGAATATGTGATGGACATGTGACAGCTGACACAATTCTGTACCACCTCAGGAGGAGATACAGAACTGTGATGTGATGTCATCGGCTGATTGCCAATATGTCTGCACCAATAAAATGCATATTTTAATACATGCATTACCGATCGGTCATAGTTTTTCTATGATACAAAATATTTTCCCACCATCATTATGATTTTAAGGCAAATAAAGTAAATTATGCAACTAAAATTATAAAGCAAGTTGAAGAAATTACGCCTCGAGAAAATTCACCCTAATTATGTGGCCATTTTGGGACATGAGTTAACAAACTTTATTGATTTGTATTCACTATCAATATTGTGAATGACATAATAAATTCAATGTGTCAATTAATTATTTGCATTGGTTTAAATGAACTTGTAAATCCATGAAGTGTATTTCATTGATGCAACTGATGCTATTTTTAGACAGTGAACACGTGACCTGTTCCACTAAAACTGAGCAGTTTTGGTTGATTCACAGTCACATTTTGCAGTCCATAAAGTGAATCAACTGGACTCTTGGCAAACATATAAGTTTTTGTCCCAATAGAGATTGCCATAATATAGTGAAACATTGGCATTTGAACACAACAGACAAATCACTTCAGCCAATCAGCATGAGCTGTTCTTTATTTGTCCTGGGCAGAATTCTGCCTGGAAATCATAAAATGGGGGATGGTCCATACTGGACTATAATAACGACGACCAATGCAAACCATCGGAGAGGTTTATAGTCCGGAGACCAGTGATAGCAAAGTTAGATTCACTTCTGTGATGACCTCTCACCTAAAAAGGAGGTGAGAATATAATGGTGCAATATAGGATTCAAACCTGCTAAGCAGAAGCCCTTTCAAAGACTGGATTTCATTTTTGATTTCTGTAACACTGTACTGTTCCTGGTTTCGAGACACTGTCTCTACTGTCTGTAATGAAAAATATTCAGAAAATAGATTGGGATGAAGTTCAAGTAGTGATATTGATGGCCTTCAAGATTTTACAAATTTGATCTTGATACAAAGTATACTCACAACCCTTTTAATTAGGGCCCTGAGAATCAATGTGATTCGGAATCATTTGTCTGATTTGATTTTATTACAAATTGGCTATCCTGATTAAAATTTTAGCAGATCTTTTCCATCAGTTGCATACACTTGGCTTTTACTGACCACAATGTGCTTTTGTCCAAAGTCACTTCACGATATACTAAAATGAAAGTGCCAATGACACTGTAGCTCAACTTAGGTAGGGGAATAATTTAATGGTTGACAGTAAATGGAGGAATAGGAAAGGTGCTAATTGAAATGTCTAACCTGTGCCAAAGGATTTAGTCATGCAAAGAGTAAAATCCATGATGGCTGCTTGCGGCCATGTTTTTTTGGCCAATTGACCCCAAAAGGACTCGTTCCCATCTACATGTCATTGTTAACATCCATGACAAATTTCATGACGTTCCGACCAAAGCTACGACCTGTAGCTCGTGCCAAAGGATTTAGTCATGCAAAGAGTAAAATCCAAGATGGCTGATGGCGGCCATGTATTTTGGCCGAACGAGCCCAAAATCACTCGTTCCCATCTACATGTCAATATTAACAGCTATGGCATATTTCATGATGATCAGACGAACAGTACGACCTGTAGCCCGCGCCAATGGATTGAATTTTGAAATCCAAGATGGCCACCAGCAGCCATGTTTTTTTGCCGAATGACCCCAAAATGACTCGTTCCCATCTACATGTCAATGGCAACATTCATGACAAATTTCATAAACATTGGACCAATGGTACGACCTGTAGCCCGCGCCAAAGGATTTAGTCATGCAAAGAGTCAAATCCAAGATGGCTGCTGGCAGCCATGTTTTTCAGCCGAACGACACCAAAATGACTCGTTCCCATCTACATGTCATTGTTAACATCCATGACAAATTTCATGAAGTTTCGACCAAAGCTACAACCTGTAGCCCGCGCCAAAGGATTTAGTCATGCAAAGAGTAAAATCCAAGATGGCTGCTGGCAGCTATGTTTTTTGGCCGAACGACCCCAAAATCACTCGTTCCCATGTACATGTCAATATTAACATCCATGACAAATTTCATGATGATCAGACGAACAGTACGACCTGTAGCCCGCACCAATGGATTGAATTTTGAAATCCAAGATGGCCACCATCGGCCATGTTTTTTGGCCGAATGACACCAAAATGACTCGTTCCCATCTACATGTCAATGTCAACATTCATGACAAATCTCATAAAGATCAGACCAAAGGTACGACCTGTAGCCCGCGCCAAAGGAAATTGTTGACGGGCACACACGGACGACGGACGCCAAACCATGGCAATAGCTCAAACTTACAAAGTAAGTTGAGCTAAAAAGGTTGCACATACATAGGCCTAACAGTCTTAAAGTATCTATACATAGATTGCCATATCTCTGTGATAATGACGGAGGCCCAAGTCCATTGGGACTGTGGGGTTCCAGCAATTGCACATGACATGGGGGTTACATACAAAATCATTCAGCAAATCTTTATCAGTCTCCATTCTGTATAGCCAAATGCCAAAGGTCAAGGAGTTCAGAATGGCACAACATGGCAGTATAGAGTCTGATGAAGTTTGCCGAATGTGAAAGTTCAGAATTGCATTATATAACATTACTTCCACCCATCGCTCATCGCAATCACATCCATCAGTATATTTTATGATGAAAATGAGTAGCATGCATAGTCCAGCTTTTTAAACAGTATCATGATGGGAGCTTCGCTGCTACAGCATTAAAGGTCCTGTGCCAGTGCAATATTGTATATAAATGCGATGCTTCGTATGGAAGACTCATATATATATAAGAGAATGCATTGGCATAGGGTTTTCGCAAAATTTCAGGAAACTCTACTCACAGAAGAGGTAAAGACTGTCTTCACATTAATGTGGATGGTCTATTGACCAAAAACAGTTTTTGAATCATCACGGCTACTGATTTAAGCATTCCCACACTGTTCCAGGTCTTCATTCTTGGTACAATTGAGACAAAGATTCAATTTGAGATTTGATGTGATTCTGAATCCTTTGCCCGATGCCTGATTCGATTTAACAGCCCCCACACCAACACCCCCCTCCCCCCCCCCCCCCCACCCGCCTCGCAGGACCCTACTTTTAATCTAAAAGTAATATATATGATGAGATTACAGTGTGTGTAAGCTTTAATTTCATGATCATTACATTTGGTGGTTGGATTATGTTACTTCGTTTTGAGATACTCAGTTTTGGACCAGGAACCATTATATACAACAAGATACATTGAGTACGCACCAATTAATAGACAGAAGAGTCACAACAACAATGGCAGACAACAATTTAGACAGAAATATTTTTTCACTAAGCTTTTGTATCTACATTGAGATGAGAGTTTATTACTCAAATATACTTTTATTTCCGTGAAGTAAAATTAAGACATTTACATCTGAATGTTTGCACATTACACTGGTCCGTGCCCCAATTCAGCCCAATTTGTATTAATTTGAACCTATCAGCATTACATTTTGTTTGCAAAAAAGACATATTTGAACCAAAAACAATTATCAAATTCAGCAATTAGTAGAAAACAAAATAGGCAATGTTAAGAGTAAATTATCATACTGTCATCTGCCACAGTCCTTGCGGAGTCAGGATTTTCAGGGTATGTGATGAGCTCCAATTATCATCAACCTTCTTACGTTTCTAAAATGTATTTCTTTTGTCAAAGGAATTTCATATTATTGAGCATGCACATTAATAAAATAATAGTTAATAAAAAATAAATGTGCATGATGAAATCTCTATTAGTTTAATATAACTCTATATTGTCAAACTCTCACCTTAGGACATTGATTGTTGACCCTACATCTATTCAACTACTTGACATGAAATAATTGTTGACAGTTAACCTACAAATTAAAGATACGGGTGGCCTTTGCCGTGGGTATAGCTGTTAAAATAGTCACATCTGCTAAAAAAACGCCATAAACAGAAAAAATATTATATAACAGACAGATGTCGTTCTAATACAGTAAAACCTCTCCAAACCGGACCCTCTATAAACCGAATCCCTCTCCATACCGACCAAATTGTCTGGTCCCGAATTCACCCAAGTGCATTCTCACTAAAAATTACCTCTGTAATCCGGAAACTCTCTATTCCGAACACCGGACGGTTTTTCTAGTCCAAAAGTGAACGAATACATTAATCCGAATGCGAAAAATGATACCAACCGAACGCAATTGCGGTAGATTGGACAAACTTGATGCTGAACTCATGTTGGCTTTAGTGATTAGACTGGGTATCCTTTATTAGTTTAAATTTCTAGTCTATACATTCAACTCTGAGTGGCCATTTTCGTGACGGCTCATTCATTCTGACATGTTGATTTAAATTGTACTGGTGACAATACTAGTACGCTCCCATCGTGTACATTTAGCTAATTAGTGTTTAGTTTTGACAGTGGTCGTAAAAATAAGAGTCCAATTCAGCACATTGATTGATGTGAAAACAAAATGTCAGAGCTGTAATCTCCGTGAAGTCACCATTGTTCACTCAATGTGTTAAATAAACATTCAGTTATCTAATCAGACACCTGTTGCTATAATCTGATTCAAAGCGGTCGCCGAACAAAACATCAAAAACGTTACAAAACCATTTGTTTATAGACTAACACTGGGAACTATCATATCGTCCAATGAAAATGTTCCGTTGCGCTGTGGAAGGCCAAGATAAAATTATTGGCGCAATCAACAATCGCATTCAAATCGCGCCAAATTTTATTTTAATCGACACATTTTACCCGCTGTCAGTTCAAAATCCAGCTAAACCAAGTCACTTCATGATTGGGAAATGATCAGGCAGAAAATGTGTGCATAATATAATTGTTCTTTTCAAAGAAATGAATATTTTTCAATCCAGTTAGTATTTTCTCCTAACTTATGGTAATTACGTCACATACCTATATATGGTACTAGAAGGTGACCCGACTTCGTCCGGGCTATTCAAAAACCAAATTTCAAGTCGATTGCTCCACCCGTTTCCTAGATCTGGTCTGCGCATGCGCGAAGCTGTTGTCGCACGTGCTCGGCGACCCGATAAAATTCGTATCCGGGGCAAGATACATTCACATACCAAATTTCAAGTCGATAGCTACACCCGTTTTCGAGATATATAGCCCAATGTCATTTGCGGATACCTCGGTCGGTGATGAGTTAACGCGACACAGTCAAATGCATCGGCAGGGTGAGAGTTAACGTAATCTAACTTTATGACCTCTGACGACGTCATAGAATTTACGCATTGATTTTATCCCGATAAAAGCATCGTACCACTTGTACCTAATAATTGAGGCAGATAACTAAAACGGATACATACATATTATATATCGTTGGAAAGATGAAGCCACACAGATTCTAACCGTGCAAATTATATGACTGGCAATTTATTATTCGCGCTATATCGTATCGATTTGTGAGCACCGAACTGAAATATATTAGCGCAAAACGGCGTAAAAACAGATTTGACCTCCGCACGTGAAAAGTTGACCTCGCACGGACAAATAAATATGCCTATGTTCGTCTCCGGCCGAAAACACATCCAAATACCAAATTTCATTGAAATTGGCTTAGTCGTTTTCGAGTCCATCGATTTCAAACACACTTACAAACTTACACACAGATCTTTCAAAATATATAATAGATATACCAAATAAGGAATTTACGTTGTAAGTCGTAGACGCACCAAATTAGGAGTTTTACAACTGACGTATAATGCACGTGAATCCAAATAAGGAAATGATGCAATATCGTGACTGCTTATAAACAACTGCGGATTTTGTGAGAAACTAAACAACACTCAACCTACATTTTCTCTGACACAAAGTGTGTTTTGTGAATAATGTCGCATTCATATTATAATGCTATACTATTAGTATATTCTTGAGGCAATTATCATAACTTGATAAATGTTATTTCTAAATTATAACCAACAACCAAGGCAACCCGTCCCTTTAAAGCAATGGTCTTGCTATAATTATCAGATCCTTCATACCAAATATGAACCCATTTGGCCTGATGGTATTTGAGAAGAAGATGTATAGAGTTATGGCCCTGGTTTCTCAACTAATCAACCTGGTGACCTCATTTGAACAAATCTGAATGAGATTCACCTAGGGAACATCCACACCAAATATGAACCTGTTCCATCTTACGGTTCTGGAGGAGAAGATGATTCTTGATGGACGGACAGACGGCACGATGGACGGACGGACGACGGATGAGGAGTGATGACTATAGCTCCACCGGAGACTTCGTCTCAGGTGAGCTAAAAAGTCATTAAATGGATGTAATAGGTCAAATGAATTTTTTTTAACAAAGAGCTGCTGGTGTAAGGGTAATGGTCATAAGCCGATGGATGGAAATGTTGGGCTTGTCAATGCTGAACATCCTTTTATCACTAGCATCATATCTTAAAATATTTCTTCGCATCAGTTTGTTACTTAGTACAGTATGGATTGACAGACCTGTTTTTCATGTAATTTCTGTAACGTTTCCACCATTTTATTCTGTAGATCTTTGACTGATTTCTCGATTTCTTCTAACCTAGTATCAACGGTTCTCTTCCCAAATAACCAAGGTCTTATTGAGTCCTGCGAAATAAAAATAAGTTGCTTTACTTCAATGGTAGTGGTATATACATGCATAATGTGATATATACATGCATAATTTGTCATATATCTTATTGAGTCCTGTGAAATAAAAATAAGTTGCTTTACTTCAATGGTAGTGGTATATACATGCATAATGTGATATATACATGCATAATGTGTCAGATATCTTATTAGTCCTGCGAAATAAAAATAAGTTGCTTTACTTCAATGGTAGTGGTATATACATGCATAATGTGGTATATACATGCATAATGTGTCAGATATCTTATTGAGTCCTGCGAAATTAAATAAGTTGCTTTACTTCAATGGTAGTACTATATACATGCATAATGTGGTATATACATGCATAATGTGTCAGATATCTTATTGAGTCCTGCGAAATAAAAATAAGTTGCTTTACTTCAATGATAGTGGTATATGCATGCATAATGTGTCAGTATCCACAAGCAGACTTTAATAGATGTATATTTTGCAATGAATCAACCTGATAAGTTAGTACCATGGTACTACACCAACTAAAAGAATGTAGCATTAAACTAATATTGTCGAAAATTCCAACCACATCAATTGTACCATTTACAAAAACACAACATCTGTACTACGTACAATTGTAAACATTTAGTCCTTAATTAGGGATCAACTAGAAGTGTGACTGTCCCAATGGGACTAAGGATACCCCCCGTGTTTTTAAAATACTAAGATGTTTCACATGTCAGTAAATATTTAGTTAAAATAATAAAATAACAGTTCCCATTGCAGGTTCACAACCCTAACCCTAATCTTAAACCTATTGACCGAAAAATGTAGGAATAAAAGCTCGGACAAAATTATGCATGTTGTGAAAATGGGGAATAACTCCACAAACAAAAGTCAGACAGACATCATAATCGCAGGTGCACAGGCTCCCATGGTGCTAAATATCAGTGCCAAGATTCAAAAACATTGACCTATAAATGTAGGAATAAAAGCTTGGACAAAATTATGCATGTTGCAAAAAACTTTCTAAGTCGAAAAAGGGGGATAACTCCACCAAAAAATGTTGGACAGACATCATATCGCAGTTGCACAGGCTCCCACGGTACTAAATATCTGTGCCAAGTTTTAAAAAAATTGACCTAAAAATGTAGGAATAAATTCTCGGACAAAATTATACATGTTGCGAAAATTTCATACAATAGTTGAGCCTGATTATTTTTGAGCAATTAATCGATTCTGATAACTGAAGCGGCATTTCAAAAAATATTGTTGTTGTTGGAATCTGATGATATGGGGAGCATCGAATCAGATTGAGTACCTGTAAACACTGATAAACAAACTGCAATGATTCTGCCAACAACAGTCACTGCATATAATGCATGTATAAGAATTATGTTGACAATTTAACCCCAGCTCACTTTAATGTAGCAAATTTGTATGTGGTCGAGACATGCATCAAAGTGAAATCTCGTTGAATATGGTACAAAAAGAGAAGTAAATAAAGTACAATAGTCTACCTATTTATTTCTTCCAAAAGCATATCAGTATTTAATGTTGAAAGTGTTTTATTTCATTACTCTATGTCTGAACTTCACAACCCACAATGTCAGCAAGCATCGCGATTTCTGCATCATAACATTCAGGTGTATTTTCGTTATTACATGTTGGGGGGGGGGGTTCCTCTTGTTTTTTTATCTTTCTCAAAATGTTCATGAAATATAAATTTTATTATTTCATACATGTGAAGAATGACACGATGTCCACCCACACATTATCTTTGAGTAGGGTGTTTTTGTATAATTTCATCTGTAGATATTTAATTTGAAGTAGCCACTTTGTTTACCTCGAATGCCTTGGCAATGTTGATGGATTTCACATCCAGTGACACAGTCGATCTCCATTGTAGAAAAAGCCAGAAACACCAGAGTAAACGCTCCGATTGCGACACTCAATTAGAGCAACTAATATTCTTGCGACAGACGCTTTGGTCAGGATGTTCCGATCGCGACATGTGAATACCTCAATATAATATTTCTTCTAAGAAAGTGTCATATGCAGAAGTTGCGGAACTTGTGTTGTCGTCCGCATGGGCCTTACAACTACACCAATTTCAATATATTTAGTTGATGATCATTGCCTCATACACACCTGATAAAAGTGATATACACCATACGAAAGCCCAGCTATGATTACAACAGTAGATACAGCATCCTTTGCTCTGGTCCATTTTGAAGACATCTGGACTGTAATTCAGAAGCATATATAGAGGATCTACAATGAGTCCCCAGTTTATAGCGGAATTACAAAACGAGTCCAGTAAATTAGGTCTGGACCGAGCCTTTGGTGACGTCCAGACCTAATTTATGGACGAATTATGTAATTTCCGCTATAAATTGGGGACGAGTTGTAGATTCTATTTATTATATGATCCAAAACATCTACAAAAGACACTTAAATCAACAAATGGGACGCAAAACTAACATCGGCTTCTTTAAGGCATGCGATGACGTTTCACATAACTATTCGTTGTTTGCCAGCGTAAAGAAATAGTCCCAGATAAATAAAGACACTTTGGCACATTTAATGGCATATATTTAACTTTTCAAACTCTTCATTCATGATAGTTTGTTGGAAAAATATTGGAAGCCATAGTATTTTGAGATGTTAACAGACGACAAACCGGAAGTCAAAGGTCACCTGGCACTATTTCCTGTTATTAAACGAAAGTTTAATTTCACAATTTATAGAATGGGTTTATTGAATGGAATAAGGGTAGGATCGTGTAATAAATAGTAGTCCAGTTCAAACAGCCCAAAAACAAATACATGTTGAGCAACCACTGAAATGCCAAACAATGAGTAGGCAAACTACACTTAAAAATATAAGGTTTATCAGGGGTTTATGACAATAAACGAATGCTATCACACAGTTGCTGCTATTACAGTGTGATTGCATATTTCTTCAAAAATCTTTTATTTGAAAATGTGATTTTATATCATGAGGATGCTGACTTGAATTAATTCAAATATAATTCATGGAATCATGCAAAAATAATTATAATCTTTAAGAATGATTGAAAGATGTCACGTTTCATTTGATGATCGACTTTTCAAATGTTTTTGTGAGATATCAAGGGGTGGCATTGCATCAAAACACAAATTTAGACAGAAGAATACTAGCTGTTTGCTTCAAATTAATCTGCTTGTGGATGGACATAGCATACCTGATGAGGACATAGGGACGACTGCTTGGCTGGATGACTGGTTTCCCTGGTAACGGCCATCATCATCACCGATACCTGCTCTTCTGACAGCTATTTCAATCTCTTCAGCAGTCAAACCTTTATGAAAGGATAATGATTTATTCACTTATTTCGTGATCACTCTTTACTCGGGCCACACAAGCCTGCAAATAGTGTGTCTGTCATTTGCAGAATGAGGTCCCTTGAGGGTGAATTTAGTGATGCTATCCCGCACAGTGGCTAGCACCACCACATTCACCCTCTGGGGACCTCATTCTGCTTAGGCCTAAGCAGAATGAGGTTCCCAGAGGGTGAATTTGGTGATGCTAGCCCACTGTGCAGGATAGTCACTAAATTCACCCTCTGGGAACGTCATTCTGCAAATGATGGACACTATTTGCAGGCTTGGGGCCACACAGTTTATTATCTGTTTCTCTGCCACTTTTTTATCAAAATGGGCAGGCAGGTTTTTATATTTATTTTTTACCTACAAAATTATCACAGCAGGCAAGTTTTTATTCCCAATTTTGACGACCACAATTTCCCAGCAGGCAGATTTTTATGTGTCAACATCACAAATTATAATAACATTTTATTGGGTGTGAAAAATAACTTTTCATGATTATTAGTGTTAATGCAATTTCAGTGTAACAGTCTGTTGTACAACCCAAGTACAGTAATGCCCTAATTAATCGACTGCTTCACCACAGTAGAATTATGGGTAACTTTTCAGGATTTAGTCGGAAATATGGCCTGTTGCCATTCATTGGAAAGCTCTCCCCAAGAGCTTTCCGATGAATGGCAACAAGCCATATTTCCGACTAAATCCTGAAAAGTTACCCATAATTCTGCTGTGGTTAAGCAGTCGATTAATTAGGGCATTACTGTATATACAGTTAAACAAACCAAAATGAAAACTTCAAAGTAGTGTACAGAGATTGTGGACAAAGCATTGTGAAGCCATGTGCCAGGATGGTTCATAATTCTTTTTTTTTCGGTGGGCCATAAAAGGCACCCAGCGGCCATATTTTATGAGGAGGCTGGTGTTGGACACTTTGTATATCCATATGCAAATTAGTCCAAGTCTTCTTGTACTAAAACCAGCTAAGATATTGGGATGGCGATTTGCTGTTTTTAGTCCAAGCCCGCTTGCATACCAATCCTATCACACGAGTTACGCCCACGATCTGTGGCGGGAATCTGTGGTGTATTTTACTCGATTTACCTAATGAATCAATACATGATGCTATATACATCGAAAAGAGAGACATCTTATGGTCATAATGGTGTATAATAATCTAACTTTCATGTTAAATTACGCATAGAATATTCCGGTTGATTGTCACCAACATCGCTGTTTTTTCTGTTTGTTTACTTAACTGAAAGCCGAACTCAGGTTCCGAAGAACTTCGGCATTGTCCGGTGTTTGTTCTGAGTATTCAAGTTTCCGTTTCTATATATAGCGCGGGGTTTTCCGAACAAAATAGCGAAACTTGATCGCCGCAAAGTCCAGTTTCCAATGTGCTTTGAGAACAATTCCCGCACTAAAAACTTAATGACATAATGGAGGATCAGAAAGGTAGTTTTGTTGACAATTTTCGCAAGCAACTTGTCAAAATTGGAGCAAACAGAACTCTTGTGTCTGACTTGCCATGCGTGTGATTTTCATCCATGTGCATTTTGACTTTTGTGTTGATAAAATAATCGGAGAACCGAATCACACAGTTTCGAAATATAGTTCTTCCGTTTTAGTGGGACTTTTCAAACTTAAGGTTAAAAATTTATACAAATTTTGTTTGATTTTTTGTGTGCTTAACAAGAGCAGTATATTGCTCTGTTCGCTTAGTATATATCTTAATTTCGCTGAAGTCCACCAAATGTGGGAAATGTAGCACCATATTATTTATTCTAATGGTCGTTGTGTTTACACTGTTTTAAACTTTGAGAGGGTTGTAATTCCCCGTAATTTATTTAATGTATTACATTTATATCTTCAATGTTTAATTAATCTATTTATTTTTTATTTATTGACACACATAATTACGATTACAATGGAGAATTCATCGTAATTTGCGTGGTCAGTCGAAAATCTACGGAATATTTTCAACGGAAAATGCCGAACACAGTTCGCGAGGTCAACTGAGTTCGCATACTTTTAAAAATTTGTAAACATTGCGTTAAATGTCTCTTTTCGCATTAAATTACCGCTTTCAATTCACAACTGATGTGGGTTTCAGATCAAATAGCATGTCTTCTGCGGAAAATATCCGTTTATTGTCGCAATTGTGATATTTTATTTCATATAATTGTGGTTTTATTTGAGCGGGTCACAAACGCTTAAGTCGTGTCATAAGAATGCATGGGCCTGGAACTCGGACTAAAGACCGGCATCTCCATCCCAATATCTTAGCCGGTTTTAGTACGAGAAGACTTGGACTATATGCAAATGTGAAAACAGATTGGGGAATTAATGCAAAACTGTAAGCCCACAGTCCTCTCACTCTTAGGTCCTGCGAACATTTGATTTGATAATATATTACACTCTGAGATATGATATTTGATTCATAATCCATTTGAAAATTTGGTTCAAAATCATTTTAATATGTCTATTAATGACAAATCCATGACTTTTACTGCCATTTGTATTATCTGTCATCTGCTTATATTTCCTAAACATCCCTCCAGAAGAATAAAGGACAATTCTAATGTATATTTTTATAACTGAATGAGAGAATCCATTTAATAAAGAAATGGTTAAATTATAGTTGTAGAAAGGACAAAAACAGTTTTCACAATAATTAGCATGTACATGTACTAGTAGTTGCAAAATCCTTATTGGGAGATGGTTCTCCCATGAAGGTGAATCAACAATCAGAGACCATCATCAAAACACCATGGCCAGTCAAAGCTGGTTGCCTCATTTGCTATGGGAAACATTCCCGATTATTTATATATAAGAGCATGACCTGAACAAATTCAAAACACCATATGACCAAAAACAACCTATGAATGTGTATATGGAACTTATACTGAGTCTTATTAGAACATCCAGAATATCTTCAACAGAAATATACAATGTTGCATGTGAGGGTAAGGCCAAAACAAACAACTTCTCTGTTCCCGATAACATTGGGAAACTTTCCAGGCAGGCAGGGATTTTTTTTTAAACCTTTAAGCCGTAAGAGATATAATAGTGTAGTCACGGTGCCATGGAATATGGTAGATCCATGTGTATTGAAAATAAGACAAGCATGTTGAAAGCATTGAATAAAAACATGTTGTCCCTTGTTTATTAACTCTGCAGCAAGATCTCTACCAATGCTGAGCTTAATAACCCTCTTATTTTTGCTTTTGTGATAAATATTCACATTCATTGACACTCTAACAGGTAACTACGTATACTATATAGACTAGCTTTCTGGAGAAAATCTCAGCCATGCAGGGTATGAGAAACAAAGAGGTTTTTTTGGCCTAATTCCTACTGATGCTTTCGTGATACGGTAAGGCTTGCCTTGCTCATGGATCATGCTATTAGTGGACAAATTGGTCAATGGCTAAATTGTTTCAACATGGTCAAAGAAAATTTCATCTGGCTAAATTTGGCAAAAAAGTTTAATAATCAGTTGACACAACTTCAATTCTTTGTGGTTTTGAAAAGACACATTACATCACACACATGCTTACAATATCAGGTCTCTTATATAAGCACATCTCAATACTTATCTGTTATTTTTGTTTGTTTTTTATTCTCTTTTGCTTTGTTTTTTGTAATTTTGTTTTTTATCTTTTTATCTAGTTTCAGTTTTCTCAATTATCCTATAATTTGGTTGCTGAATTTGGCGAAAGATATTCAGAAACTGCAACAAAAAAAATCTGGCTTGTGAAGATCCTGCTTTCGCTAACCTTATTAATTATGTCAGGTAAGTTGGGCTAAAAGAAGCCAGTAGATAATAATGAATAACTATTGTGTTACCTTTCTTCTGCAAGAATGTTTTTTTCTGCCACAATGAATTCTGCCGAACTTTTGGATTTGTTAGGAAAGTTACAGCAGTCCCAATCTGAAAATATATTCAATGATTTGATATTTTGTAAGGCGAAGGAAGTTGATGTGATTTGACAAATGGTCTAACAGTCTGAGTAAAAATAATGCAGGTTGTTATATTTGTTATATAATGTGTCCCCAATTAACCCTTTACCCAACAGAAGGGCCCTGTGCCAATGCATTCTCTTATATATGCGAGTCGACCATAGGTCGCCTCGCATATATAAGAGAATGCATTGGCTTAACACATTAAAAATTATAAAATTGTTAAAGAATGTAAGAAAAAATGGTAAAAAAAGATTTTTTTTAGGCCAATGCATTCTCTTATATATGCGAGGCGACCTATGGTCGACTCGCATATATAAGAGAATGCATTGGCACAGGGCATAACTGTAACTATCACAATGTGGTCAAGGAGCCGGTTCCAATGATATCCATATTTGTATGGTTCTATTGAGACAGACCGAAGATATTTTAGGCTGTTGAAGCTTTATTTGGCCGGTTTTGGCCGGTTTGTTGGGTAAAGGGTTAAGGATATTGTAACATGCTCACTAGTGTTTGTAAATCTGGACACAGTCCAGCACCTATGTTTCATATAAACCATGGGTGAGATATTCAGGCAGACAGACAAAATCAATCTAAATTTTCAAACAAGCAGTCGCAGGCGGTGGTATCCCCCGCCGAATTGTGCAGTTGGGGAAGTGCATTCTCAATAATGTTTGCGTTCTCAGTATGTGCTAAACAAGAGGTGGGATTTTGTCAAAAAGCCTGGCTTGCGAACTCATTTTAGGTACTGACATTTGTGGAAATTAGCCATGTGACGTCGTCCATTTGCACCAAAAATAATAAACAAAGTCCAATAACTCAGCTGAAAATATCCGGCCGGACCTGGTTTGCGAACTCGTTCTAGATACTGGTCATGTGAACTCATATACCAAAAATCTTTGAAATCTGTTGACATTTGTGGAAATGAGCCCTGTGACGTAGTCTATTTGCTATTTGGTAAATTCGACAAAAATAATAAACAAAGTCCAATAACTCCGGTATAAATATCTGGCCGGACCTGGCTTGCGAACTCATTCTAGGTAATGGTCAGGTAATGGTCAGGTGAACTCATATACCAAAAATCTTTGAAATTTTCAATTTTCAATTTGGCGGGGGATAATAAACAAATATGAATAACACTGGAACGGAAAACCTGAACAAAACAGTTGAGTGCTCCTCTGAATTCCCTCATAGTGGTGAACTTCCATACTAAATTTGATTGAGATCCAACAACCGATGGTGGAGATATCTGCTTGGACGACCAAAAAATAAACATTTCCAGATAAACAAAGATGAATAACTCTAGAACTGAAAACCTGACAAAATGATTGAACACTCCATTGAATTTCCTCATGGTTCATTGTAGTGAACATCCATACCAAACTTCATTGAGAACCAACAACCTATGATTGAGATTTCTGCCCAGATGGATGGAAGGACGGACAGAGTATCGGGCACATGTAATCCAGTATACCCACCATTTCTTTCGGTCATAGGGGGGTATAATTATCCCCAGAAATAAAATTAACAGTTGACATGCAGATTCATCGATATACTTATTCCCGATTCAGTAGTCATGTTTTATGTATGAACATAGACAAGTTATATTGCCATGCCTATCACACATGAAAGAAGATATTAGTTTACATTTGTCAAGACATGCTGGGGAGTTCCAGATCGGACCAGGCATCGCCATATATTGAATTCAAGATGTAGAAAATAAAGAGATTTCATAAATCAAAATCTAATAGTTCTGAGCTTTGAAGGATGGGTTCTTCGACTTAAATAAAATATTTGTCACCCCCGAAGCCAAAGAAATTATAGTTTGGGGGTAGAGAAAATTAGGC
This sequence comes from Siphonodentalium dalli, assembly GCA_032622095.1. NCBI lineage: Eukaryota > Metazoa > Mollusca > Scaphopoda > Gadilida > Siphonodentaliidae > Siphonodentalium > Siphonodentalium dalli. The sequence goes on along the minus strand of CP136064.1, from coordinate 87,237,114 downwards.
GAGGATGATCCCCAGGGAGGTACCCCCTGAAGGATCATCCTCACCAAATTTTCTTTACTCACAACTCAATCACATGCAATATGGCCATGAGCATCTCTCTCACCAGTTTCACACCCGTTGACATCAACTTCCCCACACCCAACGTGTCCCTCACTATAGTATTCCATGATGACGACTCGCAAAGGGTAACAAAACACGCACAAATCTGGAACAATAAACCTCAGCACAGCACCTCAGCATGCAAATAAAGAGAGAGATAGCGCGGAACTTCACTCTCCGAGCACCCTAACGCTAGTAGGCAATAACAAAAAGGACTTTTAATTAGTCGCCTCCCAAATATAATTTGGGGATGTTAAATCGGACAGGGCATCATTAAGTAAAATTGTTATTACATTCACCAGTGACTAGTACATGTATACTGTCAAACACATATGATGACAGCATGCATGATATTCTGGTTTCTAGATGTCTTTCAATAATGATCAATAAGAATTACAAGAATATAATTTTACCATGTTTTCTCTGGGGTCTTCAGAAAGAGGAGGGGCCAGTACATTTTTAGATTCTGTATCTTCAGCCTGAAAATGAGGTTAAAACAATATACAAACACCTGAGCTCAATAACAGGTCTAATTCTTGTAAATAAGTAAAACAATTATTAACTGATAGTATATGTGTAATGTAATTTTCTGAAGACAATCAGTCTATGCAATAGGACACATTTATAGAATTGTACATCTATTATATTGACTTAGTACAGATGTGCTGAAACCGCATTTGTTCAGTTCCACTAAAAATAAAAGAATTTGCTAGCCATCCTAAAATTGACTCTGTTAAATGCAGCAGAGAGTTCTGATGTCCTTGCTCTACCAATATCAATACCAATATAAAAGGTCAGCCGACCACAGTGTCCCCCGAAAACGTGGCAAGTCGACGCCGCTTTGTTAAATAAAAAATTTTTAAAGTCGAAAGGGTTAATAATTCTGTAAAGAAATAATTTTTCCGTCATCTATCTACATGATGACATCACCAATATGTGGGTAACAATACTCTGAAGTTTCAAATATCTACGATCAAAACTGTAGGAGGAGTTGATTACACCATGAAGGTACCCTCATACAGAAAATTATAAAAAATGTTTTTCAAAGTCGAAAGGCCCATAACTCTGGGAAAAATCATTTGATCAAACTCAAATTCGAACTTGACCTGTATTTTGATATGAACGACCCACAAAAAAATAGAATTTCCAATTAAACAATACAAACTTGAGTTATCATCCGGAATCCAAAGAAAAAACAAGAAAAATTGAATTTTCGAAGTCGAAAAGCCCATAACTCTGAGAAAAATCATTGGATCAAACTCAAATTCGAACTTGACCTGTATTTTGATATCAATGACTCACAAAAAAACGGAATTTTCAATTGAACAGTTCAAACTTGAGTTATCATCCGGAAACCAAAGAAAAAAGTAAAATAGAATTTTCTAAGTCGAAAAAAGTCCATAACTCTAGGAAAAATCATCGGATCAAACTCAAATTCGAACTCAACCTGTATCTTGATATGACTGTCGGTATTTGTAATTAAAGGATCCAAACTTGAGATATCATCCGGAAACCGAAAAAGTGAGAAATTTTCTAAGTAAAAAAAAGTTGAAAAAAGGGAAATAACTCCATAAAAGAACATCGGATCAAACCCAGAATTGCATAGCACCTGTGTTCTTGATTGAGACACCTACATACCAAGTTTCAATCAAATCGGATGATCATTACTGGAGTTATAACTCCGGACTGATGGACGCATGGACGGATGCACGGGACGCACGAACGCGGCTGATTACAATAGTCCCCCAAAAATAAATTTTACAGGGGACAATAAATGGCATACCTATGTCCTTTATTCTATTAGTTACCAGTCGCTTGCTGTTCAATAATTGTCTTTAAATTAAAATTTTACTCTAATTAGGAGAAGTGAACAGCTCAGTTGGTTAGTGGGCCGACCTCTGGGCTCGAATCTGACTTGGTATCAGTTGGACTTTGTGTGTATCAATATCTGCATTTCCAGTACCACGAGCATCACAAACTGACCATCAATGCCATGATCCAACGCTTTGAATATTATTTCATCGGGCAAAAGAATCTCAGACACATCGAAAAAATGTAGTGATAAATTTCATACCTCTGCTCCTCTAATGGTGTCATGTCCAGAAATGACACTATGCTAGGCACACTGTCATTTTGGGAGCGGACGCTAATTGCTGTCCCATGTGCACATGCTATAGAACCATACGATGGCAATAAAAAAAGCCACAGGTAAAATGCTAAATTATCAGGTCATATTTCAGTCATCGGACTCAGTGGAGGAAAAACAACAGAGGAAATAAAGGTACTGGTATGGTAAACGGGGCTACTGCCCCTGAGCTAACCCACCCATCTGCTGTTTTCGGGGCAGGTCATCCTGATAAACACGGGTAGGTAGTCCCAAAATTGTTAATAGTAATTATGTTCTGTTATGTTCTTTGATGATATATTATTAAATTTTTTAACAATAAAACATGTGGTTATTCATTAATTATGTCAATATGTGGATTGGAGTTAAGAATGACATGATGTTTTGTCAACTTAACTGCACTTGAGGTAAGTGATGACCAATTAAAAGGGGTGCTTTTCAAAACAAACAGTTGATGCAAACGGTTAATTATCACAGTATGTTTAATATCACAATGCCTAGTGATCGGGATTCATCTCACTGATGTTAACTGTGAGCTGAGTATTCATGTACAAACACCCTTTGAACGATGCTGATGGAAACTGCATAACTGAGGACAATAATTTCCAATATAAATGTAATATACAAAGTATTTCATGACACAGTACTAGTACTTATTCAAATTAATTTTTTTCTAAATTCTAACAATTGTTTTCTGTTTTAAAGCGGCGTGGAAGGCTGTTAGAGAAGTGTTCCCGAATACTAACATTAAAGGGTGTTGCTTCCATTGGCTGTGAATAGACACATGTCAACAGTCAGCCTTAAGACAGCATATGGCAAAAAGGGTCTACTCCACAACTTCATCCGCCATTTGCTTGCCCTAACATTCCTTCCCGGCCGTGTATTCGACGTGTATTCAAAGAAGAGACCACCTCAGTGCAGACGATGATCTACCGATTCATATCATACTTTGTTCACATCATACTTTGTTCATATCAAACTTTGTTCATATCAACTTTGTTCATATCAAATGTTGTTCATTAAATTTTGTTTTTATACTTCATTCATTTTTAAACTCGAATAAACGTATTATAGTCTGAATGTGTTTAAGTTATTATATGTGAAGGCCTATATAGGCCTAGCTTATAAGTTTGTTATTATTACATCAAATAAAAATCAATAAAGTACATCCTTGTTTCTTTAAACAAACGACCACATCATAACCATATCAGTCTAATTACACATCTCATAATCCCTTCACACCTCCTAATTACCATTATAATTTTAGCAGGTGGGTCGATCACACAGCGAAATGGCCGGGTTGGCTCAGGGGGCGGGTAGGCACTGACCCCTAGTATGAGTCTTAATTTACTATGCTGAACGGGCCTTGGTCCCAAATAAACTTGTGCCTGAGGCCATCCCACTGCCCCCCCCCCCCCACCCACCTTCCCCATGACCCCAACTTAACAACAGGACTTTTACTTCAAGTTCAACACCTTCGCCGGCTTCGGACTATGCAGGCTCTGAGTCCAATACGGCAATAGTATAAAAGCCTAGTAATCATAATTACCATTGTGTTTAAAAAAAATGTTTGTTAATGTTATATCAGTTTTACAAGACCGACGATGATAACATAGTCTGTGTGCAAATGATCAACATATGATGGACTTTGACTCCGCCACTGCAATGAGTGAAGCAGGTTCAGCTGAACAAATCCACATCTTCAATCTTTAGATACTCGTTGATTTTCACTTTTATTTTAGCTGGCAGTTGAATCTATCTGGAGTTACTATTCCGTAGCGCAAAGAGAATGAGAGGTCAGTTCTCGTGTATTTCTAATTTCGTTCAATAAAGCACTTTTTTCCAGGAACATCGAGAACTTTTTCAGCAATGTTGGGAAGTTCCCAAAATTAGGGAATTCTATGCGTTATTTGCAACGAGCTATTTCATTGGTCGTTGAATTATTGTTGTCACACAGACTAGCCAATTACAACGAGTTTTATATAGTTATACTAAAACATACTTCCGGGTTCGCCAAGTAATTTGTTAAGTTTCAAACTTCGGACGCGCGTGGCTCAAACTAAAACAATGTGAATTTTTCCACACAAATTGAAGAATCTACACACAGAAGGAAATGTAGGCGCACCCTAGACTTATTGGATTGATCAAGAGAATAAACTGTGACCACAGTTACTGGACATATTTAAACTTATCAAACTTTTCAAAGCCCCCCCAATTAAATTTTATTAATTCAATTCAATAATTCAATTCAATAAGTTTTTATTTGAAATTATAGAATAATAACATGTTATATACAACAGGATCCCACAAAAGCTGGGCTTATGAGGGCAGGACCCTTATACAAATATATGAGATTAATATTATATTTATATTAAAGTTGCTGTGTATATTTACATGTGGTGCAATGGTGTGCGACAAATATAAAGATTTTGGGGATGGGTATGGGAGGGGTGTGGGCATGTCACAGTTCACAGTATATTTTCATGTTGCAATGATATAATTGGTCATGTAAATACCAAGTTCCTTCTCATGCTGCGACCTGATGTAGATGCATCATATCACAACCCACATGAGTCGATCCAGGACATCTAAATATTATATTAGAATTTATTTACTTATACATGAAATTACTATATATAGATGCAGAGGTTGAGACATGTTTCGATAGATTAGATTTGGTTCATTCTGAGTTATCCATTGGTTAATGTACGGATTTCAGTATGGGATGACACGTTAGATATATAATACAATTGCAGATGAAATATTCAGACTGTTCTTTCCCTCACCATGTAGGGCCAATCAGAGTAGGAGGAATTATACATTAAGAGTATGAAACAATAAGGAGCTTGTCCTAATCTGAATAGCCCTGTGGTGACAGAACTCTGTTAGAGTACATGTTGGTAACCAGGGAGGAGTACTATTCAGTGGGGGAGGTTGGTTTATGTTGCTTGTTAATGAAATATTCTTTCAGATATTTTGAGTAATTGCTATCAATTTCTATTCTGAGTTTGCAGTCAGTTGGTAGTTCATTCCACAGGCATCTGGCTCTGGTTGATATGGCATTTTTTGCTTTTTTTGTTCTTTTAAATACACAGAATAGATTTGAATTAGCTTTGGACCGTGTATTGTAATTATGGATATCATGTAGGCTTGTAAATAGGGAAGTCAGTGATTTAGGGAGTTTCTTGTGGTGGAAATCATGTAAAATTTTAAGCAGTTGCATATTTCCAATGTCTTCAAGCAGTAATAAGTTGTGTTTCTTGCATATTTCCTGGGTATTTTTATTATTTCCATATGACAGTGTTGCAATTGCTCTGTTTTGTATTTTTTCAAGTTTTTGAAGATTTTTCACTGTTGTTGCACTCCATATAGCATTACAATAGGTGAGATATGGGATAATAAGTATCGAATAAAGTGATTTCATCGTATCCTTTGGTACAAACTCACTAACCTTACGCATGACTCCTAGGTTTCTAGATAATTTATTGATAATTGTATCCACATGTAAATCCCATGACAAAGTTTCTTCAATATTAATTCCTAGGAATTTAGTGTTTTTAACCCTTTGGACCAGTTTATCATTAATTTTTAGTTCCGGTAGAAAATTTAACGACTTACAAAGATCTGTATTTGTGAAAAGCATATAGTTTGTTTTATCAAGATTTAAAGATAACTTGTTAGCTAGAAACCATTTGTTCATTGCCTCCATTTCTTTGTTAACAACATCATAAGCATTAATAATGTCTTTATCTGAGTAAAATGCATTTGTATCATCAGCAAATAGTATTACCTTTAATTTTTTGCACACATTTGGAAGATCATTCATGTATATAAGAAAGAGAAGAGGGCCAAGTATTGATCCCTGTGGCACGCCACAGGTTATATTTGTTTGGCATGAAAAGTTGCCTTCGTACAGTACAGATTGCTTTCTATTTGACAGGTAGCTGCGGAACCAGTTCAGTGCAACCCCCCGACAACCATAGTGTTCAAGTTTATTAATCATTATATTGTGGTTTATTGTGTCAAATGCCTTGGATAAATCTAAAAATACTCCAATGGTGTGTTCTTTTTTATCTAAAGCTTGAGTTATTTTTTCTAATAAATCAGTTAAAGCAAGAATAGTTGAGTGATTTTTTCTGAAGCCATATTGGCTACTATATAGAATATTGTATTTTGTAAGGTATTTATCCATTCTGTTGTACATCAGTTTTTCAAGAATTTTTGAGAAAATGGGTAGCACAGATACTGGCCTGTAGTTACTTAGAATTGTTGGGTCTTTAGATTTGTAGATTGGAATAACTTTAGCTACCTTCATGAGATCTGGGAATATGCCATTAGATAGGGAGAGATTACAGATATGTGTAATGGGTTTAATAAAAAATTCGGAACATGTCTTCAGAATAGAACATTTCAGTTCATCAATACCTGCCGCCTTTTTAGAATTGATATTTTTTAATAAATCAAGGATCTCAAATTCATCAGTTGGGTGTGTAAAAAAAGAAGAAGTCTTGGGCTGATTAAGGTAGTCTGAAGGATTTTCACAAGATGTTATCTTGGCAGCAAGGTTTGGTCCAATATTCGTGAAAAACTCATTAAATTTGGCAGCAATTTCCTTCTTGTCATTGATGTATTTATTTTCATATAAGAACTCTGTTGTGGTGCTGTTACTCGATTTTTTGTTGAGAATGTTTTTGATTAGTTTCCATGTAGCATTAATGTTACTTTCATACTGTTGGAACTTACTATGATAAAAATGCTGCTTAGAAGTTCGAATAATTGAGTTTACTTTATTTCTATACTTCTTGTATTGCTCATTATTATATTTTGTTCTGTCTTTTATGAATATTTTATAAAGTTTATTCCTTCTTCTGATGGAGTTCAGTATACCTGTTGTTATCCATGGATTTTGATTATTAGATATTTGGACTTTCTTTCTTTTTTTTGGGAAGTTAAGATTATAAGTGCTCATTATTTTACCATGAAATATGTTATAGGCTTCATTGCAGTCCTGGTTATAAAGTACTGTGCTCCAGTCAGCCACTGAGATATCGTTGATGAAATTTTTTATGTTTTTCTTTGAATAGTCTCTTTGGTAAATAAAAATATCTTTGTTGGTTACTTTTTTGGGGATCTTTTGAGGTGACATTTGAATGAACATAATCGTGTTTCATATCAAATAAAGCCAACCGAAACAGTGCCTCTTCTTCTATATGATTAAATGGTAGTATAGATGCAATACAATGGTGACAAAACCATGTTTTTTCATCATCAACAAGCTTTATGAAGTCTGCTTTTGAAAGTTTAGAACAACTTAGATGGATCCATTGATTACACAGGTCACAGCACAAGGAATCTTGGTTATTTCGCACTGATTTTTTGCAAGTGGAGCATGGGTATTTCAAGGGCATAGTAATGGACAGGGTGAGTGGGGCGGGGTGAGGTGGGGGATATAAGGTCTGTGGAGTTGTTTTTCTTGCGGATATGCCAAATGGGGGATGTCACAAATATATGTATTAAGTTGGGGGCGAGAGAGAAATGCTTTGTTTTTTTTCAAGGGTTTGTTAAGTATAAGTATATAAGTATATTAAGCCATAACTTGGCATAAGCCTGATAATGACTTTACCTTACCTTACGTTACGTTACCTTACGTCTGTAGTGGACGCTGGCGGTCTGCCGCTATATCCACCTCACATTGTGTTATTTCACCGTATTCGGCTGCATCTCTAGACATATTTGTGTTGTATGGTTGAAAATCAGTCACCAATTCCGCTTTATACAAATTATAGTCATATTTATTTAAGAATACAGGAGAAGTCGGCCCCGCGCGAAGTCGGCCCCATACGAAGACGGCCCCGCGCGAAGTCGGCCCAGAGAAGTCGGCCCCATTTATAACAGAACTATTGTTTAAAATCAATCTTTATTTATTTTATGATATGAAATGAAATATGAAACTGATAATATAATGACAATATAACATTAACAATAACAAATACAGTTAACAATTCAAACAATGCACATGTCGCTGTCGTTGTCGGTGATGGGTGCTGAATTCTCTGCGATCTTTCGTAGCAGCTGACTTGTCGTTAATTCTCGGTCTCTGTACAACTTCCACAGGTTGAAAATTTGCCCCTGCACATGTGTGGTTTTGCTAGGTTGAATTCTACGCAGCTTATTCTCCCTCACTAACTGCTGCTGGAGGGTACTGCGTTATGCAGTAGGTCCCTAGATTTGCGTAGGTCTCCGTAGGTCACTCAATTCGCGTAGGTCCCCGCAGTAATATATATAGTAGGTCTACATGATTTATTGACAGATAAAATGGATTTATACCACTAAATGATCATGTTATATGTTACTTTGCAAAATTTTTTATATAATTAATTTCCGAAATCTGATGGGTTTGTTTGCTTAGTGATACTTAGAGGATGAAGCCTAAACTAAAATTACGTGATTTCTGATCCAGAAAGTAAGAGGATTATCTTACTGGCTTCGTGGACAGATATTAATTGGAGGATAACTGATTCTATTTTTGCATTGATTTATGTGACTTTTGGATGCGTTAGATAGGAGAATTTGATATTTTTCATAGTTTATTGAATATCAAAACATGCAACAAAACGTTTAAAACATAATATGTAAACGACAGCACAAAACAATGAAGCACAAGCAATGGTATAAAACATATATATATGTACATGTATACACCGATTGAAGATTGTTTACAACTTAAATAAAATTGATATCAATACTGATCGAGAATACTAATTAAGTATACTCATAAATAATTCACAATAATAAAATGGGACAACGAATAAATATAGTATTCACCATCCTACTCAATATCTCATTTAAATATACACCAATACCGATCCGATTGAAATTTAAAATAATAAATTTTTATTAGAGTTGTTGAGGCTATATATGACATTTTATTAAAATTGGTAGTAGTAAAATAGCAACACAGAACGCTATAATTTGTTAACTAGAATTAGAATTAATGCAAATATTCACAAAACCAAATAAATAATTTCCTAATTTCTTCTGCATAAAACCCGACATTACTATTTGACCAATCAGAACGCAGAGATGACCGTTAGAAAAATATAAGTCCAATCAAAACACGATAACTTAATTAGCCGGATAATAATTATTCAACTTATGCTTCAGAAACATTTTTTATTCAGAAACAAAATGCGATGGATAAACACTTTTCCGTTCAAATTGTATGAACAACAGACATTGCCAAAATGAATCTTCAAAGAGGACAGATCCTTTTCGCAAAGAAAACACCCAGTCTCGCAAACAATGTGATTAATGGTCACCCATGTAGTTGGGCTGTGTTAACTTACCATTCAGTTAAATAAGTTGTGTTTAGTAACGTACTGATCACTTGTCAGTCCTAACTTAAAAAAAATTAAATCTTAACATAACTTAATTAACTGGATGGTAAATCTAATTTTTTTTTTCATCTAAGCTAAACAAAATATATAATTAGATATTTAATTTTTAAAAAAACAACGAAATATCATATACAATGTTCACTTATTGATAATATTAGGCATTACTTATTCTATAAAGCATGCACCCTTCCATTACTAGGCTTCATCCTCTAGTCTAAGTATCACTAAGCAAACAAACCCATCAGATTTGGGAAATTAATTATAAAAAAAATATGCAAAGTAACATCTAACATGATCATTTAGTGGAATCAATCCATTTTATCAGTCAATAAATCATGTATAGCTAGTATATATATTGCATTACTGCGGGGACCTACGCGAATTGAGTGACCTACAGAGACCTACGCAAATCTAGGGACCTACTGCATAACGCGTCACCGCTGCTGGAGGGGTATTATCTTTGCCTCGGAATGCTTGAGAAAATATTGAAAAATGAATGTTCATATGCTTGAGAAAAATGGAAAGTTTTATCAAAATTAAAATTTTAAATCACTTACCTGTGTTATATATTCGATGAGTCCAGCGAGAATATCTGTCGCATTCTATGGACTATTGCCGTTCTCTGACAAGAGATTTGCAATAAACGCAGTCAACAGGCATTGTGCTGAATTGAGGAATGTATGAAAATCGGATAGCTGGGCTAACCTTATATACGTCTATAAATCCGAAGTGAGAATAATGAGCTAATGGCTTCGTTCGCTAAGCAGCAATCAACAGTACTTAGCGGTTTCTTTCATTGTCTGTCGGTAACCATCGTTGTTTTTATAACTGAGCCGCTGTCAGTGATGTACATAAGTGAAGTTCATTTTGTTATTACAACTAAGAAAACACTGCGGACTTCACAATTAGCCTACACAAACACGACACTAACTCAATCAAATTAAGTTGGGGACCTCATAATTTGCCTAAACAAACACTATATCAATAAAATTAAGCCGATTTAATCTCTTCTAATTAATGGGGCCGACTTCTCTGGGGCCGTCTTCGTATGGGGCCGACTTCGCGCAGGGCCGACTTCTCCAGATACCATATTTAATATCCTGATTCTTCCAATGATGATCTAGAATGTATATTTTCTAACGTTATAGTTAGATCTTTCCTTGTACAATCTTAATTTAATGTTTCAAATTTCAAATGTTAATTTAATGTTTCAAATTTCTGGTTGCAGCAACTTGCACTGGCAGTATGTCAACGTGACCGCTTTCGCAGATTGCTGCTTCCAGAAGGGTACGCACTACGTTCATGACTGAACTACACTGGCAGTGGCACTAGTCTGCGGATCCTACTATTCTAGCAGAGCTAGTCGTTCATGAATTACTGAGACTGAGAGTGTATTTGGGGGAGGGGGCTAACCCCAGGATGCTCGAAAGGGCCCTCTCCCTAACCCCTGTCGTTCACGAATAGAGTTTGACCCTCATTTTATAAGTCCGGTTCATGCACTTCACTGCCACTCATAGGCGTAGCCATCATTTTAATAGATGGATTTGAATATTAACTTTAGGGGCATATACTAGGACCGAGGACGAGGTGCAAAGCGCCGACTGCACATATCGTAGATCAAGAGGTTCCCCTCTCGCATATACCTCCCCCGGGAAAATTTTGAAAAATTTAACCCATCGAGAGCAAATCTGGAGCATATTTGTGTAATATCTGCGCGAATAATAGAGAGGTAATTAACTGATATTTTGGATTTTATCTAGATAGTACAATTATTTGAGTATATATGACATGGCAGTGTTTGTCATCGTGCATGATGATACATGATGTACTAATGTTTTGTCCATGTATGGGCCCACATGTATTAGCGACTCAGATAATAAAGAACAATGATAAAACCCAACCATCCCCAGATATAATCTGTTTATTATATCCTTTCCAGTGCCTTTGCAATCTTCTGTATACACTCAAACTTGTTATCTTATTGGTTGAAGACAGTGAAGAGGGGTATATAATATATTGAATATATTGAATTGAACAGTTGGTCATGCACTCACTGCATATAGCCCATTATCGTTAGATTTATATACATGTAGACAATGGTATGTGAAATTTGGAATGTCTTGCATATTTATTTTCCTATAATATATACATGCACAACCTTGAAATCTGTATTTGACTTATTTTGTTTCTATAACCCTGAGTCCTGACCAGCAAATCCCATGTCCCGCTAATGGACAGTCAGAATAATGGTCCCTTGGACTATCACTCCCTCGGACTATCGTACCCTCGGTCCATTGATCCATCGGAGTATCGAACCCCCAAAGTTGCCCAAGTCAACGATCTGTCAAACCCTGGAGTCAGGCCAAGAGGGCACTCTGTTTTCCAGGGCGGGTTTGTCAGAACCCTGTCAAACCCTAGCTGGCTACCCCCATGCTGCCACTAGTCTAATTCTAAACAGGTCTGGATGAACAACCAATTGATCTTTAGGTCAGCTCTCTTGGTGAGGAACAGGCCAACAAACTTATGCCATAAGTTCATAACTCCTCCTTGTGCCACTATTTGTCACTCATGTACATGTAACAACAATACAAAATTAAAAAACATAAGCAGTATTTACACCCGATATCTTTTTACCGGTACACCCGATATCTATTTACCGGTACACCCGATATTTTTTAGACCATCTGAAAATAGTGTCAATTTCCACATTGTTGATAACGTATACCTCATGATCTTGTTTGTGGTTAGAAAAAAAATATATAGTTATTGCAAGATGATCAAGCAGGTTACGGCATGAATACATTAAAATAACCATATTGAAGCATAGTTGAAGCATAAGAAAATGACTACAATCTCCATCTCACACCATGACCCCACCCCCAACTAATGCTGAATTGGTCACTCTCATAGGTTTTATGTGATAAAGGTACCCATGTTCTGAAAATCGTGATAAAGGTACCCAGTTTCATCAAATCTCAAATTAAATGAGATTTGTCTTTTCTGGAAATTTGTTTGGTTTTAAGCAGTTGCTTTCAGTGTTAAACTGCTCGTAGTCCCGATGAAGTATATCAACTAATGTATCCTTTGATATGTTTTCCTGCAGTGTAAGACAAAAATACCCCACCGATTGCAGATGAACCTGGTAACATTATCACGATTTTCCCCAACCTGGGTACCTTTATCACAATTTTCAGAACACGGGTACCTTTATCACACAGAAAACGGTGAGATTGACCAATTCAGCCGAACTAGTCCCTTGCCCTCACCAACCCTGCTTGCCCATGTACCTCTATATATGGAACTGCACACCTTGTAAATATGCATGAGCACTATACATGTATATGCTCAATTACACCTAAACATGATATTGTGTCATTATATTTGCATAAGGGCCCTGTCCTTACAAGTTAAACTTTTTGTGGGGTCATGTTATTATACTGTTTTGTAAAATAATGATTGTCAAATAAATTTCATTGAATCTTGAATTAGAACGATTGGTTTGAAATCAGTCTGATCGGTATTTCACCGCCTGCATGCATCTTGGATAAGCCATAAGGGGAATCACTCTAAACTGCTCTATTATTATCTTTCAACAAGTACTTCTTTTTTTTCTTATAAAAGACACATAAAGAGAATGTTGAATATAAACATGTTCGAATCTTCAAACAAACAAAATATAACTATTCAAGAAATTAGTTCCCTCTCTTATTAGTGGGTACAGACACTGTGCCAGGAAGACCAATAAGTCTATTTTTGACTGATCGCCGCGATCGGTCTAATATTAAAAGTGGTTCACCCAGACTAGTCATACACTTAGATCGTGCCATGAATCTCTACTCTGGCTAATGCCCATGGAGATCATATTCCACCAGTACAAAACCTTGGAACTTTTGAAAGGGAACCTTATAAAGTCGAAAAAATAACACAGGGAATATATTTCTATGTTATTACCTGTCCTTAATAATGTATTTCGCTGTATGTGAAGGTCCCAACTCGAAATCACCATTTACGTGACTTTGTGAGCGATTTTGCTTATTTGAAATTGAGATTTTTTTGAAAATTCACAAATGGGGAGCCTCCTTAAATATGCATAATCAGAATTAAAGCTCCCAAATTACTATTAACTACGACTTATTTATTCACAACTCGTTCATATAGTATATACAATTATCTATACAGTGTAATATTATAACATGCAATGAGCTATCGGTGACAGCATAACCAAGAGGGTTGTCTACCTGCCATCTATTTCTTTGGCTTCAGGGGTAACAAATATTAGATTCGAGTCGATGAACCAACCCATCAAAGCTCAGAGTGATCAGATATTGATTTTAGAAATTTGTTATTTCTCGAGATGTGAACTTATTTGTGGCCTGGAAGATGGATAACTCTAAAATGTATACAGCCAAATTTTGTGATAATCAAGTGATAACACACCATATTTCATTGAATAAACATGTTGATAAATAACACGTTTCGGGAAATTTAATACTGTAGTTGACAGTGGTTAGCATTATTTTGTTGTAATTAATCGATCCTGATAACTTAAAGCATATTTTGAAGGAATGTTGTTCTTGTTGTTGTTGTAACTTGATGATATGGGAACCGTCTGATCGGAGTACCTTTAAATCAATGATATAAATCGTTTTATTTAAATCGGCCAACCTTGACTCACATTAACCCTATCACAATGCGAAGACATTAATTTTGTGTTTTGCTACGTAACGCTAAGAATTATATCAGGAGAATAGGTTGGCCTGTGGTATAAATGTGAATAATATGGGAGGTCATTTTCTAATTTATTAATAATTGGACTTCACTTTTCAATAAATGTTTTCAGATAAAAAACACTTGTGCAGTGTTGCAAGAAAAAAAGATGTCCGTGACAGTAAGGCCTTTCAAACTATGGACTGCTGACAGGGCATCTAAGAAAGCAGTCACAGCTTCCTCTCTCATTGAACTCAAAGTAAAAGGTATAGCATTACATACAGTTAAAATAAAAAATATGTTGTGAAAAGATGTCCATGATCGACATAACTATGTATCTGGAATTAAGTTAACATATGCCTACTTACCTATAGGTACTAGTACAGGGTATTTAATTAATGTATATTACTTGAATGTGTATTTCTATCAATCAATTTATTTTCCAGTCTAAATGAACCCAGCTCGATAGTCGGAAACATTTTGATATCCTTAGGATAGGATATGATAATTTATTTACAATATACACATATAAATACATAACATAGTAAGAACAAGTTAAACAATTACACATTTATGTGGTATATGAGAGGGGACGGCTCAGTACAATATAGACTGTCTTCCTGCCATCCTTCATATTACCATCGCTAAATAGGGCTTTCCCAATAGCATGATGTCAATGATTCATATTAAAATTCTGCGCATCTATTTTCTCATTAGCCCTGGCTAAGTCCTGCCAAGATTTGTGATCAGCTGATGTAATGCTTTTTAAAAGTAAGGTCAAAATAAAAAAAAGACCTGTGTTTCTGGTGACCCGCCTGCCCTTATTCTGACACCCCGACCGTTTTCATTTTATTGATTTTGCAACATTAATTCACATCAGAATTAATTTTCCATGTAAACTGATTCATTTCCGTTTAAAATGGACACATCGCATGTACTGTTAAACTGGAAATTATACCACACTTCAATTAGGTCACAGCTGAATCAAACTTAATTTTTCATGTTTTATTCAATTGATAAAACATTAAATTACACTATATTCCAATATTATTTACTTAGCTTCATTATTTTATAGTACAATAAAAACAAAGAAAATCAGTCTGGGGGGGGCGGGGTATTCATATTTATTTGATAGTTGAAAATAAAATGAAAAAATAAAATAAAATGAAAAGCCACCCTGCACCTATTTTTTTCTTGCTTGTCACCAGAAACACAGGTATATATTGTTTTGGCCTAATGGAATTCTCTGCTATTTGTTTCATACTATCGGACATGTATACTGTAGTTGTTCAGTAGTCTGGTTTCACTCACACTGTTAATTTTTCTGGAGATGAGATCTTGGTGCAGGAAAAAACTGATAATGTTGCTTTGCAGGACTAAATGTTTTAAAAACGGTCTATCTCTTCTTATAACAAGTTTTATATGGTCTACTGGGTATCAAATAATAGATATGAATCGAAGGCCCCTTCTGGAAACGCTTCTATAAATTATTATATCCGGTGGCATCGGGGCATCCATACGTCCGTCCGATGTCTGTTCATGTCATAACTTAAACAGAATTACTCTGATCTCAATGTTATTTGTTATGGATGTTCACTACTATGAGTCGTTTTGATCATGTTTTCCATTCTAGAGTTATTCATCTTTGTTTATCTGGAAATGTTGGCTTTTTGTTCTGTCTAATGTCTGTTGAGGCCATAACTTGAACAGTTGTGCTCGGATTTAGTATGGATGTTCACTACTATGAGGAAATTCAATGGTGTGATCAATCGTTTTGTTTAGGTTTTTCGTTCTATAGTTATTCATCTTTGTTTATCTGAAAATTCTGATTTTTGGGTCCTGAGTATACATGTATCAGTCATAGGTTATAGGTACATGTATGCCCACTCTAGGGGGTATGCACCGGACGACAGTCCGTCCCTTGTTAATAATGATTTTATTTCGATTTTCTGGTATAATACAGTCCATCAATTTGGGACATTTTACTGCTCATGGTGTATAGCAAGCAGGAGAACTCTATCTCTATCTGAGATCAGCTGAACGTCTCATCATGGTCTGTTCTAAAAATAGTAATGAACAAATCACAATTTATTATCACATTATATAAACAAAAATATCAATATAAAATCAATATTAATTGATAGAAACGTTTCTGGACATCTGTCTGCAACTCATATTTATTATTTTATAAGCTGGTAAGTATACAAAAAGTATTTAGGAAGAGATCTTTAAAGTTTGTCAAGCAGTTAGCGATGACACTGTCATTTTGGTATACTGACATGACAATGCAAAGCCCATAGAAGATACCTAATATCTATATACCGGTACATGTATCTAAAATATATACTAAAGAACTACTTTAACCAAGCCTCTTCTGAATCAATTACATTGACATCCTGTACCATCAGTAAAATAGAATAAAATACTAATGTTATAATAATTTAGCTTTGAACAGACAGATCATTAATGTTGGTATAAATTTACATTTACTCCGAACTACATCATTGTTGTTCATACTCCTCCAGATTGACAATATCATGAGTTTGCCGAGTATTGAAAGCTTAGTGTGGCATCAGATTGCACTTTATAGTGGGCTATAGCGTTAAATCAATGTAACATGTATGTGTGCTTCGATGATGTGAAAATTTCTCATAATCCATCAGGACTCATGACTGAACAAATCATACTAGTAACTAAATATATGTTTGATTTTTTCCCAGCTCATCAGAAGTTTATGATACCAGAGAATGAAGCTTTAAGGCTGGCATTAGAAGACGATGGCACAGAGGTTGATGAAGAAGATTATTTTGAATTCTTACATCCCGATACTACATTCATCGTTCTCAGATCACATGACTCCTGGAGACCTAGGGGATTAGGTACTGAGAAATTACAAGTATAGTAGTTTATTAACTCCTTAACCCTTTCATGCTGGGAGCTGCACTGGTGCAGCATTAAAGATCCGGTGCCTTATATACATGTATGTGAGTCTCCCACAGGGAGCCTCGCATATATATATATGAGAATGCACTTGCTTACAAGGTCAAGGTAAATATTGTTAGACCGATTTCTTAAACTTGGCACAGATATCAACCAACATGGGGAATCCTGCGTACCTGCAATTTTAAGTTCAGTTGGAGTCATTTTTGCAGAGTTATTGCCCTTATTCGACATAGAATCGTACATTCTGGGACACATCTTTTGTCTGAGCCTGTATTCTATCATTTTCTAGTTAGTTTTTTAAAACTTGGCACAGATGTCAACCAACATGGGGAACCTGCACACCTGAAATTTTAAGTTCATTTGGAGTCATTTTGGCCGAGTTATTGCCATTTTTCGACATGAAATGTTTAATGTTTTTTATTTTAGAGTTATTGACCCTTTCTCGACACATTGAAGATGTGCAACATATTTAGAGAATATGCACTTTGTATCATATTGGTGTAATCAATTCCTCCTACAGTTCGTCAGTGACCTTTTACTGATATTACTTTGTTTACGCTATTCCAAACAATAGACAAGCATTAGAAATTTCATGCAACTATCTTCTGATTGACTCCAATTGAATGATAAAGAAACTTTCCAGAGAAGATGAGGCCTAACCAGAATGAGGTTCACAGAAGGTAAATTTAGTGATGCTAGCCTGCTATGCGGGATAGTGTCACTAAATTCACCCTCTGGGGACCTCATTCTGCAAATGACAGGCACCTAGGCATTAGGCTACTGTGATAACTTGGAACAAATATCAACTGATATTGTTGATAATCAGTATATGACACTTTCTACAATGTCTTGATCATGTTTGAAAACTGGCATGATCAGTGTATTTTAGGCAGAGTTACGGCTTTAATTAGACATTTTTGTGAATTTTATTTGTGGTGGCACAAAAACTTTGGCAAGGTTGGTATGTGAGGGAATATTTGGTATGTCAGACTTCCATGACCCCGAATCTCTGATGCGATTTCTTGTTCTTTTTACAGAGGTAAAGAGTGTTGACGAGCCTGATGCCTCAACATCTACATCAGGGAGCATGACCGATCAAACTAAGCAACTAATCCGAGGTCTACAAAAAGATCTATCCAGAATCGTGATGCTCTCTGCTGATGATCTTCATGTGAGTGTTATTTAAAATTCATCAAAAATCATTACTCAATAGTTAGTAAATGAAAGTAAATATCCTTTTAAAGATACTCTCTATCTTTACCAATGAAAATTCTACAAAACTCTTTTTGAAGACACATGTGCTAGTACCAATTCCTGTCCCAGTTAGTGGAAGCAGTTATTTCAAAATGATACAACCTCTTGCTGCCTCTTGGCTGAATTAATGAGTTATTATTTTATTCCCCTGAATCAATACCGAAAATTCAGGAAAGAGATGCACCATCTTTTTATATGCCCGTTTGAAAAAAGGTTGTATTATGTAAATGGGTTGTCCGTTCGTCGTCCGTCCGTCGTCTGTCCGTCCGCTTTTGGTTTCCGGATGATAACTTTAGATTGAATCGAGTGAACTGAACCAAATTTGGTATGTTAGTTTACCACACCAAAATACAGATCAAGTTCGAATATGGGTTTCGTCTGCATGATTTTCACTGAGTTATGCCCCTTTTTGTCCGCCGACCCAACGGGTTCGGAGGACTATTATAATCAGCCTGTGCGTGCATGCGTCCAAGGTTTCCGGATGATAACTTTAGTTAGAGTGAACCAAATTAAATTAAATTTGGTATGTGGGTTTACTAGTAGAAAAGACAGGTCAAGTTCGAATTCTGGTTCCGTCCGCCAATTTTCACCAGAGTTATGCCCCTTTTTGTCCGCCGACCCAACGGGTTCGGAGGACTATTATAATCAGCCTGTGCATCCGTGCGTGCGTCCGAGGTTTTCGGATGATAACTTTAGTTAGAGTGAACCAAATTAAATTAAATTTGGTATGTGGGTTTACTAGCAGAAAAGACAGGTCAAGTTCGAATTCTGGTTCCGTCTGCCAATTTTCACCAGAGTTATGCCCCCTTTTCGACTTAGAATTTCCGACCGATAACTCCAGTTTGGATTATTTGATCTGAACCAAAGTTGGTATGTGTATTTTCCAGCTAAAGATACAGGCCAAGTTCGAATATGGGTTCCGTCCAATTATTTTTACATGAGTTACGGCCCTTTTTCGACTTAGAATTTGACCGTCGGTTAACATTTTTGGTTTCCGACCGATAACTCCAGTTTGGATTATTTGATCTGATCAAATCTGATCTGATCTGGTATGTGTCTTTCTCCCAGCAAAATACAGGTCAAGTTCGAATTCGGGTTCCGCCCGCCAATTTTCACCAGAGTTATGTCCCTTTTTTACTTAGAATTTTTGCCAATTTGAGGTTTCCGGATGATAACTTTAGTAAATGTGTACTGAATGAAATTAAATTTGGTATGTAGGTTTACTAGCACTAAAGACAGGTTTTTATGTGCAAACAACGGTCGTATCAAGCCGACACTTAGAGGCGGACATGAGGTCTACCGACCTTTTATTCGACTTAGAATTTACCTGATTTGCGGTTTCCGGATGATAACTGTAGATTGAATCATGTGAACTGAACCAAATTGGGTATATTAGTTTACCACCCCAAAATTCAGATCAAGTTCGAATATGGGTTTCGTCTGCATGATTTTGACTGAGTTATGCCCCTTTTTCAACTTAGATTTTACCTGATATGCGGTTTCCAGATGATAACTTTGGATTGAATTGAGTGAACTGAACCAAATTTGGTATACAGATCAAGTTCAAATATGGGTTCTGTCTACATGCCCCACTCTACTCCAGAAATGGGCATATTATGCCACTCCCCGACGGCGTGCTCTTGTTAGCATAGTGCCGCTAGAATTCCTAGGTGTATGGGGGCCTGGCCTGGCATAGTCCAATTTCTGGAAAATATTGATTACTAATTATTCAATTAATCTCAAATTCTTTGGTGACATTAAAAAGGCAGGCCCGGTTCGGAGGTCTGATAAAAAAATTTGATAAAATTATTCAATGTATATCTTTGGTGGGCTTCTAAATTGTTGTATACAGTGTTTTGGCACGAAAGCATATTGTTGAATATGTAGGTTCTATTACATAAGATCCTCGGACAACTTGTTAATTTTTCAAGTATAAATACAATTTTTCGGGAAGAATTTTTTTCTAAAATGTATCAGGTTTTCCCGCGAAATTTTATCGTTAATTCTAAATGTCAAATTTCTCTTTATGAAACCATTGCTGATAGGATAATTCTGATTGTATTGTTTTGAAGAGGAATGACTGGAAGGTGTTTTCCTGAATGACAGAGACTAATCGAAGCCACGGAAATTGTAAAAACTAAATGTATTTCACAACCCATTAATTTCGACATTTAAAATGTCATATAAATCATGTTTTTCTCATAAACTGGAGGAGATATGAATATGAAAGTAATTTTTTTATAACTATGATATAAAGGATTATCATGCAAAGGTATTGGCAGATACCAATTAAATTTCTAGAGATAAATAGATTTTTGTGTCTCCTGTAAAATATGATTTGAATAATCAGGAAAAGGTATATTGCGCTAACATGAAACTATAAAAAAAACTTCATGTATTGCTTTCTCTTTGTTTTAATCATAAAAATTATGTAATACCATAAACATTTCAGATCGCTTCCATGGTCTACAGATGTAAATTTTACGTGACCGCTGATTAATAAATTTGAACTGGCATAATTGAAACGATCTCAAATTTACCAAAAACTATATAAAGCGAAACACATATTTTCAGTGCTATCTTTACGAATTTATTCTGAAATCTTCCACTGAATCTCAAAACAAATCTATGCATACATAATTTTGGGGCTCAAACAAGCCGTGTCCGTTTAAAGTCATATTTTGTGCTTATTTCATTGAACCAAACATTTCCCACAGACAGAATGTAGCATCAACTAATATTTCTGAAATTTCTAGGCATGTCGATTGTAACATTTTGGAAAACACAACATGTAAACACCTCACAAATGTAAATATTTACTCCTGAATTTTTGCCGATAAACAAACAGCAATGATTCACTGTGCATATAATTCATATAGTGGAGTGTTCGACATCACTGTACTTAATCTTTAATATGGCACTAAAATGTTAAAAACATGCAACTATAATTTAGGAGCCAGAGGTAATAGGACATTAGAATGCAGGTGAATAGTGTAGAAAGAAATCCAAAATTGAAGTACTTATTTCTGGTCTGGAATTGGAGAAATATTTACCAATTAGCCCAAGTAATTAGCCGTATAGTATCTGATTCTTATAAGGTTCCTGGTGTTGTATTATCTGTTTCTTATAAGGTTCCTGTGCTGTATAATAATAATACTGACCTGTTCAGAAAATCATAGTATTTGAGTAAAATGGTTCTTGTTGAATTTCAGGCTATTGTTGATGCAAAAGTTGAAGACTTAGTTCCCTTATTACAAGAGACAGAATCTTATGCTAGAAGCCTTCAAGCTACGTGCCAGCGACACCTGGATGATAAACACCAAGCTGTGGAAGCTTTTGATATACTCCGACTGTATCACACAGCACGGCAAAATAGTCCATATGTAGGTGCAGATGATTCAACATCAAAGTCAAAGAAAAAGAAGCATGCTAACACCTGAAAGCTAAATCATTGATGTTTCACAGTGCCATCATACTAGTATTTTAAAACAAAGGCTTTGCTTTATTATAGGGATAATTGTCTTAAAGAAAATATCTTGTGATTTGGGTTTCCCTACATATCCTATTTTCAAACCCCATACCCTAAAGATTTGTTCATGGTTTTCAAGAAATATTTAGAAAATGTTTTATAAAAAAAAAAAAAATAATAATATGCAATGTCTCAGAATGAGCTGTTTTCTGTTAAATCATTGTTTTTAGTACAGTTTATACTAAGATATTCAAATTTAATGTATCAAAATCTTGCAAAAGGGGGTACAAAAAGCCATAAGAATATGTCAAAATAAAATAAATAAATTTAAAAAATAAAACTTCAAGCCTACCTACCGACCCTAGGTTGTTCTGGCATGTGACCCAAACCAGACATTTATTTTTCTTTGGCCTAAAGGTTCCTCAACAGAATTGAGTCGGCATTGAATCATAAAAACATGGTTGTATTAGGAATGCATATTAATTTTCCAAAGAATTGCCTATTGCTCCACATATTTCATTTTCAAGGAATTGTTAACATCATATGACAATTTAAAAATGTTATTATTCTTTTCATCTTATCATATCTTAATCACATTTATGCATTGTTTTTAAATTTTATAAAACATATTTTTCTTTAAATAATATATAATCTAGTATATATTGTGACTGATTTATATGAACCCAATCTAAGACGAATTAATATAATTGAGCATGCGGATTAACCAGAATCAAGCCTGCAAATAGTGTGTCTGTCATTTGCATAATGATGTCCCCAGAGGGTGAACTTAGTGACGTTATCCCGCATGGTGGGCTTGCATCACCAAATCACCCTCTGGGAACCTCATTCTGCTTGAGCCTCAACTGCTATGGGAGACATAGGATCAGATTGATGTTCTCCAGTTGAAGTTGGTGATATTCACCGATGGCAGTCAGCTCGATTATGCATTTCATCTTCTGCAAAGGGGATGTAGAAATGTCCCAGAAAGGAAAAAGTAACTAAAAACAATATTACTTTGAAACTTTAGATACTTTCCGGAAGATGAGGTCTAAGCAGAATGAGGTCCCCCGAGGGTGAATTTGGTGATGGTAGCCCACTGTTTGGGATAGCATCACTAAATTCACCCTCTGTGGACCTCATTCTGCAAATGACGCACAATATTTACAGGCTTGTCCAGATTTGCTGTGAGTCGTTGGATATAATCTCAACCAATCCATTACTTTGTCAGTCTGGATTTCATCCTTGATCAGATTGTAGGTCCTAAATGTAAAACCTAAGATCAGTTAATAATTTAGTACATCATTAATCACTGATGATTATTTAATAACTATAACCTTGTAGAAAAATGGGGGTATATTGGATTGACTGTGTCTGTTTGTCCATCTGTTCGCCGGGCATATATCTCAGCATAGGGTAGACCAAGTCCTCTCGTTCCAAAACAGGTTGGGATATCGGTTGGGTTGATGCTCTTTTGGGCCAAGTCCCCCACCCGTTACTTTTCTATGACTTTCATTGAAAAGATGTATTCACGTGAACTCTTGCATGTGATTTATCATCGGACATGTCCTCAATTAATCTGCCTTCAAAGTGAGATATCATTTACCATTATAGTAAAAGGTAAAGTGATGATACGATCATTTAATGTATTGTTTACATACATTTTCTTATAACACGATAAATCAAAATTCTCTGGAAAACAAAAACTTAGTTTACTTATAAATTACATTGCTTTGACCTTCAATATACGCATGTTTGACAGTATCATGCTTGGGGAAAGGATGCGTTCTGTTTCCATTTGACCTAATCCAAAGACATACAAGCAAGATAACTCCCGCCCACTATTCTGAGTGTCCAAAACAGCATCAACCCAACCGATATCCCAAGCTGATTATTGGTCCCCAAGCCCAGGGTTATCATATCTGAATGAAATTTTTAATAGAGCTTTGCCATCATGACTGCTTTCAAAAGAGGCAAATAACTGTTCATGTTTTCAATTCAGGAGTTATCCTTTCTTTATCTGGAAATGTTGGTTTTTCTGTCAATCCGTGAAGATATCTGTCATGGGTTATCGGATCTGAATCAAAATTTGGTATGGAAGTTTGCCATCACTGCTTTCAAAAGAGTGCCCAATGACATTAGAATTTTTTGCCTGAGTTTGTAAATTTTTCACGTTTTTGTCTGCTGGCTCTTCTACTGATGTTTTTTAACCATTATTTAAATGACTGATCTTACGGAGCAGAGAAGTGCAGAGGTCCTCAGTATTTGGGTTGCTACCTGCCCATGTTTGAATTTGCCACCGTGGGGTGTGCCAGCAATGCCAGTGCAACCTCTTGTTAAATTTCTTCCTATAAATATATTATAGAAAGATTGAGCACATTGAGTCAATGAACTGCATATATACTGTGGTATATAGTCCAATGAATGGCTCTATGAGTACAAATTTCAAATCCAGCTCATATATGACTATCTTATTAACCAGATTTGTGGCCCTTTAACCCTTTATTTACCAAGTCGTTTCTCCCATCAGTTATAAAATGAATGTGTCAATGACACTGTAGCTCAACTTGGAAAGGGAATAATTTAATGTATTACAGTCAATGGAGCGATTAGGAATGTGGAAAGTTGAATGTCTAATACTAATTTATAGACATGAAGAGAAAAGTAAAATCCAAGATGGCTGCTGGCGGCCATGTTTTCGGCCGAATGACCCCAAAATGATTGTATCCCATCTACATGTCATCTTTAACATCCATGACAAATTTTATGATGATCAGACTAAAGGTACGACCTGTAGCCCATGCTAAAGAATTTAGTCATACAAAGAGTAAAATCCAAGATGGCTGCTGGCGGCCATGTTTTTTGGCCAAATGACCCCAAAATTACTCGTTCCCATCTACATGTCAATATTAACATTCATGACAAATTTCATGATGATCAGACGAACAGTACGACCTGTGGCCCATGCTGATGGATTAAATTTTGAAATCCAAGATAGCCGCTGGTGGCCATGTTTTTTGTCCGAATGACCCCAAAATGACTTGTTCCCATTTACATTCCAATTTCAACAGCCATGACAAATTTTATGATGATCAGACTAAAGGTACGACCTGTAGCCCGTGCTAAAGGATTTAGTCATACAAAGAGTAAATTCCAAGATGGCTGCTGGCGACCATGTTTTTTGGCCGAATGACCCCAAAATTACTCGTTCCCATCTGCATGTCATTTTTAACATCCATGACAAATTTCATGATGATCAGACGAACAGTACGACCTGTGGCCTGTGCTAATGGATTAAATTTTGAAATCCAAGATGGCCGCTGGTGGCCATGTTTTTTGTCCGAATGACCCCAAAATGACTCGTTCCCATCTACATTCCAATTTCAACAGCCATGACAAATTTTATGATGATCAGACTAAAGGTACGACCTGTAGCCCGTGCTAAAGGATTTAGTCATACAAAGAGTAAAATCAAATATGGCTGCTGGCGACCATGTTTTTTGGCCGAATGACCCCAAAATGACTCGTTCCCATCTACATGTCATTATTAACATTCACGACAAATTTTATGATGATCAGACTAAAGGTACAACCTGTAGCCCGTGCTAAAGGATTTAGTCATACAAAGAGTAAAATCCAAGATGGCTGCTGGCAGGCCATGTTTTTTGGCCGAATGACCCCAAAATGACTCGTTCCCATCTAGATATCATTATTAACATTCTTGTCAAATTTTATGATGATCAGACTAAAAGTACGACCTGTAGCCCGTGCTACAGGATTTAGTCATACAAAGAGTAAAATCCAAGATGGCTGCTGGCGACCATGTTTTTTGGCCGAATGACCCCAAAAATACTCGTTCCCATCTACATGTCATTGTTAATATCCATGACATATTTTATGATGATCAGACTAAAGGTACGACCTGCAGCCCGTGCTAAAGAATTTAGTCATACAAAGAGTAAAATCCAAGATGGCTGCTGGCAGCCATGTTTTTTGGCCAAATGACCCCAAAATGACTCGTTCCCATCTACATGTCAATGTCAACATCCATGACAAATTTCATAATAATCGGACCAAAGGTACGAACTGCAGCCCGTGCTAAATGAAATTGTTGACGAATCACACACACACACAGACGACGGATACCAAGCCATGGCAATAGCTCAAACTTTACAAAGTAAAGTTGAGCTAACCAGGGGTTGTTTCCGGGCACGTATGCCGGGGTGGGTGGATGGTCCCAAACAAAAAAATTTTCCGCAACTCAAATCCCCCCCCCCCTTGCAATGAGTTTGGCTTAAAACACCTTAGAATGTCAATATTAACATAAATGAAAAATTTCATGATGATCAGACAAACAGTATAGCCTGTAGCCCATGCTACTGGATTGAATTTTGAAATCCAAGATGGCCGCTGGCAGCCATGTTTTTTTGGCCGAATGACCCCAAAATGACTCGTTCCTATTTACATGTCAATGCATGTTAACATCCATGACAAATAGTATGCACAGAAATCAGAGACGTGGCGACAGGGGGTTGGGGGTGTCTCACCCCCCCCCCCCCCCCCAACTTTGGTAAAAAATTTCAACAGTTGGAAATTTCATAGCTGATAAAACATTAGTTGGAAATTTCACACCAACAATGGGTTAAAAATGTTCTTGTAGTTTGATTTTCAAACAATTTGTTGGGGGGAATTAATTGTTTTTGAACCAATATTTGCATATTTTCCTATTTTTGGTCAAAGTTTTGGACTGAAATGGTCATCAGATGGAAATTTTCCAACCTTATGGGGGGGGGGGGGGTGACAGGTTGGAAATTTCCAACAATTGGAAAGCTTGTGTCCTGGTCCTCCCCCATGGCCAGTCAAAAATTGCTAGTTAATTTAAGAAAACAATATTGTCATACATTTGGTCAACATTGTCATTGTAATTGTCATCAGTTGGAAATTTTCCAACATAAGTTGGTTTGAATTTCCAAACTATAGGAAGGCTTGTGGCTAGTCTAGATGCTAGGATTTTGCGATTTTCTTGTTCAGATTTCAAAATTTTCCCACACCGGTCCTAACCATGGGTGGCCCGGTGTGTCATTGTCCCTCCCCCATGGCCAATACAAAACTGCTAATTAGTTTAACAAAACATTATTTTACTACATTTGGTCAATCTTGTGGACAGAAATAGTCATCAGTTGGAACTTGGAGTATTTTCCAACCTGAGGGGGAGTATGAGGTTTTAAATTTCCAACACTGGGAAAGCTTCAGTTGAGGCCAGTCTAGATGCTAGGATTTGCGATTTTCTTGTATAGTTTTTAAAATTTTCTCACACCGGGCCGAATGAAAGTGTCAATGACACTGTAGCTCAACTTAGGTAGGGGAATAATTTAATGGTTTACAGTAAATGGAGAAATAGGAAAGATGCTGATTGAATTGTCTTACCTGTGCCAAAGGATTTAGTCATGCAAATAGTAAAATCCAAGATGGCTGCTGGTGGCCATGTTTTTTGGCCGAATGACCCCAAAATAACTCGTTCCCATCTACATGTCATTATTAATATCCATGACAAATTTTATTAATATCCGACCAAAGCTACAACCTGTAGCCTACTCCAAAGGATTTAGTCATGCAAAGAGTAAAATCCAAGATGGTTGCTGGCGGCCATGTTTTTTGGCCGAACGACCCCAAAATGACTCGTTCCAATCTACATGTCAATATTAACATCCATGACAAATTTCATGATGATCAGACTAACAGTACAACCTGTAGCCCTCGCCAATGGATTTAATTTTGAAAACCAAGATGGCCACCAGCGGCCATGTTTTTTGTCGCAATGACCCCAAAATGACTCGTTCCCATCTACATATCAATGTCAACATTCATGATAAATTGCATAAAGATCAGACAAAGGTACGACCTGTAGCCCGCGCCAAAGGATTTAGTCATGCAAAGAGTAAAATCCAAGATGGCTGCTGGTGGCCTTTTGTTTTGGCCGAATGACCCCAAAATGACCCGTTCCCATCTTATACATGTCATTATTAACTTTATACAAATTTTATGATGATCAGACTAAAGGTACGACCTGAAGCCCGTGCTAAAGGATTTAGTCATACAAAGAGTAAAATCCAAGATGGCTGCTGGCGGCCATGTTTTTCGGCTGAATAATCCCAAAATGACTCGTTCCCATCTACATGTCATTGTTAACATTCATGACAAATTTTATGATGACAAGACTAAAGGTACGACCTGAAGCACGTGCTAAAGGATTTAGTCATACAAAGAGTAAAATCCAAGATGGCTGCTGGCGGCCATGTTTTTTGTCCGAATGACCCCAAAATTACTCGTTTCCCATCTACATGTCAATATTAACATCCATGACAAATTTCATGAAGATAAGACGAACAGTACGACCTGTGGCCCTTGCTAATGAATTAAATTTTGAAATCAAAGATGGCTGCTGGCGGCCATGTTTATTGTCGCAATGACCCCAAAATGACTCGTTCCCATCTACATGCCATTGTTAACATCCATGACAAATTTCATGATGATCAGACGAACAGTACGACCTGTGGCCCATGCTATTGAATTAAATTTTGAAATCAAAGATGGCTGCTGGCGGCCATGTTTTTCGGCCGAATACCCCAAAATGACTCGTTCCCATCTACATGCCATTGTTAACATCCATGACAAATTTTATGATGATAAGACTAAAGGTACGACCTGTAGCCCGTGCTAAACGATTTAGTCATACAAAGAGTAAAATCCAAGATGGCTGCTGGCGGCCATGTTTTTTGGCCGAATGACCCCAAAATGACTCGTTCCCATCTACATGTCATTATTAACATTCATGACAAATTTTATAATGATCAGACTAAAGGTACGACCTGAAGCCCGTGCTAAAGAATTTAGTCATACAAAGAGTAAAATTCAAGATGGCTGCTGGCGGCCATGTTTTTTCGCCGAATGACCCCAAAATGACTCGTTCCCATCTACATATGATTGTTAACATTCAAGACAGATTTTATGATGATCAGACTAAAGGTACGACCTGTAGCCCGTGCTAAAGAATTTAGTCATACAAAGAGTAAAATCCAAGATGGCTGCTGGCGGCCATGTTTTTTGGCCGAATGACCCCAAAATGACTCGTTCCCATCTACATGTCAATATTAACATCCAATACAAATTTCATGATGATAAGACGAACAGTACGACCTGTGGCCCGTGCTAATGAATTAAATTTTGAAATCAAAGATTGCTGCTGGCGGCCATGTTTTTTGTCGCAATGACCCCAAAATGACTCGTTCCCATCTACATGCCATTGTTAACATCCATGACAAATTTTATAATTATCAGACTAAAGGTACGAACTGTAGCCTGTGCTAAAGGATTTAGTCATACAAAGAGTAAAATCCAAGATGGCTGCTGGCGGCCATGTTTTTGGCCGAATGACCCCAAAATGACTCGTTCTCATCTACATGTCATTATTAACATTCATGATAAATTTTATGATGATCAGACTAAAGGTACGAACTGAAGCCCATGCTAAAGGATTTAGTCATACAAAGAGTAAAATCCAAGATGGCTGCTGGCGGCCATGTTTTTTGGCCAGATGACCCCAAAATGACTCGTTCCCATCTACATGTCATTATTAACATTCATGACAAATTTTATAATGATCAGACTAAAGGTACGACCTGAAGCCCGTGCTAAAGGATTTAGTCATACAAAGAGTAAAATTCAAGATGGCTGCTGGCGGCCATGTTTTTTGGCCGAATGACCCCAAAATGACTCGTTCCCATCTACATGTCAATATTAACATCCATGACAAATTTCATGAAGATAAGACGAACAGTACGACCTGTGGCCCTTGCTAATGAATTAAATTTTGAAATCAAAGATGGCTGCTGGCGGCCATGTTTATTGTCGCAATGACCCCAAAATGACTCGTTCCCATCTACATGCCATTGTTAACATCCATGACAAATTTCATGATGATCAGACGAACAGTACGACCTGTGGCCCATGCTATTGAATTAAATTTTGAAATCAAAGATGGCTGCTGGCGGCCATGTTTTTCGGCCGAATACCCCAAAATGACTCGTTCCCATCTACATGCCATTGTTAACATCCATGACAAATTTTATGATGATAAGACTAAAGGTACGACCTGTAGCCCGTGCTAAACGATTTAGTCATACAAAGAGTAAAATCCAAGATGGCTGCTGGCGGCCATGTTTTTTGGCCGAATGACCCCAAAATGACTCGTTCCCATCTACATGTCATTATTAACATTCATGACAAATTTTATAATGATCAGACTAAAGGTACGACCTGAAGCCCGTGCTAAAGAATTTAGTCATACAAAGAGTAAAATTCAAGATGGCTGCTGGCGGCCATGTTTTTTCGCCGAATGACCCCAAAATGACTCGTTCCCATCTACATATGATTGTTAACATTCAAGACAGATTTTATGATGATCAGACTAAAGGTACGACCTGTAGCCCGTGCTAAAGAATTTAGTCATACAAAGAGTAAAATCCAAGATGGCTGCTGGCGGCCATGTTTTTTGGCCGAATGACCCCAAAATGACTCGTTCCCATCTACATGTCAATATTAACATCCAATACAAATTTCATGATGATAAGACGAACAGTACGACCTGTGGCCCGTGCTAATGAATTAAATTTTGAAATCAAAGATTGCTGCTGGCGGCCATGTTTTTTGTCGCAATGACCCCAAAATGACTCGTTCCCATCTACATGCCATTGTTAACATCCATGACAAATTTTATAATTATCAGACTAAAGGTACGAACTGTAGCCTGTGCTAAAGGATTTAGTCATACAAAGAGTAAAATCCAAGATGGCTGCTGGCGGCCATGTTTTTGGCCGAATGACCCCAAAATGACTCGTTCTCATCTACATGTCATTATTAACATTCATGATAAATTTTATGATGATCAGACTAAAGGTACGAACTGAAGCCCATGCTAAAGGATTTAGTCATACAAAGAGTAAAATCCAAGATGGCTGCTGGCGGCCATGTTTTTTGGCCAGATGACCCCAAAATGACTCGTTCCCATCTACATGTCATTATTAACATTCATGACAAATTTTATAATGATCAGACTAAAGGTACGACCTGAAGCCCGTGCTAAAGGATTTAGTCATACAAAGAGTAAAATTCAAGATGGCTGCTGGCGGCCATGTTTTTTGGCCGAATGACCCCAAAATGACTCGTTCCCATCTACATGTCAATATTAACATCCATGACAAATTTCATGATGATAAGACGAACAGTACGACCTGTGGCCCGTGCTAATGAATTAAATTTTGAAATCAAAGATGGCTGCTGGCGGCTATGTTTTTTGTCGGAATGACCCCAAAATGACTCGTTCCCATCTACATGCCATTGTTAACATCCATGACAAATTGTATAATTATCAGACTAAAGGTACGAACTGTAGCCCGTGCTAAAGGATTTAGTCATACAAAGAGTAAAATCCAAGATGGCTGCTGGCGGCCATGTTTTTTGGCCGAATGACCCCAAAATGACTCGTTCTCATCTACATGTCAATATTAACATTCATGACAAATTTTATGATGATCAGACTAAAGGTACGAACTGAAGCCCATGCTAAAGGATTTAGTCATACAAAGAGTAAAATCCAAGATGGCTGCTGGCGGCCATGTTTTTTGGCCAGATGACCCCAAAATGACTCGTTCACATCTACATGTCATTATTAACATTCATGACAAATTTTATAATGATCAGACTAAAGGTACGACCTGAAGCCCGTGCTAAAGGATTTAGTCATACAAAGAGTAAAATTCAAGATGGCTGCTGGCGGCCATGTTTTTTGGCCGAATGACCCCAAAATGACTCGTTCCCATCTACATGTCAATGTCAACATCCATGACAAATTTCATAATAATCGGACCAAAGGTACGAACTGCAGCCCGTGCTAAATGAAATTGTTGACGAATCACACACACACACACACAGACGACGGATACCAAGCCATGGCAATAGCTCAAACTTTACAAAGTAAAGTTGAGCTAACCAGGGGTTGTTTCCGGGCACGTATGCCGGGGTGGGTGGATGGTCCCAAACAAACAATTTTTTCCGCAACTCAAATCCCCCCCCCCCCCTTGCAATGAGTTTGGCTTAAAACACCTTAGAATGTCAATATTAACATAAATGAAAAATTTCATGATGATCAGACAAACAGTATAGCCTGTAGCCCATGCTACTGGATTGAATTTTGAAATCCAAGATGGCCGCTGGCAGCCATGTTTTTTTGGCCGAATGACCCCAAAATGACTCGTTCCTATTTACATGTCAATGCATGTTAACATCCATGACAAATAGTATGCACAGAAATCAGAGACGTGGCGACAGGGGGTTGGGGGTGTCTCACCCCCCCCCCCCCAACTTTGGTAAAAAATTTCAACAGTTGGAAATTTCATAGCTGATAAAACATTAGTTGGAAATTTCACACCAACAATGGGTTAAAAATGTTCTTGTAGTTTGATTTTCAAACAATTTGTTGGGGGGAATTAATTGTTTTTGAACCAATATTTGCATATTTTCCTATTTTTGGTCAAAGTTTTGGACTGAAATGGTCATCAGATGGAAATTTGCCAACCTTATGGGGGGGGGGGGTGACAGGTTGGAAATTTCCAACAATTGGAAAGCTTGTGTCCTGGTCCTCCCCCATGGCCAGTCAAAAATTGCTAGTTAATTTAAGAAAACAATATTGTCATACATTTGGTCAACATTGTCATTGTAATTGTCATCAGTTGGAAATTTTCCAACATAAGTTGGTTTGAATTTCCAAACTATAGGAAGGCTTGTGGCTAGTCTAGATGCTAGGATTTTGCGATTTTCTTGTTCAGATTTCAAAATTTTCCCACACCGGTCCTAACCATGGGTGGCCCGGTGTGTCATTGTCCCTCCCCCATGGCCAATACAAAACTGCTAATTAGTTTAACAAAACATTATTTTACTACATTTGGTCAATCTTGTGGACAGAAATAGTCATCAGTTGGAACTTGGAGTATTTTCCAACCTGAGGGGGAGTATGAGGTTTTAAATTTCCAACACTGGGAAAGCTTCAGTTGAGGCCAGTCTAGATGTTAGGATTTGCGATTTTCTTGTATAGTTTTTAAAATTTTCTCACACCGGGCCGAATGAAAGTGTCAATGACACTGTAGCTCAACTTAGGTAGGGGAATAATTTAATGGTTTACAGTAAATGGAGAAATAGGAAAGATGCTGATTGAATTGTCTTACCTGTGCCAAAGGATTTAGTCATGCAAATAGTAAAATCCAAGATGGCTGCTGGTGGCCATGTTTTTTGGCCGAATGACCCCAAAATAACTCGTTCCCATCTACATGTCATTATTAATATCCATGACAAATTTTATGAATATCCGACCAAAGCTACAACCTGTAGCCTACTCCAAAGGATTTAGTCATGCAAAGAGTAAAATCCAAGATGGTTGCTGGCGGCCATGTTTTTTGGCCGAACGACCCCAAAATGACTCGTTCCAATCTACATGTCAATATTAACATCCATGACAAATTTCATGATGATCAGACTAACAGTACAACCTGTAGCCCTCGCCAATGGATTTAATTTTGAAATCCAAGATGGCCACCAGCGGCCATGTTTTTTGTCGCAATGACCCCAAAATGACTCGTTCCCATCTACATATCAATGTCAACATTCATGATAAATTGCATAAAGATCAGACAAAGGTACGACCTGTAGCCCGCGCCAAAGGATTTAGTCATGCAAAGAGTAAAATCCAAGATGGCTGCTGGTGGCCTTTTGTTTTGGCCGAATGACCCCAAAATGACCCGTTCCCATCTTATACATGTCATTATTAACTTTATACAAATTTTATGATGATCAGACTAAAGGTACGACCTGAAGCCCGTGCTAAAGGATTTAGTCATACAAAGAGTAAAATCCAAGATGGCTGCTGGCGGCCATGTTTTTCGGCTGAATAATCCCAAAATGACTCGTTCCCATCTACATGTCATTGTTAACATTCATGACAAATTTTATGATGACAAGACTAAAGGTACGACCTGAAGCACGTGCTAAAGGATTTAGTCATACAAAGAGTAAAATCCAAGATGGCTGCTGGCAGCCATGTTTTTTGTCCGAATGACCCCAAAATTACTCGTTTCCCATCTACATGTCAATATTAACATCCATGACAAATTTCATGAAGATAAGACGAACAGTACGACCTGTGGCCCTTGCTAATGAATTAAATTTTGAAATCAAAGATGGCTGCTGGCGGCCATGTTTATTGTCGCAATGACCCCAAAATGACTCGTTCCCATCTACATGCCATTGTTAACATCCATGACAAATTTCATGATGATCAGACGAACAGTACGACCTGTGGCCCATGCTAATGAATTAAATTTTGAAATCAAAGATGGCTGCTGGCGGCCATGTTTTTCGGCCGAATACCCCAAAATGACTCGTTCCCATCTACATGCCATTGTTAACATCCATGACAAATTTTATGATGATAAGACTAAAGGTACGACCTGTAGCCCGTGCTAAACGATTTAGTCATACAAAGAGTAAAATCCAAGATGGCTGCTGGCGGCCATGTTTTTTGGCCGAATGACCCCAAAATGACTCGTTCCCATCTACATGTCATTATTAACATTCATGACAAATTTTATAATGATCAGACTAAAGGTACGACCTGAAGCCCGTGCTAAAGAATTTAGTCATACAAAGAGTAAAATTCAAGATGGCTGCTGGCGGCCATGTTTTTTCGCCGAATGACCCCAAAATGACTCGTTCCCATCTACATATGATTGTTAACATTCAAGACAGATTTTATGATGATCAGACTAAAGGTACGACCTGTAGCCCGTGCTAAAGAATTTAGTCATACAAAGAGTAAAATCCAAGATGGCTGCTGGCGGCCATGTTTTTTGGCCGAATGACCCCAAAATGACTCGTTCCCATCTACATGTCAATATTAACATCCAATACAAATTTCATGATGATAAGACGAACAGTACGACCTGTGGCCCGTGCTAATGAATTAAATTTTGAAATCAAAGATTGCTGCTGGCGGCCATGTTTTTTGTCGCAATGACCCCAAAATGACTCGTTCCCATCTACATGCCATTGTTAACATCCATGACAAATTTTATAATTATCAGACTAAAGGTACGAACTGTAGCCTGTGCTAAAGGATTTAGTCATACAAAGAGTAAAATCCAAGATGGCTGCTGGCGGCCATGTTTTTGGCCGAATGACCCCAAAATGACTCGTTCTCATCTACATGTCATTATTAACATTCATGATAAATTTTATGATGATCAGACTAAAGGTACGAACTGAAGCCCATGCTAAAGGATTTAGTCATACAAAGAGTAAAATCCAAGATGGCTGCTGGCGGCCATGTTTTTTGGCCAGATGACCCCAAAATGACTCGTTCCCATCTACATGTCATTATTAACATTCATGACAAATTTTATAATGATCAGACTAAAGGTACGACCTGAAGCCCGTGCTAAAGGATTTAGTCATACAAAGAGTAAAATTCAAGATGGCTGCTGGCGGCCATGTTTTTTGGCCGAATGACCCCAAAATGACTCGTTCCCATCTACATGTCAATATTAACATCCATGACAAATTTCATGATGATAAGACGAACAGTACGACCTGTGGCCCGTGCTAATGAATTAAATTTTGAAATCAAAGATGGCTGCTGGCGGCTATGTTTTTTGTCGGAATGACCCCAAAATGACTCGTTCCCATCTACATGCCATTGTTAACATCCATGACAAATTGTATAATTATCAGACTAAAGGTACGAACTGTAGCCCGTGCTAAAGGATTTAGTCATACAAAGAGTAAAATCCAAGATGGCTGCTGGCGGCCATGTTTTTTGGCCGAATGACCCCAAAATGACTCGTTCTCATCTACATGTCAATATTAACATTCATGACAAATTTTATGATGATCAGACTAAAGGTACGAACTGAAGCCCATGCTAAAGGATTTAGTCATACAAAGAGTAAAATCCAAGATGGCTGCTGGCGGCCATGTTTTTTGGCCAGATGACCCCAAAATGACTCGTTCACATCTACATGTCATTATTAACATTCATGACAAATTTTATAATGATCAGACTAAAGGTACGACCTGAAGCCCGTGCTAAAGGATTTAGTCATACAAAGAGTAAAATTCAAGATGGCTGCTGGCGGCCATGTTTTTTGGCCGAATGACCCCAAAATGACTCGTTCCCATCTACATGTCAATGTCAACATCCATGACAAATTTCATAATAATCGGACCAAAGGTACGAACTGCAGCCCGTGCTAAATGAAATTGTTGACGAATCACACACACACACACACACAGACGACGGATACCAAGCCATGGCAATAGCTCAAACTTTACAAAGTAAAGTTGAGCTAACCAGGGGTTGTTTCCGGGCACGTATGCCGGGGTGGGTGGATGGTCCCAAACAAACAATTTTTTCCGCAACTCAAATCCCCCCCCCCCCCCCCCTTGCAATGAGTTTGGCTTAAAACACCTTAGAATGTCAATATTAACATAAATGAAAAATTTCATGATGATCAGACAAACAGTATAGCCTGTAGCCCATGCTACTGGATTGAATTTTGAAATCCAAGATGGCCGCTGGCAGCCATGTTTTTTTGGCCGAATGACCCCAAAATGACTCGTTCCTATTTACATGTCAATGCATGTTAACATCCATGACAAATAGTATGCACAGAAATCAGAGACGTGGCGACAGGGGGTTGGGGGTGTCTCACCCCCCCCCCCCCAACTTTGGTAAAAAATTTCAACAGTTGGAAATTTCATAGCTGATAAAACATTAGTTGGAAATTTCACACCAACAATGGGTTAAAAATGTTCTTGTAGTTTGATTTTCAAACAATTTGTTGGGGGGAATTAATTGTTTTTGAACCAATATTTGCATATTTTCCTATTTTTGGTCAAAGTTTTGGACTGAAATGGTCATCAGATGGAAATTTGCCAACCTTATGGGGGGGGGGTGACAGGTTGGAAATTTCCAACAATTGGAAAGCTTGTGTCCTGGTCCTCCCCCATGGCCAGTCAAAAATTGCTAGTTAATTTAAGAAAACAATATTGTCATACATTTGGTCAACATTGTCATTGTAATTGTCATCAGTTGGAAATTTTCCAACATAAGTTGGTTTGAATTTCCAAACTATAGGAAGGCTTGTGGCTAGTCTAGATGCTAGGATTTTGCGATTTTCTTGTTCAGATTTCAAAATTTTCCCACACCGGTCCTAACCATGGGTGGCCCGGTGTGTCATTGTCCCTCCCCCATGGCCAATACAAAACTGCTAATTAGTTTAACAAAACATTATTTTACTACATTTGGTCAATCTTGTGGACAGAAATAGTCATCAGTTGGAACTTGGAGTATTTTCCAACCTGAGGGGGAGTATGAGGTTTTAAATTTCCAACACTGGGAAAGCTTCAGTTGAGGCCAGTCTAGATGTTAGGATTTGCGATTTTCTTGTATAGTTTTTAAAATTTTCTCACACCGGGCCGAATGAAAGTGTCAATGACACTGTAGCTCAACTTAGGTAGGGGAATAATTTAATGGTTTACAGTAAATGGAGAAATAGGAAAGATGCTGATTGAATTGTCTTACCTGTGCCAAAGGATTTAGTCATGCAAATAGTAAAATCCAAGATGGCTGCTGGTGGCCATGTTTTTTGGCCGAATGACCCCAAAATAACTCGTTCCCATCTACATGTCATTATTAATATCCATGACAAATTTTATGAATATCCGACCAAAGCTACAACCTGTAGCCTACTCCAAAGGATTTAGTCATGCAAAGAGTAAAATCCAAGATGGTTGCTGGCGGCCATGTTTTTTGGCCGAACGACCCCAAAATGACTCGTTCCAATCTACATGTCAATATTAACATCCATGACAAATTTCATGATGATCAGACTAACAGTACAACCTGTAGCCCTCGCCAATGGATTTAATTTTGAAATCCAAGATGGCCACCAGCGGCCATGTTTTTTGTCGCAATGACCCCAAAATGACTCGTTCCCATCTACATATCAATGTCAACATTCATGATAAATTGCATAAAGATCAGACAAAGGTACGACCTGTAGCCCGCGCCAAAGGATTTAGTCATGCAAAGAGTAAAATCCAAGATGGCTGCTGGTGGCCTTTTGTTTTGGCCGAATGACCCCAAAATGACCCGTTCCCATCTTATACATGTCATTATTAACTTTATACAAATTTTATGATGATCAGACTAAAGGTACGACCTGAAGCCCGTGCTAAAGGATTTAGTCATACAAAGAGTAAAATCCAAGATGGCTGCTGGCGGCCATGTTTTTCGGCTGAATAATCCCAAAATGACTCGTTCCCATCTACATGTCATTGTTAACATTCATGACAAATTTTATGATGACAAGACTAAAGGTACGACCTGAAGCACGTGCTAAAGGATTTAGTCATACAAAGAGTAAAATCCAAGATGGCTGCTGGCAGCCATGTTTTTTGTCCGAATGACCCCAAAATTACTCGTTTCCCATCTACATGTCAATATTAACATCCATGACAAATTTCATGAAGATAAGACGAACAGTACGACCTGTGGCCCTTGCTAATGAATTAAATTTTGAAATCAAAGATGGCTGCTGGCGGCCATGTTTATTGTCGCAATGACCCCAAAATGACTCGTTCCCATCTACATGCCATTGTTAACATCCATGACAAATTTCATGATGATCAGACGAACAGTACGACCTGTGGCCCATGCTAATGAATTAAATTTTGAAATCAAAGATGGCTGCTGGCGGCCATGTTTTTCGGCCGAATACCCCAAAATGACTCGTTCCCATCTACATGCCATTGTTAACATCCATGACAAATTTTATGATGATAAGACTAAAGGTACGACCTGTAGCCCGTGCTAAACGATTTAGTCATACAAAGAGTAAAATCCAAGATGGCTGCTGGCGGCCATGTTTTTTGGCCGAATGACCCCAAAATGACTCGTTCCCATCTACATGTCATTATTAACATTCATGACAAATTTTATAATGATCAGACTAAAGGTACGACCTGAAGCCCGTGCTAAAGAATTTAGTCATACAAAGAGTAAAATTCAAGATGGCTGCTGGCGGCCATGTTTTTTCGCCGAATGACCCCAAAATGACTCGTTCCCATCTACATATGATTGTTAACATTCAAGACAGATTTTATGATGATCAGACTAAAGGTACGACCTGTAGCCCGTGCTAAAGAATTTAGTCATACAAAGAGTAAAATCCAAGATGGCTGCCATGTTTTTTGGCCGAATGACCCCAAAATGACTCGTTCCCATCTACATGTCAATATTAACATCCAATACAAATTTCATGATGATAAGACGAACAGTACGACCTGTGGCCCGTGCTAATGAATTAAATTTTGAAATCAAAGATTGCTGCTGGCGGCCATGTTTTTTGTCGCAATGACCCCAAAATGACTCGTTCCCATCTACATGCCATTGTTAACATCCATGACAAATTTTATAATTATCAGACTAAAGGTACGAACTGTAGCCTGTGCTAAAGGATTTAGTCATACAAAGAGTAAAATCCAAGATGGCTGCTGGCGGCCATTATTTTGGCCGAATGACCCCAAAATGACTCGTTCTCATCTACATGTCATTATTAACATTCATGACAAATTTTATGATGATCAGACTAAAGGTACGAACTGAAGCCCATGCTAAAGGATTTAGTCATACAAAGAGTAAAATCCAAGATGGCTGCTGGCGGCCATGTTTTTTGGCCAGATGACCCCAAAATGACTCGTTCCCATCTACATGTCATTATTAACATTCATGACAAATTTTATAATGATCAGACTAAAGGTACGACCTGAAGCCCGTGCTAAAGGATTTAGTCATACAAAGAGTAAAATTCAAGATGGCTGCTGGCGGCCATGTGTTTTGGCCGAATGACCCCAAAATGACTCGTTCCCATCTACATGTCAATATTAACATCCATGACAAATTTCATGATGATAAGACGAACAGTACGACCTGTGGCCCGTGCTAATGAATTAAATTTTGAAATCAAAGATGGCTGCTGACGGCCATGTTTTTTGTCGGAATGACCCCAAAATGACTCGTTCCCATCTACATGCCATTGTTAACATCCATGACAAATTTTATAATTATCAGACTAAAGGTACGAACTGTAGCCCGTGCTAAAGGATTTAGTCATACAAAGAGTAAAATACAAGATGGCTGCTGGCGGCCATGTGTTTTGGCCGAATGACCCCAAAATGACTCGTTCCCATCTACATGTCAATATTAACATCCATGACAAATTTCATGATGATAAGACGAACAGTACGACCTGTGGCCCGTGCTAATGAATTAAATTTTGAAATCAAAGATGGCTGCTGGCGGCCATGTTTTTTGTCGCAATGACCCCAAAATGACTCGTTCCCATCTACATGCCATTGTTAACATCCATGACAAATTTTATAATTATCAGACTAAAGGTACGAACTGTAGCCTGTGCTAAAGGATTTAGTCATACAAAGAGTAAAATCCAAGATGGCTGCTGGCGGCCATGTTTTTGGCCGAATGACCCCAAAATGACTCGTTCTCATCTACATGTCATTATTAACATTCATGACAAATTTTATGATGATCAGACTAAAGGTACGAACTGAAGCCCATGCTAAAGGATTTAGTCATACAAAGAGTAAAATCCAAGATGGCTGCTGGCGGCCATGTTTTTTGGCCAGATGACCCCAAAATGACTCGTTCCCATCTACATGTCATTATTAACATTCATGACAAATTTTATAATGATCAGACTAAAGGTACGACATGAAGCCCGTGCTAAAGGATTTAGTCATACAAAGAGTAAAATTCAAGATGGCTGCTGGCGGCCATGTGTTTTGGCCGAATGACCCCAAAATGACTCGTTCCCATCTACATGTCAATATTAACATCCATGACAAATTTCATGATGATAAGACGAACAGTACGACCTG
Source organism: Siphonodentalium dalli (assembly GCA_032622095.1). Classification (NCBI taxonomy): domain Eukaryota; kingdom Metazoa; phylum Mollusca; class Scaphopoda; order Gadilida; family Siphonodentaliidae; genus Siphonodentalium; species Siphonodentalium dalli. The sequence goes on along the minus strand of CP136064.1, from coordinate 87,196,058 downwards.
TGGCCCGTGCTAATGAATTAAATTTTGAAATCAAAGATGGCTGCTGACGGCCATGTTTTTTGTCGGAATGACCCCAAAATGACTCGTTCCCATCTACATGCCATTGTTAACATCCATGACAAATTTTATAATTATCAGACTAAAGGTACGAACTGTAGCCCGTGCTAAAGGATTTAGTCATACAAAGAGTAAAATACAAGATGGCTGCTGGCGGCCATGTTTTTTGGCCGAATGACCCCAAAATGACTCGTTCTCATCTACATGTCATTATTAACATTCATGACAAATTTTATGATGATCAGACTAAAGGTACGACCTGAAGCCCGTGCTAAAGGATTTAGTCATACAAAGAGTAAAATCCAAGATGGCTGCTGGCGGCCATGTTTTTCGGCCGAATGACCCCAAAATGACTCGTTTCCCATCTACATGTCATTGTTAACATTCATGACAAATTTCATGACAATAAGACGAACAGTACGGCCTGTAGCCCGTGCTAATGGATTGAATTTTGAAATCCAAGATGGCCGATGGCAGCCATGTTTTTTTTCCGAATGACCCCAAAATGACTCGTTCCCATCTACATGTCAATGTCAACATCCATGACAAATTTCATAATAATCGGACCAAAGGTACGAACTGTAGCCGGTGCTAAAGGAAATTGTTGACGCATCACGCACACACGCACACACACACACACACACACGCACACACGGACGACGGATACCAAGCCATGGCAATAGCTCAAACTTTACAAACTAAAGTTAAGCTAACAAACATGGTCGGCCCGGTGTGTCCTGGTTTCTTGCCCATGCATAGCCATATGTGCATTTGTCTGGAGTTAGACCACTAGATGTTTATGGCAAGCCGTTTTCACATTTTTGATTGATTTGAACTTAAGTCCAAATAATTGGACTTAAGTCCAATTAGCAAAATGAATTGGACTTAAGTCCAATTAGCGAATTGATTTGGACTTAAGTCCAAATGAATTGGACTTAAGTCCAATTATTTGGACTTAAGTCCAATTATTGGACTTAAGTCCAAATAATTGGACTTAAGTCCAAATGAATTGGACTTAAGTCCAATTATTGGACTTAAGTCCAATTATTTGGACTTAAGTCCAATTATTTGGACTTAAGTCCAATTAGTGAATTGATACGGACTTAAGTCCAATTCATTTGGACTTAAGTCCAATTCATCTGGTTTGAAACGATAGTCCCCTTCTTTGTAATGGTATATTCCTGCAAGTTTTGATTGACAGTCAAACTCCGTACTAACCAGGGCATTCCTGACTCCAAGACTAACTCCGTACGTCCCCTTTGCCACGTGGCTTGTTTTCGGCATGCCGAGATTGAAAATGTTTCGAATCCGAATTGGCATCTTAATAAATGCTAACTGCATGCATGAATGAAGTAAAATTAATTCACGACTTGATTCAATTGTTATTTGACAGCATGTAGTGTAGGCTACACGCAGTTTCGTTTATTGCATTTACTAAGTGTCTTATTTGTATAATTTGCTCGGTTTTCAACTTCTTACAACACGGGCTATTGTTGATAGGATCTGGTCTACATCGAGCTGATTCATTATATATGTTGAGAAAGGTAACAATTAACAAGATCAACAAGAATTAGACCCACATGTAAACGGCCATTTTCCCACAACTCCGCCCTATGAGCAAAACCAGACCTGCTTAATATCTGATGGGGGTGTTTCTTATACAGATGAATTGGACTTAAGTCCAAATGAATTGTACTTAAGTCCAAATACCACATAATTGTTAATTCGGCGAGGAATTGGACTTAAGTCCAAATAGATGAAAATATCGGTATTTGGACTTAAGTGTAATTCATTTGGACTTAAGTACAATTCCTCGCCGAATTCACAATTATGTGGTATTTGGACTTAAGTACAATTCGCTATTTGGACGTAAGTCCAATTATTTGGACTTAAGTCCAAATAATTGGACTTAAGTTAAAATCAATCGAAAATGTGAAAACGGCTTGCCATAGATGTTAGGATTTATGCAATTTTCAGGTTAAAATATCTTAATGTTCTCTCACAGGGTATATAGAACCATGGTTTATGAATATATAGGATATTAGGCCCGAGCACGTACTGAGGTGCAAGGGGGTGCGAATGGAATTATGCAAAACTTAAATCTTTTTCCCGCCCCCCCCCCTCCCCCCCCCCCCCCCCGATATAACCAGACTTGTTTATCCGTAACTAGATCAACATCTTCGTTCGTTTTAATAAATTCAAGCTCGACAAACAAATTGATTTTTCATAAATATATACGTATACGTTTGTAATTTATATTTCATTTTAAAAGTACCCCGGTTAAGGGGAGAGAAAAATAGCCATAAGGCTCATTGTAGTGTTCCTCCGCACGGAAATCTTTAGTAAAAGGCGAAAGATTTATTCGTGTTTGAGGAGAAACCAGAGCTAAATAATAAATAATTCAGAAAGAGCCCAACCTGGCAGGTTGCGCCACCAAAGAAGGTGTGATATAAACAAAGAGGTAGTCTCAGCATGAAATTCCAACAGCGCGACACCTTTTTCGGTGATAAATGTTAAAAATTATCTACAAAAGACATATCTGCACGACAATCAAAACAATACCTAATTATAGCACTTCTGACATTAAAATTGAGGTATCTATTTTGATCAACATGTATTCTGGAAATTAGAATAGAGTTATACTTTGTGTGGCGACTTTCTGTATTGGATGGGGTTCTATTCAAATCAGCCCCAACCACCCTTCCTTATATAAAGTTGTAATTTACCTGAGCACGTGGGCGGGATTCCCCTATTCTATATTTAGCACTTGGGTCTTTTTCATCCCAAACAAAATGGCGGACAGCGCTCCAACTCAAACAATGGGGCCTGGCCGTCTCTCGTCCATGAAAATGAAGGCATTGAAGAAAATGATGCGACGTAAAAAGGAAAACGAAAGACAAATAATTCGTCTCACGAAATATGTTGACGAATTCCTGGGACAGAAGACCATGTGCGGCATCTGCGAAGATAATAATGACTTCGTCGAGCACCTGCTGGAGCTTCACTCGACGTGCTGCTGTCATTTCCTCGAAAACAGAGAACTTGATAGAATTAGAAGCAGTCGCGCTGATTCTGATATTAAACCAGACACAGGGTAGGTTAATTTTGTCTTGGAAATGTGTTTCATGTTCGGCTGTTTACAGACAGTACTGGTACAGTAAGACTAGTACAGCCATTGCAAATTTGCAGTAGCCGAGAGGTAGCGTACTGGTCTCTCGCGGTATCGGACCGGGGATCGCAACCTGGTCAGGGTATTCTGACAAAACTCAGAGATCACTGAATCAAGATCCGAATGCAAAATGCCGACTCCCCCCCCCCCCCATTACAACACTTGTCCAGGTATGTTATCGTGGGTGCAGTACTCTGTCCGATCAGGCGCGGACATAATGGCTGACCCGTGTACACGCCTCGGTGTGTGCACGTTAAAGAACACTACTGTAGTCACCACAGGGTTATAAAGTTACTCGGCCGTGGTAGCACCTGGACCTCCACATAATACTCATCACATTGAGGGCGATGGAGTATCAAGTAGATAGATAGATATACACTTACAGATTTTTCATTTCACATTTGTTTGTTTGCTTCTGTCGTCACTTCTTCTTTGACTAAAATCTCAGGTGCTGGCGCTTCTGTCGTCACTTCTTCCTAATCTCATGCATTGATGTGGCTAGAGGGTCTCCGTTGGGGAGGGGGTGTCCACAATTCCAACTGCACCCCCCCCCCCCCCCTGAATCGGAATCAGACCAAAACACAAGTTTTGCATAATTCCATTTGCACCCTCACCCCTTGCACCTCAGTGCTCAGGACTAATATGCTATATATTCATAAACCATGGTTCTATATTCCCAGTATGAGAACATTCAGATATTTTAACCTGAACAATTGCATCAATCCTAACATCTACTCTTGAGTGCCTAATAAAAGTAAAGGGTGGAATAATAGTACAGGGCGGAAAATGTCGCGTAACTGAATAATAGTACAGGGCGGAATAAACGTACAGACTGGAAATATTAGTACCATACATCCCATCAAAACGCACCATCTGACTGGTTTACTGATGCCATGTGACAGAAATAGTTTTGATGGATAGCCAGGTCTGTGAATCTACAGTGTGCTGATCACTGTCAACAATCAGAGTTCATTTATCTATGAATAACACAATTTAAGATTGGTGAATTATTTCTTTTGGTTAATTTAATAAACGTACAGGACCAAATAACGATCGTACAGGTGGGAATTTTACCTCGATTTTAATAATCGTACATGTATGTTTATTAGGCACTCAAGAGTAGTGGTCTAACTCCAGATAAATGCACACGGCTATGGGCAAGAGAGCAGGACAGTGGGACACACCGGGCTGACCATGGTTGTTCGGCCTGGTGTGAGAACATTTTGAAAACCACATGTATACAAAATAAATCGCAAATCCTAGCATCTGGACTGGCCTCAACTGAAGCTTTCCTAGTGTTGGAAATTTCAAACCTGATACTCACCCTCAGGTTGGAAAATTCTCCAACTGATGACCATTTCAGGGAGGGACTTCCGACAATGACACACCGTGCCGACCATGGTTTGGCCTAGCTGGTGTGCGAAAATTTTGAAATATGAACAAGAAAATCGCAGTATACTACCACTAACGTAAAGTAAGTGCATACATAGGGACAGCTCAAAAGGGCAATGTGGGGGGGGGGGGGGGGTGGGTATAATACATTAATACATGCACCTCTGCCATCAGTCTTGAGAATGTGTTACACACACATCACTGACATCAGAGACCTTAAAATACATGTAGCTCAGATATTGTAATATATTTTGTATTTAAATTCACTAATTTATGCTGGCAAATCCTTGTGCTCTTGATAGTTTGGGAATAGCAGATACAAATACCAAAATTTGATGATTCAAACAGGGAGAATAGTTCCACTGTATTGACATCACTAAGGCCAAAACAATAAAATCATGTGTGTCCACCAATGGCTGAAAACAATTATGGTCGGTAGGCAGGTAAACATTATTTATTATTATTATTTTTAACAATCTGGTCCCCTTAAGGCGCTGCACACTCCCCCACCATGCATAAAGAGTAATAATTCTGAGGAAGGATTCCCTGAATAAACATAAGTACATGGGGAGACATTTTCAGTATTCTTAATTTTGTTTTGGTCATAAACAGGAATATCTAACATAACGTTCTCACAAGGGATGATTGGAAGTTGAAAATGTCAGTTCTATATATAACTATTATAGCTACCAATGGGATTTGCCAGACCTATTGACAAAACATAAAAAAGAAACAGTCATCTCATAAGTTTAGGGAAGCCAAATTTACATTTAATAAATAATTGAGCTTAAGCGCAATAGGGAATCTCTAATTGTGCTTAAGTGCAATAAGGGAAGATCTAACTGTGCTTAACTTAAGTGCAATAAGGAAATACATAATTGCACTTAAGCGCAATAAGGAATATTCTTATTATGCTTAAGCGCAATAACAGCTAATTGTGCTTAAGTGCAATTAAAAATCTTCCTTATTGTGCTTAAGCACGATTAGCCACATTACATAAACTCTCTGTAATTCAAATGGTGCAGTCCATAGTGCAATGGGTGGAGTTTATAGGTGACCTGGTGACTATCCACATGTAGGCCTATTCAGAGTCTAATACTTGCAGAGGGGTGATCTATTGAGTGCAATAAGGAATATTCTTATTGCACTTAAGCGCAATTAGAGATTAATTTTTACACTTAAGCTCAATTATTTATTAAATGTCAATTTGGCTTCCCATATAAGTTGTGTCCAAAGTATAAATGTATCAAAGAGAAATTTTAATCATCGTGTTAATTCCAGTCAGGCATATACACAACACAAATAGGATTTACTGTCAAATTTACATGCAATTTCAATGTTTTGACAGTTCTTACAAAATTTATTCACTGGTTCTAGATATACAGATAAATTGGTCCATGACAAATCACCGTCTTGACTAGTCGAAAATCTATGGGATAATAAAGATATATATAGTCAATTTTGGATTACGTCTTGACAAACAGGCTTAAAAGGAGACTGTCCCTAAATCCAGCCATTTATTGGGCTATCTCCAACTATATTCAACAGAAAATATGCGACAACAGAATGAATTTGAGTCAGGGTGAATGAAAAATACACTAATTTACCCCATGAACGATGTAAAACAACATGGTAATTATAATGAAAATGCGTAAATGGCTTAAGAGACACCAATTGATACCAAAACCACAAATCATTGGAATTGTTCACAAATTAAAGTTAGTGTATCTCTTCTTGACAAGTTTTATATAAAGTCGGGTACACAATAATAAATATGAATCAAAGACACCTGTAACAATTCATTTAATTGATACCTGAAACAATTCATTTAATTAATATTTATTTTATTACGACTTTTCTGGTATAATATATACAACCTTTCAGGTCAGTTTTATTGGATATATTTGGAACAGAAACTTCAGGCGTTCTCGTGGAAATGTGGAAGGAGAACTGTATCTTGTTGGCACCCTCAATCACCCTCAGGCAAATTTCATTTCAACCATGAATTACACTTTGACAGATAATATACATGATCTTTAGTTTTACATGTATCTGTATTTTGTTCACAAAAAAACTATATGTCGTTTTGAGATCTGGTTTTTATGTTTACCCATACCATAGTATGGTAAACATAGTGTCGTTGCCTGGATTGACCACTCGTCGTCCATCTGTCTGTCTGTCTGTCCGTAGACACTTTACGAGTAATGCGATAACTCAAACATTTTCTATCCGATCGAAACCAAATTTTGTATATGGGTTTCTCAGCCCAAAATACAGATCTAGTTCGAATTTGGGTTTGATCCGAGTTTTTGTTACAGAGTTATTGGAACCAAATTTGGTATGTGAGTTTCACAGCCCAAAATACAGATCGAGTCCGAATATGGGTTTGATCCGATTAATTTTAAAGGAGTTTTGACCCTTTTTTGAGAGAATTTTTTTTGTTTTTTAAATTCAATTTTTTTTAGATTTAGCTCCTTGCTAAATTTAGCATATACAAATATTAAATTTTGTTTGAACTTTAATAACAATAAAAAAAAAAAAATTCAATAATAAAAAAAAATTTACACTTTCATTTATTTTAGTTTTATACGATAATTAGGTGTGATATTCTGTTTTGAAAATATGAAGATTTTATTGCAATTGTTTCATGTAATATAATGATATCAATAAATTACCATGTGATCATCCAACATCCAGAGTATATGAGAGGATTTTTATAGATGTTGTCATTCCAAGTGAAATCTGTTATGAAATGAGTGATGACATATGACACAGAGCTCTGGTGGGTCAAGCAAGATAAACAACACTGGTGGCTGGCTGTTTGTTTATTCTAACTGTCAAATTGATTAATGGCAGCACAAGACTGATGTTTTTCCTATTCTTGAAATTTCATTACAGGGTGAGATAAGGGCCCCCCTCACCTATATAAGTGTCTTCTAAATTCCATTAATTTGCTTCAAAAATAATTAACCCTTTCCAAGGTTTCCATAGACACATACTAGAATGTACATGGACTCTTCCTCATATCTCTTAATATCTATTGGGTGTCTTTGCACACTATTCACTTCTATCAATTTTTGTATTGACTGATTAATTGATTTTTGAAAAATATATTAACCCTTCAGACACGTTCTTTCAATTTGAAATTAAAACAACAGCTGATAGCCAATATGATTTATCTATGCAATGGGAAACAGGCAGATAAATATACATGACTATTGTAAGTGATGACTTGTTTTGAAAATCAATATGGTAGATGTTAGTATTTCCAGGAACCTTATTTTCCCATTTGTTCACATTTTCATGGTTGATTGAATTTTAGGGGCCACAGAGCACTTAGAAGATTAACATTGAAGGTTGTGGCTTTTAGTGCCCAAGCTACTTGTAAAACATTGTAATGTGTGAAACCATTCAAATGAGGGCTAACTTACTTTCTTTTATATCATATTATGTCTGTATAACATTATATAGATAATACTTTTGAATTGTATAAACTACATATATTTTTGAAAACCATACACCCCTGTTATGAAACACTTAATCTTATTTAATACACAGGTCAGATATGATCTTATATCTGTCCATGTTTGATAAACAAATAACTGGGGAGAATAGGGGAAGGGGGGGGGGTAATTAAAGTACCATTTAAATACGAGATGGAATCCCCAACATATATGTTGTTCTAAGCAGTCTGGCTTGTTAACAATTATAATTTCTCTTTAGAAGTGAATAATAAATTTTGAATATCTGGCATGTCAAAAGTGGCAAAGATAGGGATTTATCACTTTTGCTTCCAATGAGTTAACTTAAACTCCTAAACATGTCCTCCGAAATCACTAAACCATTGGATCTCACAGTGAGAGGTCCTTGTGTGAATAGGGACAGAGTTATGCGATTTAAAACTACTCCTCCCCAACCCAAATACTTTAACCCTTTCTTAAGACAAATTATTTGAGCTTTTGATTTCAAGTTGGGTACTGATATATGGATTAATTCCTGTGATCATATCTTTGACAAATTATCAGTTATGGCTAGTCGCTATCGCCAAGGTATGGGTTAAACATCTGCCGATCGTGATCGGCCTCTCGTTATAAAATTATGTTGTTGGGGCCACAGTGGAAATAAGTTTAGGACTTTACTGTGTCATCCCAGGTTCATATATAGGCCTATGTATTTTCATGTATTTTATATTTATACTAGCTGAAACAAGAGCCTCTAATCAGCATCGGAGGGGCCTGCGGCCCCATGTGTGTGCTTCTCACACATGGCAGAGGTATCCTACTCTAACACTGTTATAACCTCCTCCAGGGTACCCCAAGTCACAGATGGACAGACAGATCCTACTTTATTATATATATAGATTTTACATGATATGTGCACATCATGTGCCAATATCAGATCCATGGGGGTGGGTTATGGTTGTGTTTGGGTGCCCCCCAACTTCAGTAAAAAATGTCAACAGTTGGAAATTTCATGCCTGACACAACATTGGTTAGAAATTGTGCACCACATGCCAATATTAGTAGCAGACCAAACTTACATGGCAAATTGCTCTATACTTTGAACATTATGGTATTGGTGGAACCACATTATATTGGATCAGAGCCTTTCTCAACAACAGAACCCAAGTCGTCCTGGAAGGGGATGCCTCCTCAGAAGTCACATCTAGTGTACATCCCTGAGGCCCCTGATGTTTCTTCTGTACACCATAGACTTAATCAAAGCACATTACCTCTCAAACACACCTGTCTGCTGATGACTTAGCAGTATACATGACAATAAATAAATCAAAAGATTGTAAACAACTACTAACAATCTAAATAAACTGCACACATTGTAGAAAAATTGGGATATAGCCTTTAAGTTTAACCCTTCAATATGTCAAGTCATCACAGTCACCTCAAAGCAAAATACCCATAATGTGTTATTACATCAATCTCTCTCAAGTTCTTGATCACGTTAGTAATGCACGTATTTTGGAATCGACCTCACAAGCAATCTTTCGTTCAATGCTCACATACAACAAACAACTTTGAGTGAAAATCAGGCCCTGGCCTTCATAAAAGTTAAAACACAAAATAAGGCACTCAAGAAATCAGCTTTTCATCCCATTGTTAGACTAAAGTTACAGTATGCTGCTGCAATTTGGTCCCCTCATATTTTAGAAAACATAACTAAAATTGGAAGAGTATAAAACCAGGCCATCCGATTTGTAATGACTATTCAAGATGTTCAAGTCTGAGAATTTAAACTGAAACCCCTTTAGTCCAGGAGATATTGGTCGACCTCTGCACCCTCCCCCCCCCCCCCCCCACGACTTAACTTCACCCCACTAATTTTCTTCCTTAAGGTCTCCTCTAATTTGTTTCACTTGTTAACAAGAACAAAAAGTGGCCGCAGAGACTCCAGACAAGATGGCGTCCATCATGGCGGCCATTGTTTTTAAATGCACCAGGTCTCTTTGATCGCCATTATAGTAAAGATGATAGCACATGCGGTCTTGTTTTCCGCTCGATTCGTTATGCTAATATACAACCCTTACAAATTAGCCAAAAATCCGACACCAGAATCCAATATGGCGGCCAAGATGGCCGCCGAAATGTGGAAATATGCTATTTTTCTGACATGTTACCACCTTTCGTTTGTCTCTGTGGGAAAATGTTAGAATTTTTGCGTCATGTTATACATTTATCATATAGAGGAGTCATTGGCGAACACATGGGGACCATAATATGCATTCATTGCGGGATATTTTTGTCCGATATCACGTTTTCCCAAATGCCGGTATCATAGGTCAAAGCCGAATCTCCGTTAATAACGCGATGTTATGTTTCGAATCAATGATTGTTATTGCTATTATAACAACACCCATGCATATATATTTGCAGGAGATACTCGAGCTAGGATTCCTCTTATACCTGAGTTGAGGAATATTTACCCAAATCCAAGATGGCGGCCAAAATGGCCACCAGAAATAAAAAATCGCCGAAAATCGCTGATTTTAACATCAGTGAGCATTATTGTCACGATAACTCAACACCTGCTTACTATTGTAAGTTGGGAACACTTAGGCGAAGAACTTTCCTTGTACCACATCCAAACAAAAGTCCCCCAAACCCGCCATCTTTGATTTGGAAAACCGATTCTTGCATGAGATGTAAGGTAATTACTTCACCTCAGTATTTCCAACTCAACAGTACGCATGGATGGAGTTGTCTCGACAATTATGCTCAATGATGTGAATATGAGGGAATTTCGGTGATTTTTAAAAATCTGTCCGCCATTGTGGGCGCCATTTTGGATTTGGGGGACTTTTGTTTGGATGTGGTACAAGGAAAGTTCTTCGCCTAAGTGTTCCCAACTTACAATAGTAAGCAGGTGTTGAGTTATCGTGACAATAATGCTCACTGATGTTAAAATCAGCGATTTTCGGCGATTTTTTATTTCTGGTGGCCATTTTGGCCGCCATCTTGGATTTGGGTAAATATTCCTCAACTCAGGTATAAGAGGAATCCTAGCTCGAGTATCTCCTGCAAATATATATGCATGGGTGTTGTTATAATAGCAATAACAATCATTGATTCGAAACATAACATCGCGTTATTAACGGAGATTCGGCTTTGACCTATGATACCGGCATTTGGGAAAACGTGATATCGGACAAAAATATCCCGCAATGAATGCATATTATGGTCCCCATGTGTTCGCCAATGACTCCTCTATATGATAAATGTATAATATGACGCAACAATTCTAACATTTTCCCACAGAGACAAACGAAAGGTGGTAACATGTCAGAAAAATAGCATATTTTCACATTTCGGCGGCCATCTTGGCCGCCATATTGGATTCTGGTGTCGGATTTTTGGCTAATTTGTAAGGGTTGTATATTAGCATAACGAATCGAGCGGAAAACAAGACCGCATGTGCTATCATCTTTACTATAATGGCGATCAAAGAGACCTGGTGCATTTAAAAACAATGGCCGCCATGATGGACGCCATCTTGTCTGGAGTCTCTGCGGCCACTTTTTTTTCTTGTTAACAAGTGAAAAAAATTAGAGGAGACCTTAAGGAAGAAAATTAGTGGGGTGAAGTTAAGTCCTTGGGGGGGGGGGGGTGCAGAGGTCGACCAATATCTCCTGGACTACTTGAGGACAGAAGAACCTTCTCAAATGGTCTCTCTTCAGTAAAATAGTCCATAAACAAGTAGACATCACTATTCGAGATTACATCTGGGACAGATACCACTCAGCCATAGTAGATATAGAAGTTAATAGAACGCGGACACTTGTCATCGAATTCACACTGGACCAATGCTTTAACATGTTTTTATCTGTACATGTTCTTGTAACTTGACAAACTTGTCAACCCTCCACTCAACTTTTCCGCACACCTGCACCAACGTGCCTGGTGATAATACCCAAATGAAGGCCAATCATCCCATTTGAGAAAACAATGTTGGTCTGCGGAATTCCCAACACACATAATTGTAAATATTTACTTCTTAATTCGGGATTAATTATTGTCCGCAAACAAAAGGCCACGGAGTCACTCTATATAACTCACATTTATAAATGTCGTACGTACTATGTTGCCAATTATGATATAATAGTTATGGAAATAAAGTTCTACTTGCTATTTCATTCAAAATCACCGTCAGAGTGTTCCACATCACTTTAAACCACACTTAAGCAATCTGTCACTTGGGGAATGTTCAGTAATAAGAACAACCCATTTATGTCGAATAATTATCTTAACATCCCCCTTCAAATGTACAATATTATGTAAATATGTCGTATTAATGAACAATTTGCCTTCGGTATTTTCCACGGGAATTCCCCTGTTCTAAATTTAGCCCGCAACATCTCTACATTCAAAATGGCGTCAATGAAGCGAGGCGCAGACCGACCTCCGTTGTCTCCAAATACGAAGGAATTGCGTAGACAATCAAAGCTCAAATCACGCTTCCGGATATCAGTACATGGAGATGAATTTAAAAAGCAAAGGGCACTTTGTGGTCTCTGCACCAGCAACTCTCGATTCTTGAAACACCTTCTGGAATTACACGCAACACGCTGTTTTCATTACATCGAAAACAAGACACTTGATCGAATAAGACGAGCTCGTGCAGAATCAGAACCCAGACAAGTCGAAAGACAACACTGTCAAGAATATCGGTGAGTTTATTTAATACTAGCTCTAGTCAGTCTTTTATTATGCCAAGATGAATTAAAACACAATATGCATATATAAATGTTAATTTATGGTAGTGAAGGATATTCTCCACGCTAACTGTTGATTAAAGACAATGAGATTGATAAGTTAGTACTTAAGTGCTATGCCAACCTAGGGAATGTAGCATTCTACTAACATCGCCGAAATTAAAAATAAATCGACCGTACCACTCCATAGAAAACATCTCAACTATGCTCAATTGTAAATATTTACATCTCGATTCAGGATGCAACTATTGGCGATAAACTAACACAAATAATTTCGCCATCGAGAGTCATTTCATTTTATTATTATTAATATATAAGAATAACAGTGTGTGTTGTCAATTTGGATTAATATTCATAAAAAATGATTACTTTGAGCAAGATTATTCTCAATTTCTATTTGATCACCCTGTCGTGAGTGTTTCACATCACTTTAATATTTGTTGTCATTTTTTTCCAGTTTTTCAGACTGGACACCAGAGGAACCTCATCACATGGTTAATGGACATGGTATACCATCGTGTCAAGTGAATAATAGACCTGGTGTACCAGAATACCCCGAAGATATCAAACCGACTATATCATGTCATTTGGATAACAGACCTGGCATGTCAACAGCACCATGTGAACAAACTAACTTGTTCAATCGTAATATTTCTGACATTAACTGGGACATTGTGCCGGTACATGGCAATGACTGCACTGTTGATGAAAACCAACCTGATTATGAACCTGAAACAACAATATATGAAGTGAAGCAAGAAGACCAGATATTGATTGAAAGTCATGAGGAAGACCGAGTAGGGACTGAATCAGGAGAAGGTAGATTACATAATGAAGTCGAATGCAAAAAAGAGCCAACATTGGAACAATATTCTGATGTAGAAAGGAGTTTAGCACTCGGTGAACCAGAGAAAACTGATGATGAAAACAGTGATACAGAGAATAGTGATAGCTTATCACAATACTCAGAAAGTTCTTCTGAATCTGATATTCTGGATATGCGGGGATTTGATAACCCAAAGGAAGATCCTGAATATGAACCTGGTATTGGAACTGAACCAGATTCATCAGACTCTGATATCTCTCGTCATGGTGGCAAGCCTAAAAGGAAAAAGCTTCACAAAAGTCAAACAAAAACAGCTGTGTTTCAATGTAAAATGTGTGTTAATACATATCTTAATTCTCAGAAATCTTTGGCTCTTCATAACCAGGAGAACCACCAAGAACATTTGTCTGACTCAGATTCAGGTATGTCTCATCACAACCCTGAATTATCTAAGATTAGTAAGAATAAGATGAATAAAAGTAGAAGAAAAACAGATTTGTTTCAGTGTAAAACCTGTGTTAATACATATTTCAATTGTCAGAAATCTTTGGTACTCCATAACAGAGAGCATAACCATGGAGATGTGAAGGAAAAATTGGAACCGAAAAATCATATTATTCAAATTCTAACGGATCTGTCTGACGAGTCAGAAGCTGATGATTCTGGAGGCAACCCTACCGCTGTATGCAATGTTGAAGTGAAAAACGAATCTGAGTCTGAAAATTCTCTAAGTCATCAGCTGTCTGATAATGGGAACATTCCCACTGACGTTGCTGCCACACAGCCTGAAGACGCCAAAGAAGCTGTGAATGAGAAAGAAAAATTGCAGACTCTCATTTGTGGGATGTGTGGATGTGAATTTTTAACAGAAGCCTCTGTTTTGATTCATATGCAAATACATGATGTTCCACAATTTAAATGTGAACTTTGTTGTTCCTATGAAACCAGAAGTAAATTCCGACTAAATGAACACATGCTCCATCATCACGGAGAGGCAGGGATTGCTGATGAAAAGAGCTTTGCTGTTTGTCAGCATTGTGGGCTCAATGTTCCACATAAAAAATTAGCTCATCATCTTGTCATGGAGCATAACAGTGGCGACAAACTAGAAAAATTTATTTGCGACATTTGTGGGGAATCTTTTTATTTCAGGGGGCAACTCCGTAAACACTTGAAGAAACATTCTGAAGAACGCTTACCACTTATTCCTTGCAAATATGCCAATGATGGGTGTTCATTTGTAACAAGATCTCAAACTTCTTTTAGGAGACATGTAAGGGAAAAGCACATCTTGAAAGAAAGATTCAAGTGTAAATACTATGGGTGCACAAGGACATATGCTCGTAGGTCATTACTATTAGTACATCTCAGACAGTCACATGAGCAAAGGAATGCATTCAAGTGTGAATGGGAAGGCTGTTCCAAAACCTTCCACAGGGGACATAATTTGCAGGTTCACATGAGGATTCATAGAGATGAAAAGCCTCTGAGTTGCGAACATTGTTCGTACTCTTGTCGGCAAAGAAATGCAATGAATTGGCATTTAAAAAGTACACATGGAATTCAAGTGACATCAAAGAAAAGGGAGTCAATTTAAAGGGACCCAAGGAACTCTCGGTGGGTAAATGTGAATTTTTTTTTAAAGTCTGATAACATCACCAACAAGGAGAAAAAAAATAACTTTGTTCTTATATTAATTATTAATAGCTCTCCAGTAACAAAATGTTGTGTGTTGAAATCATTGTTATGTAAACAAAACTGTTAAAGCCGTTTGTTAACAAACATCACTGAACAAGTAGTATGTTCAAATATTTTAATCTAAATATGATTTTCAGAATATTTTTCAATGCTTTGGCCTTTTCCAATGTTTACCGTCAAGTTTTGATTTGGTACCTAATTTTTCTTTGATTGGTAATGCTACTGTAACAGTAATGTTTGCATAACAATTATTTCAATATGTGAAATTTCGTTATTGAAGATTTACTAATAATGAAAAGAAGAACAAAATCAGTCTATTTATACACACATATCTGTTGACGATGCACAGACCTTTTACAGACCTTTATAAATTGTTTTTTTTTTTTTTTTTTTGCATGAAGTACTTCGAAGTCCTTGAATGATGAATCCCTTTAATTTACACCATACCTGTATGTGGTTGTTTGTTGTATTGCACATGTAGAGTTCTTCTGATAGTTGGTTGCAGGTTTTGTTGCCAAGATAGTATTGCATGCAATATTATATACGTTCAGAATGTTCCCATGAAATAAGTTCTTGATTTTAGATATAAATTGACTTTATCTTCAAGCCTCTAATTGACCCTTTCTTTACTGAATAGAAAATTCAGTTATAAAAGTGTACATTGGATTGGTCTTTTATTCATCTTGGGAGGGGTGTTCAGGAAATATAAGCAGACAACCAAGACTTAGAGTCAAACAGATAATAATAAGCCAGAAGGATTCCTATTCATTGGTGGGAAATGTTCCGATAATAATTTTAAGATCAGAACATTTCCTATGGGAACTACTCATTAATGAGTATTTAGTGAAGAAGGGGTTATATGTTATATCAAGTAATTGCATGCTTTGTAATGTTTGAGGTTGTAAAATAGGTTGGCAAATATATGAAATAATTTGAATATACAGACAAGTCTGCAAATAGTGTGTCTGTCATTTGCAGAATCAGGTCCCCAGAAGGTGAATTTAATTATCATATCCTGCAAAGCAGGCTAGCATCACCAAATTCACACTCTGTGGACCTCATTCTGGTTAGGCCTCATCTTCTAGGAAGTCTAAAATTAACATTATTTTTAGTTACTTTTTCCCTTCTGGGAAGTTTCTATATCCCCTAATTTTCAGAAGATAAATTGCATTATTGAGGTGACTAATGGGTGAACATCACCAACTTCAACGGGGGAATTTAAATCGGATCCTAGGTCTCCCATAGCAGTTGAGGCCTAAAGCATAATGAGGTTCCCAGAGGGTGAATATGGTGATGCTAGCCCACCATGTGGGATAGTGTCATAAAATCACCCTCTGGGGACCTCATTCTGCAAATCACAGACAACTATTTGCAGGCTTGTATACAATCCTCATGTCACATATTAACCCTTCCATGACTGGAGCTTTCTGAAATTTTGCGAAACCCTGTTCCAATGCATTCTCTTACTAGTATATATGCGAGTCTCCCATAGGGCGCTTCGCATATATAAGAGAATACATTGGCCTAACAATATTTACCTCGACCTTGTAAGCCAGTGCATTATCTTATATATACCAGGCTCCCTATGGGAGACTCACATATATAAGAGAATACACTGGGATAGTGTCTTTAACCCTTTACCCAACAAACCGGCCAAAACCGGCCAAATAAAGATTCAACAGCCTAAAATATCTTCGGTCTGTCTCAATAGAACCATACACATATGGATATCATTGGAACCGGCTCCTTGACCACATTGTGATAGTTACAGTTATGCCCTGTGCCAATGCATTCTCTTATATATGCGAGTCGACCATAGGTCGCCTCGCATATATAAGAGAATGCATTGGCCTAAAAAAAAAAAAAAAATTAACACTTTTTACCATTTTTTCTTACATTCTTTAACAATTTTATAATTTTTAATGTGTTAAGCCAATGCATTCTCTTATATATGCGAGGCGACCTATGGTCGACTCGCATATATAAGAGAATGCATTGGCACAGGGCCCTTCTGTTGGGTAAAGGGTTAATGCTGCCCTGCTGAGCTCCCATCATCAAAGGGTTAAAGTGATAGAAGTTATTAACTAAAAAGTTTCTCTGCTGCATGTAACAGTAACACACAGAACCTCGCACATCTTCCTGGC
The DNA here is from genome assembly GCA_032622095.1 of Siphonodentalium dalli. Classification (NCBI taxonomy): domain Eukaryota; kingdom Metazoa; phylum Mollusca; class Scaphopoda; order Gadilida; family Siphonodentaliidae; genus Siphonodentalium; species Siphonodentalium dalli. The sequence continues at coordinate 87,178,548 of CP136064.1, read as the reverse complement.
ATCAGTCTATAGCAGAAGTATAATGGCATGTATATGATGGTGTAAGAATATTCTTTGGCCTCGGAATTAAATTCTTCTGCGATCACATTGATGCCATAAACTTTGGCTAGTAGTGTTTATTTCACATCCGGCCAACAGCAGACAACTGATGCTATGATTGCTATCTGAAGATTTTTTAATCGTATTTTCTTATCTGGTCATGTGTGATGGTCTATATTTTAGAGTTCCTGTTTCATTGTTGAGTCCACAGTCATTTACCCCATGTGAGATCACACAGTATTCCATTGCACATACATGTGTGGAACAGTTTGAAGTTTGATACCGGCAGTGGGCCGAGGTAGAGGATCAGTGTGTTTGTTATTATTTTGCATGTAATAAGGGGCATCTCTTGTTTTGATTTTCCTGATATTGTGAAAAATGAAGATAGTTTATTTGTCAAAATGCAATTTAACAGAAAATAATATGATATACACATGTTGGCATCTTGCCAGGATTGACATGGCCTTTATTTAAAGTCCCACTTAATTTTCGAACCCCCAGATCACATATATAAACATGTTGTTTTTGTTGAGTTACCGACGTGTTTTGTGCTTAAGTATTGTTGTGCAAAGTGTATTATTTTCAATGGAGGGGAATAACTCTATATTTTAAAGATAGAGTTATTCTCCTTCCATTGATAATACATTTTTATTTTGAATTCTGTTACATTCTGGGAGCCAAAAAGGGGGTAATCTTTTTATGATTTCAGCTGTTTTCTATTTCTCTATGGCCATCTTCTGAGACACAGACATTTCAAATGGTGATGAATTGATTTATTTTAATCATATTTTTTTGCATAGATTGTTATTAAAACGGTATATCAAGGCACTGTAAACAAAATAATCGGCGACTTAAAAATTAAGTGGGTCTTTAACTGGTTCGCTGCTAAATATCCTACATACACATAATGAAATGCGTATATTTATTTCAGTAAACAGAAATTCATTGAATTTTATGCTTGGAGTGTGCAATTTACTATGTTTGCACTCTTTTTCTCGAACTTGAGCCCAATGCATTTGGGATAAGGTTATGGTTATGAGTCTAGTTGTCTGATTAGGTTAGGGGGTTAGGAGTCTGGTTGTCCGATTGGGGTATGTTATGAGCCTGGATATATCATTAGATTATGAGCTGGTTGTCCGATTGCATTATGTTATGAGCCTGGGTGTCTTATTGGGTTATGGTTAGAAGACTGGTTGTCAGATTAGGTTATGGTTATGAGCCTGGCTGTCACATTAGGATATGGTTATGAGTCTGGTTATCTGATTAGGTTATGAACATGAGCCTGGATGTCTTATTGGATTATGGTTATAAGACTGGATGTCGGATTAGGTTATAAAGGTCATGAGCCTGGTTGTCGGATTAGGTTATGGATATCAGCCTGGTTGTCGGACGCCATTGTGCAAAAACAATTTGTCATTTTCCTCTAACTTTTCACAATAAAACTACTCTTTCTGACAATTTTATCGGTCGGCATCCAATCAAACTTCACAAGGTCACAATTTAATTATATATGTAACAATATTTCAAAAATATTACCTGACAAATATGATTTAAATGATTAAACTAAACAAACAATACAGTGACACCGCCAAAGCCCATATCTGGGCTTCCAGCACTCTCACATAGGGTCCAAATATGGGCTTCCAGCACTGGACCAGTTTACTAAGGTCTTCTTCCTGTCAGCCCTTTCAATTAATAGTATGCATGTGTGTCTTGCTGCTATGCATGTCACTGGGGTTATGCCTGAATTATTAATTTATGTCTGATGTTGTGCGAGAACTGATTTGTTTTGACAGCCCAGACTCCTGGTAATTATCGTTTCTGTAGAAGCATCATGTTATTTGGGACTGACAAGTACAGTAATGCCCTAATTAATCGACTCCTTAACCACAGCAGAATTATGGATAATTATTCAGGATTTAATTGGAAATATGGTTTGTTGCCATTCATCGGAAAGCTTTCCGATGAATGGCAACAAGCCATATTTCCGACTAAATCCTGAAAAACTACCCATAATTCTGCTGTGGTTAAGGAGTCAGATTAATTAGGGCATTACAGTGCCATTACTGTATATATGAAGAGCCCTTGTCTTATTGATGTGTGAACAGTTTTAGATGAAAATGTATCTCTTCTAGGCTACAATTACAACAACACCTTAATATTTATAAAACCTTATTGCAAGGTTACAAATCACTTTTTAGCTTTTTCCATGGCTTTGTCGTCCGTCGTCCGTGTGCACGTAAGGCGTCAACAATGCAGGCTACAGGTCGTACCTTTGGTCGGATCATTATGGAATTTGTCATAGCTGTTGACATCAACATTTAGACCAGAATGATTAATTTTGGGGTCATTCGGGAAAAAAAACATGGCCGCCAGTGGCCATCTTTGATTTCAAAATTCAATCCATTAGCACGGGCTACAGGCCGTACTGTTTGTCTGATCATCATGAAATATGTCATGGATGTTAATATTGACATGTAGATGGCAACGAGTAATTTTGGGGTCATTCGGCCAAAAAACATGGCTGCCAGCAGCCATCTTGGATTTTACTCTTTGTATGACTAAATTCTTTAGCACAGGCTGCAGGTCGTACCTTTAGTCTGATCATCATAAAATTTGTCATGATGTTAACAATGACATGTAGATGGGAACGAGTAATTTTGGGGTCATTCGGTCAAAAAACATGGTCGCCAGCAGCCATCTTGGATTTTGCTCTTTGTGTGACTAAATTCTTTAGCATGGGCTACAGGTCGTACCTTTAGTCTGATCGTCATAAAATTTGTCATGGATGTTAACAATGACATGTAGATGGGAACGACTCATTTTGGGGTCATTCGGCCGAAAAACATGGCCGCCAGCAGCCATCTTGGATTTTACTTTTCTCTTCATGTATAGTATTAGACATTCAACTTTCCACATTCCTAATCGCTCCATTGACTGTAATACATTAAATTATTCCCTTTCCAAGTTGAGCTACAGTGTCATTGACACTTTCATTTGTGAATAAAACAGACAAAACTACAGATTGGGTATATTATTTGTCTTTTAAGGCATTATAAATTGGTTATTTCTGATGTAGACAAGTGAAATCTCTTTGATATTTGCCTTGATGGAGGCGCAAACAAGTTCTCCATCTTGCTCTCTTCCAAATTATTTCACAGGTAGCCCATTCTAAAAATAATAGCTCCTTTTACTTTCCCGCTATGAGGTAGGTAGGTATTACATGAGAAAATTCTAAATAAATTTGATATTGATAGATGCTTATCTGGGACAGGTGTCTTTGATTCGTGTCTATTATTTTGTACCCCACAATTTATATAAAACTTGGAAGAGATACACTATCTTAATAAATTTCTATCACTTAATAATGTTCTCCAAGGCATATAGAGTCTGTTGTGTATTCAAAGACATTTGATTCCCAGAGTGTGACGAAGACTAAAAGAGCGATCAATCATGAGGTTTACTCACTTTTTCAGTAAGGGGCTTGAAGTTGATATGTCACTTTAACCCTTCCATGACTGGAGCTTCCTCACATTTTGTGAAAACCCTGTGCCAATACATAAGGAGCATGGAATGTATAAGAGAATGCATTGGCCTAACAATAATTACCTTGGCCTTGTAAGTTGGTGCATTCTCTTATATATGCAAGGCTCCCTATGGATCTTTAATGCTGAACCAGCTCAGCTGTCATGAAAGGGTTAAAGAGAGCATGCACTGCATGTAAATAGACTGACATGATTTCCAGTGAAACTCTCATTCATTTTACATTTAATTTGAGCCGTTGAATTGAACTGTTATTGTTTTGTAGGTTTTACTTTATGTGAAGATATTGGTTCTATAATCATGTTACCATTTGGAAGCTGTAATCAGGAATTACATGGTCAAGGCTGCAAATATTGTGTCTGTTATTTGCAGAATGAGGTACCCAGAGGGAGAATTTGGTGCAGGGAAATATCACTAAATTCACACTCTGGGGACCTTGAGACACACTATTTGCAGCCTTGCACATAGTCCCAGGTTGAAATAAAAACGGCGGAATTTGAGAAATATAGAGAATTAAAAAGAACTATCAAGTATTTTGGCATAAATGCAATATCGGCATGTTCCAAATGCACATGTAATTGGTCATAATGTCAGCCATACAAAGCTTACTGTGCCAAGATTTTAAATGTTCTTTCAGTATAACTATATTTTTCGGAATCTGCTATTTTAAGTTAAACTTGAAACCATGTGATTCCTAATCTGAAATTTAATAGTGGCTATTATTAATCAGTTTCAGCTGCTTCAATTTCATTTAAACTTAGAACTATCTTTTCGTCTAACTTTTCCCAGTTTCAATGTTGTTTATCACATGATTGGGTGTACGGGTCAGACAAATTTGGATGTAATTTGCTATTTTTTTATCACGCAGATTGGTGAACTTTCTAATATTGTATTTCGTTTTTAATGAGAATTTGCACAGTTCCCATTCTGTGCATGTGAATTGTGAATGCTGAATATTAGGTTCCTGTGAATGTTTGAGATTTCATACATTTTAAAAGCAATGTCCATAGCAAGACATATCTAGATAGATGGGACTGCAACCTCATGGGTTAGAACAGTCTCTTTGAAAAGCCGACTAAAATCCTATATTGGATGTACTTCTCTAGAACACTCTATTCAAATTAGGTTCTGTTTTGAAGGGATTCCCTCCATTTCGTTGGAGAGTGGCACAGACTATGCACGATTTCCTTGGTTTATGGCTAACAGATCACTACACAGATATGAGGTTAACGATGAGTTGACAATTTTCCCATGCATTCTCAAACTCAACTATTGTTGGAAAACTGAATACAGGCGATATATCCATTATTCATTTTACTCATCACAATATATAGGAGACATCATCTTCGAGATTTTATCAGTCAAAGATATTAATGACTGATTATTCTTTCACATCTTGTTGTATTTATAACTATTTCTAAATACTATGATTCTCACAAACATTTACTATGCCAGGAATGCACTCCATATTTGGAAACCATTTATTACGTCACGTTGGGAATGCCGCGTCGCCGTAGAAATGAAATATAATGGACACTTCTAGAGACGTACATCTGTTAGGATATTCGTCCGCTTTTCAAAGAGACTGGGGTTAGGATTGATAGAAATTTTGAAATAAACTGAATCACAGGTACCAGAAAAAAAGGTGTGAGGGCACCTTCTGAATATTATGGTTGTTCGAATGAGATGTATGCTTATTATAGCAGAAAATTTGAAATAAAATCAATATTATTTATTAGAAGCAGGGGTCTTCAATTCATATTTATTATTTTGTACCCAGGAAACAATACAAAATTTGTTATAGGAATTAGAGATAGATCTCTTTAGCTGATATGCAGTATTCACCACTCCATATTACGTTAACAGGTTTTCAGCATTCAGGGATGAAAAGCAGGTGATTGCATACATATCAAGGTTTCGATAGTTAAAGGGTTCTGTAGTACAAGAGTTCCATAGTCTTGAGTGTTCAATAGTCCAAGGGTTAGTCGAAAGAGGGATAGACAGAGGGTTCGTTAGTCGATTGTCTGAGTGTTCAACCGTTCAATACTCTATGGGTCCATAAGCATGGGTGTGGCAACAGGGTTTGGGGGGGATCTCAACTCTACTCAAAATTTTTAACAGTTGGAAAAGCAATATATCAGGGTAATATAGAAAGGTAAAAAAGTCAATACAGATTGCAAGTTTGTAAAAAAAAACACCCCTGAAAGACATTCCAAGTTTTCTATATGATTACCGCTTTCTATATCTATCGGCAATGGGCTATAAGTAATGAGTGACAATGTTCCAATACGCTATGAGCATTCTTGTGCCATTGTGGTAGTTGCATTTTAGATGTCTGATCCTGGTTTCCGTTCTTCACCATTTGAGTCTTCATCTCTTCTCCCTCTGTCCGCTGCATCTCCAGTTAGGTCCATATACGATTGTAAATCTCAGGTGGTGCAAACTGTCCAAAGGGTGGGTGCTTCTCTCGGACAGACTTGTTCCAGGTATGGCTGACAATCGAACCCTCAGACTATCAAAACCTCAGACCAATGCACTGTCCGACTCTCATATCGATGTTGATTGGTTCCCTCTAATATCGATGTTGATTTGAAATAATTTGGAATTATTATTTGAATAATTAATAGAACCAGATTTTTCAATTTAAGCTGCAATCGGAAACGTACAATCCATATGCCTATTCATGTGATACAAGACAGTGTTTTAGTTGTTTATTAAGGCATATACATGTAGCCTGATGTTATTTTTATCAAGATATATTTCTACATTTTGTTTACTTTTGAATTTGAAATGGAAGCAATCCATTGTTAGAATTTATTTCAAATAAAATTTGATTTCATATTTGGAGAGTTGACTTTGTTTATGGTAAGGGGCTCTTGCAGTTTGTACCAGTGATCTTGAACACTGATTAAAGATGCATTATCCGAATTAACGCTCCTAAATTACTATTTCTTTGGCTTCGGGGTTAAAAATATTTGATTCGAGTCGAGGAACCCACCCATGAAAGCTCAGTGATCAGATATCGATTTTTGAAGTTCGTTATTTCTCGAGATGTTCAATTATTTGTGACCCAGAAACATGCCGTCAAATGGACGGTCTATGTGAAAATTGCCGATGAAGATGGATAACTCTAAAAACAAGTGGTAATATGGCCAAATTTCGTGAATACTCCAATGATAATACGGCCATATTTCGTTGAACAAAATGTTTATAAATAACACGTTTTGTGAAATTTGCCATAGTTGACAGTGGTTAGCATTATTTTGTTGCAATTAATCGATTCTGATAACTAAAGAGTATATTGAAGAAATGTTGTTGTTGTTATATCTTGATTATATGTGAACCCTCTGATCGGATTGAGTACCTTTAAAGAGGTGTTCAGGGTTCAAGACCTCCATTTACACAACAATGTAAAAAATTTAATTTAACATCTTTTTCTGCTTTGTTCTGTTGAAAGCAAATACGAAATACAAACTAGACGTATAAAAACCGAAGACTATAAAATACAAACTCGACGTATATAAACCGAAGACTATAGCAAATACAAAATGCAAACTAGACGTATAAAAAACAAAGACTATTGTTTTGTTATTGAAATATTAACAATATAACTTTTGTCTCTCTCTGAAAGATCAAAATGATATGAAATGAATGCATTGAAAATCCATTTTGTGCAATATTTCATGTATCACTTCTTTTTCCAAACCAAGGCTGCATTTTGTGTGCCTGTCATTCTGCATGGCCTCATCTGCTATGGGAGACATAGACTCAGATTGGAATTCCCAAATGGTGAATATTGTAATGTACACTAGGGCCCTGCGAATTGGGGATTTAATTTCGAATCGAATCTCGAATCGAATCACAAGAATGATTCGCGAATCGAATCTACACCTTTCGCAGACATCGAAATTTAGCATGATTGTACTGGAGAAAAGTTGAACGAACACCATTAGATTCGTGTAAAAGATTGGAATTCCCAAATGGTGAATATTGTAATGTACACTAGGGCCCTGCGAATTGGGGATTTAATTTCGAATCGAATCACAAGAATGATTCGCGAATCGAATCGAATCTACACCTTTCGCAGACATCGAAATTTAGCATGATTGTACTGGAGAAAAGTTGAACGAACACCATTAGATTCGTGTAAATCATAAACCATATGTTTCAATATGGGGAGAATTGCTTTCAAAACGTCGATTAAAGGTTTTGTCAAAGCTGGTGGCGCATGGAGTGGTAGCACAACTTTTTCTGGCTTGGCATTCCACGAGAGCCAAGGTAATCGCCACTTGATTTCTCTCAAACCATTCCATAAGCATAACTGTAATATTAAATCTGGTTGACACATCAAGTGGTGGATCAGACTCCTTGAGATTTTTCGTTTCACAACTTTCATTATGGGCTGGGTCTGAAGTTTGCGCCTGATGCTTATGTAATGCAGCCAGTCCGACGGTTGAGGCATTAAAAAATCCAGAAATCTGTGTACCGCCTTTATAAGGTTATTTATAGCTGGTTGTGCATTCAGCGCTGCATTAATGGCCAGCTGTAGTTTGTGGGCAGCTCAACCCATCCAGGAAATTCCCAGCTGACGTGCTGTGCATGGCATCGCATTCGTCGTGTCTGTGCTGGCGAACATGACCCTACTTAAATCCAACCCATATTTAACAAGAGCTCAGAGCATCAGTTTCTCTGTAGCATTTTCCGTGTGATCGGCTTCATTCTCCTCTAAATTGATCACGGATAAACATCTTGTGACAAACTTCCATTCGACAAGATAATTACTGTTGTTGTCGGACTTCCAGTGATCGAAAGTGACTGAAACTTTGGATTTCTCTATATCAGTTTTCAAATAGGCCTTCAAACTACCCTCCATTGACTCTCTCAGGTCATTTACTTTTCTTGATAGCGTTCATAACTTCCTCCAGTGATCACATCACACATTTTTTGAACCCCTCGCCGGCCACAGACTCAAAAGGTCTCCCATCAACGACAACAAATGTTAGAAGGGCTGCACCAAACTTTTTTGTGTGTGTTTGGCATAATTATGCGTTTGGGGACGAAATGTTGGCCCATCATGGACTGTTTCTTGGGTGCAGAATCATGATCACCTACTTGCGAGTTTTCTGGAAGTTCAACTTTCGGCTTTTTTAAATTTTCCGTCTGTATCGTTCTCTCGAACAGAGCGGGGTGCTTCCGCTCGACATGCAGCCTAAGGTGTGTTGTTGTACCCGTGAGTTGAACAGTCAAAACCGTGGGGCAGTGCTTACACGCATATTTGTTCTCGCCTTTTAATAAATTGAACAGGCAACGAAACTCAGCCATTTTGGTATTGTATTATTTTGTAAACACGCGCCTCAGGAATTCCGAATTACGTCACTTCAATAGTCATTACGACATTACCTACCTTGGTTCTATTTATAGATTAGTGGTCGACGCGATCCGTTTGATCTCAATGTCTCGAGCCGCACAATTATTTCTTTGTTTATAGGGCATAACAATATGGTTGTTTTCATCGGGTTATGACAGTTGATTGCCTATATATGATGTCTGATCATGAATGATTCGAAAATACTCGAATCGGACAGTCGAATCGAATCGAATCGAATCAGGACGATCGATTCACGAATCGAATCGAATCTTGAAGCTTCGCAGGGGCCTAATGTACACCCATTGGGAACCTTTATTATGAAGTGTGTCATCTGCCAATTTTGGGATATAGAGAAACTAAACTAAAAAAGAATTAGAATCTATGTGAAGAACTCTCTTTATATAACAAAGAACTTTCTAGAGAAGATGAGGCCTAAGCAGAATGAGGTACCCAGAGGGTGAATTTAGTCATGCTAGCCCACTATGCGGGATAGCGTCACTAAATTCACCCTCTGGGGACCTCATTCTGCAAATGACAGGCACACTAAACTCAGACTTGAAACGTATGTTAAAATTTTGCTTTGAGAAGCATGACTGTCATTTCATGCATATGAGCTTCATTCCCAACAAATATCGCAAGGTGGTGTAGATGATGGTGTAGATAAACAATGTCTCGAAGTAGAGTACCTGCATAACGGAGAGGTATATTAAAGAAGTTTGTCTGTTGATTATTGGATGTCAAATGTTTCCCTTTGCAATTCATTAAATTTACGCCAGTACATGTACCACTAAAACCAACAACCTTGCAAATCAGCTCAGCAATATGCACAACCTTGCAAATCAGCAATATGCAAAGATGGACGGAGGCTTGGATGGAGTTCCAGTTGATACCAACATGGTGCTTGCAATATCACAGCTCATCAGGCTTAAATGGACCTGCTATCCTGCACGATAAAGACCTCAGATGCAAAAATCATTGTCCTAATTTAGAAGTAAATTTAAAAACTACCAATCTAGAATCTCAGTCTGACTTCCATTCTATTTATAGGACTCCAGGCCGCTTAATTGTTGATGATAGCAACACTTCTAGTACCGCTATGGATTCCATCAGAGTCAGTTCTGATATATCTCAAACAGATTCTACTACAGATGACGATAACAGTGGTTTGTCTCCTGGCACAATCGATTCTGAGAATGGTGGATCCGCAGATGGCCCATAGTTATGAACAGAAACACATGTTCCAATGCAAATCCATATGTTGTATTTGCCAAGCATAGGGCACAAGAAATCTGCAAAGAAATTAAGTTCGCGAATAAGACTAGAGAAGTATCCACTTTGAATGGAGCAGAATGCATAATCACTGCCCGCAAGTCATCTGAGCTTGATATTCACAATGAGATTAGCAATAGAGTTAACAGTTGCGGCTCAGTCAGTGTTGATAATTATGACACTCCACTTAATTTAACTGTTATCGAAGGAAATGAGAAAGATTCTGTGGACATTGTTCTTGAGAAGGATCGTCAAAACATTGCCACAGATGAGGAATGTGTTGAATTCATGTTATCGTACTGTGATAAGGCTAGTGGAAGTCAACTGAGAGGAAATGAAGACTGTGATCATTGTGTTGAGAGTTTCGATCACGATAGTGATTCAGAGAGTTCTGATGTGTCAGATGTGCTCGCTATTTGGGAATTCAAACCAACAGATCCAGAATACAATCCTTCTGAGTGTGTGAATGGAGAACAAGTTACCAAAATGCCGAGAGGGAGGACGCCTCATAAAAAATGGTGGTGTAGAAAATGTAACACTATGTACAATACTCGAGCTATACTGAAGATTCATAAAAGGGAACATAAAATGATTCGTTGTGAGTTCTGTGGTGAACTTTGTAAGAACAAATCAGTTCTAAGTACTCATCGAAAAGAACACAAGAAACCAACTGGGGGTAGCAACAAGCAAAAAAAGCAAAAACAAAATTCTAGAAAGAGAAAAGATTTGACTGTGGTTTCTGTTGAAGAATTTAGCGCTGATAAATTAGATCTGGATTTGTGGACAGCTGCGATTTATTGAAGGCTGTTTCAAATATGCCGAAAAGGAATGAGAAAGGCATCTATGAATGCAACAAGTGTCCATGCGAATTTACTTCATCTGTCGGGCTTGTTTCTCACCAATCGATTCATAAATTAGATCAGGCAGAATTGAAGTGTAGGCTATGCCCATTTCAGGGTCAGTCCAAATATCAGTTGAATCACCATATGACTAAAGACCATGGCAAAACTAAGAACCCATGTATATGTGACATATGTGGACATGTCTTTGATCCAAGAGGTTTCAAAAGACATATGTTCGAAACGCATGGCGTTGGAAATCCGCCACGTTTCATTTGTGAAGTTTGTGCAAAACCGTTTTATTATAAAGATAATTTAAAAACGCATTTAAAACGAACACATTATAGAAGCCCAGTTATGATTCTGTGTAAGTTTGCTGATAATGGGTCTACGTTCGTAACTTACGATGTGCATAAACTCAATCAACATCTCAGAACCAAACACATTCTCGGTAAAATACACAAATGTGACCAGGAAGGATGCACAAAATCATTTACCACAAGAGCGAAGTTACGTCAACATGTTAATGACTATCATCTCCAAAAACGTTCTTATAAATGTGATTGGGAAGGTTGCTCTAAAGCCTTCAACAAGAAGGAGAATCTAACCGTTCATATGATGATTCATTCTGATGATAAGCCTCTCACTTGTGAATTTTGTTCATACTCATGAAGACAAAGGAACTCATTGAATTGGCTTCTTAAGAAGCCTCATGATATTGAAATTCAGAAGGGGATGAGTGATCTGTATAAACAAGCCTTGAAATAGTGTGTCTGACATTTGCAGAATGAGGTCCCGAGAGGGTGAATTTATTGAAGATATCCCAAACTGTGGGCTAGCGTCACCAAATTCACCCTCTGGGAACCTCATTCTGCTTAGCCCTCAACTAGTTTAAACATATTTATTTGTCTAATTGTATAACACATAATATATAACACATACACTTTTATACAGACAACTGGATTGGAGGACAAGTGCTCTCTCACTTATGGGGTACCCCCTCAACTGTTATGGGAGACCCAGGATCAGATTGAAGTTCCCCAGTTGAAGTGGGTGATCTTCACCCATTAGTCACTTCAATTACGTATTCTATCTTCTGCAAATTAGGGGATATAGAAACTTTCCAGAAGGGAAAAAGTAACCAAAAACAATGATAATTAGAGACTGTAGATACCTCCCAAAAGATGACGCATAAGAAAAATGAGGTCCCCAGAGGTTGAATTTGGTGATGCTAGCCCACTTTGCTGGGTGGTATCACTAAATCCACCCTCTGTGGACCCCATTCTGCAAATGTCAGACACACCCTTTCTAAGGTTTGTGTATAAACAAACTATTGAGCATGCTGATTCAGGGATTCCTTGTTTTTCCACACTTTCTATGATTTCTGGTTAATTCTTTAGTAATGTAAAGTTTTCAAACTTGATATGATACAATACAATTTATTTGCATTAACAACAATGAACAACAATAAAGGCAGTATGCTAACAAAACAATACAAATCATAATAAAAGAATATGAATCGTACGTGCCACGTAGCGGAGCAACCACACAATGCTGCGCCTCCAATTTGCTTTTATCGGCGACATAACGCTAAGAATAATATATGTAACAGCATGCGATGGCCCCGGTGGAGACGACATGACAAGTATTGTCATGGATTGTGAAATCTTTTCTTTTTTCTGGCCCGCAAAGCCAACACGACGCAAATGACGTCATGAACTGTGCCATGACGTCTTCTCTGGTTTTCATTAAGCTTACTAATGAAATTGGTCTAAATGAAACTAATATGCCTAAATCACATGGGACTTCTTTGGAAGTTGTGAAGTTGACAATTATATTTTCGTCTCCTTGGTCCACTACCGAATCCGCAATTTAACAATCTCCAGACAGTTACTAACCGGAAGTCAATTTCACAAAAAATGTACATGCCACCAGAATTTGGCTCATCACTATAGAAAGTATGGAAAAAATTATCTGACATCATTATTCACCTGTGTCCAAGGTATTAGCATCAACGTGCGCTTCGCGTTCTTGTGGTTGCCATTAATTAAGAAATGACATGTCTGGCTATTGATATTGTGTTATGGCACGCATAATATTTATTCAGAACACTTATCAAAGAAATGCCAGACCACATTGCAGATTTTGCTGCTTTAATATCTTAGGGTTATCCTTCATAATTATAACTTGAAATTTCTGCTTGTTTGACAAACTTGTAAAATTGCAGTGATATCTACAAATAATTTGAAAAGTTCATCTCTGTGTGGACATTCCATATATATTTATGACGTGACAGAACTTAAGCAGCACATAGTCTTTAAAGTATCGAATTTAAGCTAGTAATTACTTGTTTTTGTCATGTTCCAGGAATATATATAAACAAAATTCTTATATTCTTAAAGTGATGTGAAACGGTGTGCACTTTTACGTCCGTAATAGTCATAGCAGCGAAGAGGTTAAACATATCCTGTATGCTCATAAATAGTTATGGCAAAGAGGATTGAGGACAAGTACTAACCACACAGAGTTTCCGCCTCTCCCCTCTCATAATAACATAGCACAACATTTCATAATCATTACTATCACATACAATCAATTTCGATTTGGATGTTACCACACCTGCTTTCTAATTTCCATACAGAAGACATCTAAATGCTTGTTTTTTGAGAAAAAAAGCAGCAAACACTCATTGTTTTATTAATGAGTATTCACAGACCCAGTATAATATCAATTCTGATAGCATCAGAATAATATAAAAATCTTGGGATAGCACCTGGATTGGATTAAGATGGAGATGCACGTCTTGCATAAATACAGCTAAATATGGCATGAGATTTTCAACAAAGTATTTCTCTCGATCTATCTGGCGAAAAATCTTTTTTTTATTTTATTTTTGTCCCTTTCAGTACCAAGAACTGCTAGAATAATTAATAATTTCACACAACACTTCTATCACCAAACAGCTTATTATCTTCTTGGCTCCATGAGAGGAGGCTTCATTTGTATCATTACGTGGAGTTAGATTTTTAATTGCATAATATAGTGTCATACCCCCATATATTATAACAAGAAAACCATAGTCAGAAATGATAATGCCCTCAAGATCATATTAGTAGCCATATATACAATATTACAACTTTAATGTGGTGATTGTGAAAAATCTGTATATGGGGGGGGGTAATTGAAATATGGTCCCATTAAGGTCAATTAAAATATGGTAACGTGACTTAATTAAGGAATAAATATATGGTCCCATTATGAGGGTTAATTAAAATTAAGATATGGTGTAAACAGTGTTGATTAAACTACGGTCCCACTGGGGTGAAATACAATATAGTCCCATGAGGGTCAATTAAAATATGGTCCAATGAGGAATAATTATAATATGCCCCCTTCCCCATGAGGATCAATTAAAACATGGTCCCAGGAAGGGGGTAATTTCTGAACATTCTTCAATTCATATAGCATTCTGATATATCCTCGGTACACCTAAATGAAAATGATGTTTAGAATTAGGCCACATTGTTTGTTAAACAACCAATGTGAAGGGTTAGTGTTGGAACTTTTCTTAATAACATCTCTATTCATAGCTCTAATATATTCTGCATACAAAGAAATGAAAAGTCAATATTTACAAACAGCGCGAAGGAGTAACATGGGAATTGGTTAATAATTACCATCCCAATTCATTTAGAATATAACATTACGATATTTGTCGCGTATAACTAAATGAAAAGTTCACTAAACGATATTAAATAACATGTTAAACACCGATATAAACAAACACCTCGTATGTTTCATGTTCGAAATAAATTTCTTATACAATCGTCAAATCCCTGTGCAGTATAATAGTAGATAGCATTCCGATTTATGTCACGTGAAAATAAACGAAAGATGTTCAAATAACAATGCAACAAAGCAGGTTAAAGAACAATAGAAACACGCAGTGCGATAATGGTTAACGCGCGAATTGCATGAAATAATAATGTAAACGACAATAAACGAAATTGAAATTCCCAACTACACCTTTAACCGGACTCTGCCTCGGGGTCACAGTACAACTTTTAATGCATCCCAAAAATCCCAATTTCTATAAATAAAACCCCCCATCCGCCCATAGATTACCAAGTAACTGTGGCTGATAATACACCCGGAGGGCGAAATGAAGAATAAAGCAGTATCAAATATTCCAGCCCAATGAAAACAACTGTTGATATGCAGTGTGGTCCACTCAAGCAGGGGGAATCAACATAAATTAGGCCACAGTGCTAAGAGATATGGTGGTCAGCTTTAACTTGCTTATGAAGCGATTACCCAGAACTCATCTCAGCCCAATTTTTCATTGAACAACATGAATGACATGAACATTCTCAAATATTGAAAATTATTTGTGGGTAGTTGTCTTTCTAAGAAAAATTAAGTCTCCTCTTATGATCTTCAGATATGATATCATGGATATATGATCTGCACTTTTGAAACAAATCTAATTTACAGAAGTTCTTGGTCCATGTCATAAAAGTGAAGTAAATGAGATTATAATAACCAATTGTTTGATGGTTCTTAAATATTATATCACAATAATCACTTGTACCAAATTTCACAAATAAATTCCTGACAGATTTTGAGAAAATCCATTTAGAAATACCAGGAAATTTTGGCCGAACGTGCATCTGACCCTTATTAAAGGGAATAAATATGCACAACTGAGCAAAGTTAATGCTCACATGTTGATAGGATTTAAACTGTTAATTCCCACACCCCCCCCCCCCCATTTCCATCCCCCTCTCCATCCATAGGAATCCATCACACATCTATCAGATCCCATCTGCTCATGTCCATGCCTTTACATAGTATTGTTGAACCCATTTGAATCTCAGGAGAAGGCACCAAAACTGAAGCAATGTCTCCAGATTTCAAGAAAAAATTTAACATTACATGTATATGCACTTTTAACCCAAAAGCTGATTGAAAGTGGTTTTAATTAAATCATTATTCTTGTTTTTTTTTTTCAATATAGTTTTTGAAAATATCTCTTGTTAAATGTTCTTGATATTTTTTTATTTAGCAGTCATGTATGTTGTGCATCAAAATAAAGAATATTTACCTGCATCAGTCTTGTGTGTATACTGTACATGTATATTTAATTGAATGTGAAAAGTTCAACATCCTGTAACCAGCATAGTTACTTGAATACGTGGAGGCACTGGCTCAGTATGATTTGTTCATTGCTTCATGCAGTAATGCCCTAAATAATCGACTCCTTAACCACAGCAGAATCATGGGTAACTTTTCAGGATTTAGTCTGAAATATGGCTTGTTGCTTACCCATAATTCTGCTGTGGTTAAGGAGTCGATTATTTAGGGCATTACTGTATGCTTGTGAACAAATAACAAGCCAACTGAGGGAACTATACACTTTGTGCCTTTTGTTAAAGGCCCACTTAATTTTCAAACACCCAGAAAAAAGATAATTTTACATGAAATATATGCCATGTTATATACCATTTGGAAGAGGAAGCTCCAAAACATTGTATTATCAACTTATTCAGTGTAATAAACTGCGAACATATTGTTTTTGTTGAGATACCGACTTGGTGTTCTGTGCTCAAGTTCCATTATTTTCAATGGAAGGGGAATAACTCACTCTATATCTTAAGATATAGAGTTATTCTGCTTCCATTGAAAATTCATTTTTAGTTTGAATTCTGTTGCATTCTGGGAACCATAACTGGGGAAATCTTTCTATGATTTCAGCTGTTTTCTATTTCTCTACGGGCATCTTCTGAGAGACAGACGTTTATGATGAATTAGAGTATTTTAATCATATTTTATGACATAGATTGTTATTTAAAACTGTATATCAAGGCACAATGAAAAAATAATCGGTGACTCGAAAATTAAATGGGCCTTTAAAAACAAAAAGAAACGACTTTCCAACAAAGAATTTCCGTAGTAAAGGTAACAAAATAGTTGCATACCTTTAACAGAAATTTATTATGAAATGTAAAATGTAATTTGTAAACGGGGACTAAGAGTCCATTAATTCGTTCTTTAACGGGGACTCTTTACACTCATGTGCTCTATGAACAATGTAAACAACATTGTAATTATAATGAAAATGAGTTTATGTCTCGATGAGTGTATTTTTCACTCATCCCTGGCTCAAATTCATTCATGTTTTGCATATATTCTGTTGAGTATAATAGGAGATGGCCCCATAAATGGCTGAATTTAGTGTTCAGTACCCCTTTAAGGGTCGGACGCACATTTTGCAAAAAAAATGATGATGAAAATGAGGGTGAGGGGCTTCATGATGAAGCCCCTCACCCTCATTTTCATCATCATTTTTTTGAAGCCTTCATCTATATCAGTGGATCAACTCTTGCACAAGCGCTATACGACCATATACATTCTATTCATTTATATAGAGAGCTCTTTGACTTGTCAGCATTTCAGAAAGAATAATATTAGCCTTGGTCTATAAAAAGCCAGTATCCTGAAATAGGTGCTCTCTTCATTCTTTTAAGTATTAACCCTTCCATGCCTGGAGCTTCTTGAAATTTTGCGAAAACCCTGTGCCAATGCATTCTCTTATATATGCGAGTCTCCCACAAGGAGCCTCACATATACAAGTATAAGAGAATACATTGGCCTAACAATATTTACCTTGACCTTGTAAGCCAGTGCATTCTCTTATATATGCACGGCTACCATAGGGAGCCTCGCATATATAAGAGAATGCACTGGCACAGGGTCTTTAATGCTGCACCAGCGCTGTTCCCATGATGAAAGGGTTAAATATAAATTGAGATGAATTTTGTATTGCTTGTAATGAACATTGTTTCATACTGCTCACAATTTATGGTGTGAAATGGAAATGTGGAATATTGTACGTCTTGATATGATATAGAAAGTGAAAACAATAATTTTGACAAAGGCAGCTTCATTTTTATTATTTTGGATAATATTGTTCAGGTATAATGATCTAGTATGTCATCTGAGAGACATTTTAAGAATGACTTACTCCATGCGGAGTAAAAACTGTCAGAAGTATATGAAATATATGAGTCAATGTTATCAAATGGAAAATTCTGTGCATGGAATTTCTGCATGCATTAACAGCTTTTCACGATTAACTTAATACTTGTACCAGTTCCATTTCAATTTTAGGACGCCGAGTCACTCACCCGATACCTGCAATGTTCCATCGATAGACAGCCCTGCTGATACTACATCCATGGCCAATCCGTCTGTGTTAGCCGCTATTTCAGTGAAGAGGGAAAGTGATAAAGACAGTGGACATGCAATGATATATAATTCTTCAGAAACAGAAACTGCTAGTTCAGACTTGGATGAAATTGATGCGAATTATGCAAATCACATTGGTAAAGTTAACAAAACAATTCAAGGAAACCAGTTCCATTTCAAGCATAGAACACTTAGTCAATCACCCATCAGAGATACATACAATGTTCCATCGATAGACAGCCCTGCTGATACTACATCCATGGTACATCCATCTGAGTTAGCCACAATTTCTGTGAAGAGGGAAATTGATGAAGACAGTGCACATGCAATGATATATACATGTAACTCTTCCGATACAGAAACTGCTAATTCAGATTTGGATGAAATTGATGCGAATTATGAAAATCAAATTGGTAAAGTCAACAAAAACATCCATATGAGTGAAAAACAAGGAAACTCAGGCGAAATGTCCGCTCCGCCTGATCATGAAGCAAAACATGAGGTTTCCTCACTTAGAACATTGGAACCTTCTACAGAAAAAAGTGTTGAGAGTAACTCAGAGATAATCGGCAGCGATAGTCCATGTGGTGTTTTTAATATCAGAGAGCTTGA
Organism: Siphonodentalium dalli; assembly: GCA_032622095.1. Taxonomy (NCBI): domain Eukaryota; kingdom Metazoa; phylum Mollusca; class Scaphopoda; order Gadilida; family Siphonodentaliidae; genus Siphonodentalium; species Siphonodentalium dalli. The sequence goes on along the minus strand of CP136064.1, from coordinate 87,159,630 downwards.
CGTCAGTGAACATAGAGGTTTTGGAAATAATAAAAAAGTGACTAGTGATGATACAGTTGTTAATGAGTTTACAATCATGGCTCACAACCAACCTGGAGGTAGTGGAATGTATAATAAAGCAGAAGCAGGTTATTATTTCGAGGAAGGCTTCTATCATTATAGTGACGCGACAAGTTCCGACGAGTCAGATATACCGGAACATTACAAACAATCGGACGATCCCGAGTATGTTCCTTCTCAGGATGAAAGTCGTGAAGTCCATAAAGCGAAAAAGAAAAAGCGAAAAAGAAGGAGTTCTAATAAAACTTGGTGGTGCAACAAATGTAATGCTGTATTCAATATGCGCACAGATTTCATCATTCATCGAAAAGAGCATAGAATGGTTCATTGTAAAATTTGTGACACAATGTGCGAAAACAAAAAGTCTTTCATTCAACATCGAAGAGAACATGCTATATCTGCAGAAACTGACGAAAAAGTTAAGCAAAAATTGTTGGCGCAGATCTCCAAACAAAATTATGGAAAAAACCCTACGACCACAGATGTAGAATTAGGCGATTTGTCTTATGATTCAACTAACCCTGACCAAGAGAAAGGGTGTGACTTGGATACCATTTCTTTACTCGAAGGAACAACTCCGAAAGAAAAGAACTCAGAGATATTTAAGTGTGAGATCTGTCAATGTGAATTTGGAGCTTATAACTGGTTTGTTACTCATAAAAAGATTCACGAAAATTATGTGGAGGAACTTAAATGCCCTCTGTGTCCATTTCATGCCCGATCTAGACCACAGTTTGATGGACATATGTTAGCAGATCACGGCAAGAGGAAACATGCGGCTGTTTGTGAAATTTGTGGCGAGTCTTGTAGTCGACGATACATAAAGAAACACATGTATGAGAAACATGGCATTGGGCAGCCACCTCAAATAATTTGTGACGTTTGTGCTAGACGTTTCCATAACAACGGTGATTTACAGAGACACATGTTGTCCCACCGTAAAGGACCTCCCTCGATGCCATGTAAATTTGCTGGTAACGGTTGTAGCTTCATGGCATTTGATCGATATCAGCTGAATCAGCACATCCGAACGATACATGTTCTCGGAAGGATTCATAAATGTGATTATGAAGGATGCACAAAGTCATTCTATAAGCGAATAGAGTTGAGAAGACATGTTAGAGATCACGTCGAGAGAGGTTCTTTTAAATGTGATTGGGAAGGTTGTTTGAAGTCTTTCACGAGGCAAGCAGCCTTGTTGGTTCATATGAGGATTCATTTAGACGACAGACCTCTCAATTGTGAATATTGTTCATACACATGTCGACAGCGTAATTCAATGAATTGGCATTTGAAGAAAACTCATGGCGTTGAAATTCTGAAGAAGGTTGGACCACAAACTACAATATCTCCGCCTGAGAATTGAATTCAATCCATCAATTATTTCATCAGTGTTAAGATGATCTGTCACTTCCGGCCGCCACTTCCAATAATAGCAAAAATTCTAAGAAATTCTTTTGAAGCAGGCCTCAAGATATGGTGCTGTACATTTGCAAAATGAGGTCCCCAGAGGGTGAATTTAGTGATGCCACCCCACAAAGTGGGCTACCATCACCAAATTCATCCTCTGGGGACTTCATTCTGCATGGCCTCATCTGCTATGGGAGAACTAGACAGAGAATTAAGTTTCAAGATGGTGATGTGTATCCATTGGGCACATTGATTATGCATTGTGTCATCTGCCAATATAGAGAAAGTAAAAAACTCAAAAAAAGAGAAAGATACTTTCTGAAGAAGTTTCTTAAGAAACTTAAAAAAAAAATTCATTTGATAATAAAGATACTTTACAGAGAAGATGAGGCATAAGCAGAATGAGGTCTCCAGAGGGTGAATTTAGTGATGCTAGCCACTGTGTTGGGTAGCGTCACTAAATTCATCCTCTGGGGACCTCATTCTGCAAATGTCCAGCACCTATTTTGAGGACTGTTTTGAAGGCACATTTGTATTGATAACGATATAAAAGACAGGAAAAACTTTTGGTTTTACACATATTTTACATTAAAGGTACTCTATTCCAACAGACGGTCTCCATATCATCAAGTTACAACAACAACAACATTTCTTCAAAATACACTTGTTAATATCAGAATCGATTAATTGCAACAAAATAATGCTAACCGCTGTCAACTGTGGTATATAATTTCCCAAAATGTGTTATTTAAAACATGTTGTTTATGGCCGTATTATCATTTGAGTATCATAAAATTTGGTCCTATTACCATTTGATTTTAGAGTTATCCATCTTCAATTTTGTCAAAAATTGATATCTGATCACTCTGAGCTTTGATTGGTGGGTTCCTCGACTAATCAAATATTTTTTACCCCCAAAGACAAAGAAATAGTAATTTGGGAGCGTTTTTCGGATTATGCATCTTTAGAAGATAAATTGTCATCGAAAAACATACACAGATCACAGCTGTACAGTTTGAACCCTTTCTTTTCTAAATGGATACTCCCATTTAGTTATAAAAGTATATATTGGAATGATCTGTTTATTCATTTGGAGGGTTGTTCAGGATATATGAGCAGATGACAGACAGATGAAAAGATAATACAAGTGCTGAAATATCCCAATTCATTCTGATTCATTGGTGGGAAATGTTTCTTTACTAAATGGATTTTCACATTCAGTTACAAAAGTATATGTTGGAATGATCTATTATTCATTTGGAGGCATGTTCATGATATATGAGCCGTAGTCCAAGTCTGCTCGTATGTAAACCAACTAAGATATTGGGATAGTGAGATGCTATTTTACCACAATTTGCTATCCCAATATCTTAGTTGGTTTACGTATGACCAGACTTGGTCTATATGAGCAGATTACAGACATACGAAAAGATAATACAAGTACTGAAAAATTCCTACTCATTGGTCGGAAAAATTCTAATAATAAGTTCAACAAGCATCCTACGGTTGTTTGTTGAGCTTATTATCTGAACATTTCTTAAGGGAACTACTTATCAATGAGTATTTAGTAAAGACAGGGTTAACCCTTTGAGTGCCAGGTCGATTTTTGTATCAACCCATATACCCTGTGCCAATGCATTCTCTTATATATGGGAGTCGACCATAGGTCGCCTCGCATATATAAGAGAATGCATTGGCCTAACATTTTTTTTTTTTTTTTTTTTTTTTACAATTTTGATAATTTATTCTTATATTCTTTAACAGTCTTATTTTTGTAGGTTTAGGGCCGATGAGATCGGCCCCTGGCACTCAAAGGGTTAATGCTCTAAAACAACCATATTTTCTGATCCAGTTTGTGGAAAAAAAACTATTTTCTTGTGATATAAGCTCCTGTATACTCGTCTCTCTTATCCGTGTCTATACAGAATGTTCCGGGAAGAGATACATCATCTTTAATACTCTATTTTCATGCCAGTTGTTGATGCAGAAACTCTGACAACTGTTGCCTGATAATGTTTAAGTTGTGCGCATGCATGTGTATATGTCCATATTCAGTAATTATCTACAACTATGTTTCATTGTAAACCCTTTCATGACGGGAGCTGCGCTGGTGCAGCATTAAAGATCCTGTGCCAGTGATTTCTCTTATATAAGCAAGTCTGCCAAAGGGAGCTTCATATATACGAGAATGAATTGGCTTACAAAGTCTACGTAAATATTGTTAGGCCAATGTATTCTCTTATATATGTGAGGCTCCCTGTGGGCAACTCAAATATATAAGAGAATGCATTGGCACCGAGTTTTCGCAAAAAATCAGGAAGCTTCAGTCATGGAAGGGTGAAGGTTAAAGGTACTCAATCCGATCAGACGCTCCTATATTACTATTTCTTTGGCTTCGGGGGTAAAAAATATTTGATTCGAGTCGAGGAACCTACTCATCAAAGCTCAGATTGATCAGATATCGATTTTTGAAGTTTGTGATTTCTATTGTTATTATTACCACTTGATTTTAGAGTTATCCATCTTTAGCTGCAAGACTGTCCGTTTGACCTCGAGTTTCTGTCTGTTTCTGTCCCAAAAACAATAGAAATCACAAACATAAAAAATCAATATCTGATCAATCTGAGCTTTGATGGGTCGGTTCCTCGACTCAAATCAAATATTTTTTACCCCGAAGCCAAAGAAATAGTAATATAGGAGCGTCTGATCGGATTGAGTACCTTTAAGTTTAAAGGGACCCAAGGGGCACTCACAGTCGACAAAAAGTATATAAGTCTCTGTAAAAAACATCACCTCTTTGTAGAACATCGAGAAATAGATAAACTCTCTTCTTATATTCATTATTGATAGTTCTCCAATAACAATATTTTCCATGTGGAAACCATTGTTATGTAAACAAAACTGTTACAGTGATTTGTCAACAAACATTGCTAAAATTGTAATAAGTTTAAATATTTTAGTCTGAATATGATTTTCAGAATATTTTTCAATGATTTGACATTTTCCAATGTTTACCGCTAAGTTATGTTAATGTGTGGTATCTGTTTGGACTAATTTACCTTTTTCGGTAATGCCACTGTAACGGTAAGGTCTACATAATTATTATTTTGACTAGCGAAATCTCATTATTGGAGAGTTATTAATAATGAAAATAAGAACAATGTCAATCTTTTTTTCTTGTACCTTGTTGATGAGAGTTGTTCTACAGACATTTATATAATTTCACATGAACCCATTTCAAAGTCCTTGAGTACCTTTAAGCTTGAGAACAAATAACGTATGCTTAAGCAGGCGTAGACTTAAAAAATTTACTTACCTATTTGTTATTGAACAAAATCATTTGTCAAATACAGGAAAGAATCCAGACATATTTTGGGAGTACCCGTTCTGCTTTTGAGGATTTCACCATACACATTGATTGATAATAAACTCTTACTGGACACTTAGTTGTGCAAATAAAGGCTCTATATCAACTGCATATTGATGATTTATGTTTGGAAAATTACCTTGAAAATTCAAATTGAATATATCCACTAGGTAGAATTTGGGGACATTTGTGCTTCCTGAGTTCAGTCATCTAAACCTGTAACAGGCATCAAAATGGCTCTAAATACTTCCCTGGTTAAATATCATATTCATTCATGAACAAATAACTAACAAAAGTTATGTTTGAGAATGAATCATTTGTACTTCAAAAGCACAAATAAAACTAGGAATATACCCTGTACTAGTTGGAAATGGCTGTAGCAGTAAAGACACAATCATAGGGAAGTTAATGTTGATATATGCACTCAATTGTAAATAGTTTGATCTAGTTAAAGGTACTCAATCAGATTCGATGGTCCCCATATTATCAGATTTCAACAACAACATTTTTTGAAATGCCGCTTCAGTTATCAGAATCGATTATTGGCCCAAAGATAATGGGCAAATTGTCAAATATCTAACACGCAAAGTCACTTGATTTTAGAGTTATCCATCTTCATCTGCAAGTTGTTCTGAGGCCGTTGGCTTGACGAATATTTGCCAGGCAGCCAAAAATTACATATCTCGGGGAAATAACAAATTAAAAAATCGATATCTGATCACTCGGAGCTTTGATGGGTGCTGGTGCGTTCCTCGACTCAAATCAAAATATATTTTGTCCCTCAACCCAAAGAAATAGTAATTTGGGAGCGTTTATTCGGATTATGCATCTTTAATCATAAGTTATTTGTGTTCAAGTGCAAATATAGCCAATTCAATCTAATCAATGATGTTTGATTAGATCACCTAAAGCTGAATTGGTCTAGTGTATATGTTTCCATTGATTAGGAACCCAGGATCTCCAAATGTCTCCCAATAAGAATGTGATCACCATGCAATGGTACAAAACAAGATAATGGTGATTTTTGAATATAAATAAATTACACAGGCACTGTGACTGGCCAATGGCCATATTTTTTCAATGAATAGCCTAAGAAAATTTTAATTTGCCAAACAGGAAAATATGTCAATTTGTTTTTGAAGAAGCAGATGACATATAACTATTATTAAAGACCAAGTCTTCCAAAGATCCTGGGCACCCTAGTCAAACTTTTAGTGATCCTGGGCACCCTAATCAAACTATTAGTGATCCTGGACACCCTAGTCAAAATTTCAGAGATCCTGTGCACCCTAATCGAACTTTTAGTGATTCTGAGCACCCTAATCAAACTTTTAGTGATCCTGGACACCCTAGTCAAAATTTCAGAGATCCTGGGCACCCTAATCAAACTTTTAGTGATCCTGGGCACCCTAATCAAACTTTTAGTGATCCTGGGCACCCTAATCAAACTTTTAGTGATCCTGGGCACCCTAATCAAACTTTTAGTGATCCTGGACACCCTAGTCAAAATTTCAGAGATCCTGTGCACCCTAATCAAACTTTTAGTGATTCTGAGCACCCTAATCAAACTTTTAGTGATCCTGGACACCCTAGTCAAAATTTCAGAGATCCTGGGCACCCTAATCAAACTTTTAGTGATCCTGAGCACCATAATCAAACTTTTAGTGATCCCAGACACCCTGGTCAAAATTTCAGAGATCCTGGGTACCCTAATCAATCTTTCAGAGGTCCTGGTCACCCTAATCAAACTTTCAGAGGTCCTGGGCACCCTAATCAAACTTTTATAGATCCTGTGCACCCTAATCAAACTTTTATAGATCCTGGGCACCCTAATCAAACCTTTAGAGATCCTGGGCACCCTAATCAAACTTTTATAGATCAATGGGCACTCTAATCAAACTTTTAGTGATCCTGGGCACCATAATCAAACTTTTATAGATCATGGGCACCTTAATCAAACTTTTATAGATCCTGGGCACCCTAATCAAACTTTTATAGATCCTGGGCACCCTAATCAAACTTTTATAGATCCTGGGCACCCTAATTAAACCTTTAGAGGTTCTGTGTGCCCTAATAAAACTTTTATAGATCCTGGCCACCCTAATCAAACTTTATTGATCCTGGGCACCATAGTCAAACTTGTATAGATCCTGGGCACCCTAATCAAACCTTTAGAGATCATGAGCACCATAATCAAACCTTTAGAGATCCTGAGCACCATAATCAAACTTTTATAGATCCTGGGCACCCTAATCAAACTTTTATAGATCCTGGGCACCCTAATCAAACATTTAGAGATCCTGTGTGCCTAATTAATGAAAAAATTAAAACGTGACCAATTCACCTCTCCCATGGTAAGTGGAATACGCTTCAGTCTCAGGCCTGTTTTATATGTTGCACCAAACATGGGTCGGGCTATCTTCCCCTGGCTCGACAATAGCACATCTGTGACACATGTGTAATACATGTGTTTGATTATACGTTGACTCGTCGAGCCAGCTGGCATGTGCCATAATCGTATATTTAAATTTTTTTTAGCATATCTGACACAAAATGCCGTCCGCTATTAATCTTTACATTGGGAATTTTACGAGAATAATGCCTTTAATAGTGTCCTGATAATGGACTTTAAAATGGCCCGTGTTGTGTCTTTATAATACTTCTACAGTGAATCTCGGAAACTATTCCGATGGTTTTCAAAATCGGGATCTTGTCATTCATGAAACGTCCTCAGTCAATACATGCATGTCACTGTATAGTACCATACCATAGCCTTCAATATATATTGACATGTAAATGGGAACGAGTCATTTTGGTATCATTCGGCAAAAAAACATGGCTGCCAATGGCCATCTTGGATTTCAAAATTCAATCCATTAGCATGGGCTACAGGCCGTACTGTTTGTCTGATCATGAAATTTGTCATTTATGTTAATATTGACGTATTGATGGGAACGAGTCATTTTGGGGTCATTCGGCCAAAACACATGCCGCCAGCAGCCATCTTGGATTTTACTCTTTGCATGACTAAATCCTTTGGCATGGGCTACAGGTCGTACCTTTGGTCGGATCATCATGAAATTTGTCATGAATGTTAATATTGACATGTAGATGGGAAACGAGTCATTTTGGGGTCATTCGGCCATAAAACATGGCCGCCAGCAGCCATCTTGGATTTTACTCTTTGCATGACTAAATCCTTTGGCACGGGCTACTGGTCGTACCTTTGTCGGACCATCATGTGAAATTTGTCATGGATGTTAATATTGACATGTAGATGGGAACGAGTCATTTTTGGGTCATTCGGCCATAAAACATGGCCGCTGGCTGCCATCTTAGATTTTACTCTTTGCATGACTAAATCCTTTGGTACAGGCTACAGGTCATACCTTTGGTCATATCATCATGAAATTTGTCATGGCTGTTAACATTGAAATCTAGATGGGAAAGAGTCATTTTGGGGTCATTCGGCCATAAAACATGGCCACTGGCAGCCATCTTGGATTTCACTCTTTGCATGACTAAATCCTTTGGCACACCCTACAGTCCACTTCCCTCATCCGATCATCACCAAACTTCATATTAATCTTGATATTGATCTACTAGATGGAAGCTATTAAATTTTTTTGAATTCCATCGGAAAACATAGCTGTCAGCAACCATCTTGGATTTTATTTTATATATATCTCTTCATTTTGATAATCTAATATTACTTAGACCTTTCAACTTTCCGCATTCCTAATCGCTCCATTGACTGTAACACATGAAATTATTCCCTTTCCAAGTTGAGCTACAGTGTCATTGACACTTTCATTTAGTTTAGTCTCTCTATATCCCCAAATTGACACATTGCACAAGCGAGGTTCCCAATGGGTGTACATCACAATATTCACCTTTTGTGAACTTCAATTTGAGTCTATGTCTCCCATAGCAGATGAGGTAATGCCAGTCTGCTGTGTGGGATAGTGTCACTAAATTCACACTCTGGGGACCTCATGCTGCAAATGACAGGCACACTAAAATCAGGCTTGCAGTTGAATAAGTTTGAGGTGCTAATTGGAACATTCCACTATAAGGGGTGTAAAAATGGAATTTCCCGGACATGGTAATTTCAATCTGCTTCAGGGAGGAGATCAAGATGGAAATACCAAGTTGGACACCCCCCCCTCCAATGGAGACCCTCTAGCCATGTCCCTGTGTACAGGTCAGTGTATGCACTATGTACAGCTAAAACGCTCATATGCCGATGTTAAAAACAGTTTACATACATATATAAATACACCAGCACAGTAGTATACATTATCAGTATGTCATAGAAATAATAATGCTATTCTATTATTTATGTTACATCCCTGGATTTCAGATGTATTTTTATTGCAATAATGTTTTGCATGTTAATGTAATCTTTTACTGTTGCACAGTATCGTTTTCTATGAAAAATAAATACTTAAAAATCAGGAATCCTTGTTTTCATTTTAATTGTAATCACGCTAAATTATTAATTTGGTGTGCTGACTCGGGGTACCCTGGCGGATGCAATGTCGGCATTTATAGTTTCTTTTAAAAAAATTATTTAAAAAAAAACAATTTAATTTAAAATAATAGGTTTGTTAAGTTCAATTTAAAGACATATTATGGACTTGTTCGGGTGTGTGAAATTGACAAGTTAGTATTCCGGCACTATGCCAACCTGGGGAATGTAACATTCTACTAACATCGTCAAAAATTTCAAAGAAATCGACAATAGCACTCCATAGAAAACATCGTCTGAACTACTCCCAACTGTAAATATTTACATCTCGATTCGGGATGCAACTATCGCCGATAAACTAACACAAATGATTTCACCATTGCTTTAATTAGTATTTAAGAATGATGGTGTGTGGTCAATTTGGATTTATATTTGAAAAAGTTACTACTTTGAATAAGATTATTCTCAATTTCTACCTGATCACCCGACCGAGTGTTTCACATCACTTTAACAAAAATAAAAAAAATTACCCGGTAATTCAGGGTAATTAAAAAACAAAATTTAATTTGATGTTTTATTTTTTTTAAATAAAAAATATTTAAACTATCAAAAGGGGCTGCAACTGAAAAAAGTCTCTGTGTAAGATCAAAATGTGAGCGAAGCGCTTAAAGTGATCTGGGGTTCAAAATTAAGTGGGCCATTAAAGAAAATGAAGATTTAATTTGGACAAAGTTCTTTTAAAGGCCCGCTTAATTTTCGAACCCCCAGATTACATTATATAAAATATATGCCATATTATACACCATGAACCCCCAGATTACATTATATAAAATATATGCCATATTATACACCATGAACCCCCAGATTACATCATATAAAATATATGCCATATTATACACCATGAACCCCCAGATTACATTATATAAAATATATGCCATATTATACACCATGAACCCCCAGATTACATTATATAAAATATATGCCATATTATACACCATGAACCCCCAGATTACATTATATAAAATATATGCCATATTATACACCATGAACCCCCAGATTACATTATATAAAATATATGCCATATTATACACCATGAACCCCCAGATTACATTATATAAAATATATGCCATATTATACACCATGAACCCCCAGATTACATTATATAAAATATATGCCATATTATACACCATGAACCCCCAGATCACATTATATAAAATATATGCCATATTATACACCATGAACCCCCAGATCACATTATATAAAATATATGCCATATTATACACCATGAACCCCCAGATCACATTATATAAAATATATGCCATATTATACACCATGAACCCCCAGATCACATTATATAAAATATATGCCATATTATACACCATGAACCCCCAGATCACATTATATAAAATATATGCCATATTATACACCATGAACCCCCAGATTACATTATATAAAATATATGCCATATTATACACCATGAACCCCCAGATTACATTATATAAAATATATGCCATATTATACACCATGAACCCCCAGATCACATTATATAAAATATATGCCATATTATACACCATGAACCCCCAGATCACATTATATAAAATATATGCCATATTATATACCATGAACCCCCAGATCACATTATATAAAATATATGCCATATTATACACCATGAACCCCCAGATCACATTATATAAAATATATGCCATATTATATACTATGAACCCCCAGATCACATTATATAAAATATATGCCATATTATATACCATATGAAAGAGGAAGCTCAAAAACATTGTATTATCAACTTATCGGCTGTAGTAAACTGAATGTGTTGTTTTTGTTGAGGTACCAATGTTTTCTGTGCTTAAGTTTCATCTGGATTGTACTGCAAAGTTTATAATTTTCAATGGAAGGGGAATAACTCTATATCTTAGTTTGAATGCTGTTGCATTTTGGGAGTGAGACGGGGGAAATGTTTCTATGATTTCAGCTGTTTTCTATTACTTTATGGGCACCTTTTGAGACACAGACATTCCAAATGATGATGAATTATAGTATTTTAATCATAGCCAATTGATTAACCCTTTCTATACTGAATGGATTCTCCCACTCATTTATAAAGGTATACATTGGAACTGTCTATTATTGATTTAGAGGGGTGTTCATGTAATAAAAGCTGATGACAGACAGAAAAACAGATAACACAAGACCAGAATAATACTTTTTCATTGGTGGGAAATGTTCAGATAATAAGTTCAACAAACATATGTTCATTTGTAAACTTATTATCTGAACATTTCCAAAGGGAACTACTCGTTGATGAGAATTTAGTATAGATAATGAGAAACCAAGGGAACCTATCTCAGTCTTTCACTTTCACTTTAATTTAACTTAACCTTCAAATTATGAATTGCTACATTTATTTCATGTTTTAACACTATCAAAATGCATTTTATAAATGTACATATGTTCACAATATATGTTGAGATGACCGTTGTTAATATTGTTTTATATATGATCTCATATCCCGTGAGGGATCGAAGATTCGAATAAATTCTAGATAGGGTTTATATATAATATTGAAATGGACAAAGATGTTTTGTGATACATATATTCATAATTTCACACATGTATAAATTCATAAAAGTGTATAAAACCATCATCACCATGAAAAAAAAAAATGATATGATCATTATAAATAAACCTTGGATATAAATGAGATTTCTCTTGTTGAAAGAATTGATATGTAAACATTACTGCCACATTGTGTGTCGTTTAATCCACTAACAGTTAATCAAGGTTAAATAAAATCTTATATACATGTATATACATGTATCAGAAAAGGTCAAAGCAGTGAAAAATGTTCCGCAAAACCCAGGTTTTCAATCAATCCATTTGAATTTTTAATTGCCCTTGCAGGTTTTTATGTGTACCCATACCATAGTATGGTACACATAGTGTCGATGTCCGGATTGACCACTCGTCGTGTGTCCGTCCGTCTGTCTGTAGACACTTTACGCATAATGCGATAACTCAAACATTTTCTATCCGATCAGAACTTTTGTATATGGGTTTCTCAGGCTAAAATACAGATCGAGTTCAAATATGGGTTTGATTCAAGTTTTTTAACAGAGTTATGGCCCTTTTTCGACTTAGAATTCACGCATTCTGCCATAATTCAAACATTTTTATGTGTACCCATACCATGTATGGTACACATAATGCCGACGTCCGGATCAACCATCCGTCGTTCGTCTGTCCGTAGACACTTGCTATCCGATTCGATTACTTGAGTAGTTTTTATCGGATCATGTTCAAATTTTATGCGCATGTTTATGATGACACACCCCTCACCTGTATAGTTTTTGGTATCGATCGGTTGATCGGTTTAGAAATGATTAACACTTTCCATCCATACCTGGTCATATTCTATCTGATGCCATAACTCATGTATTTTTTTACCCATTGTGTTCATATTTTATATACAGGTTTATGATGACACATGGCTCACCTGTATAGTTTTTGGTATCGATTGGTTGATCGGTTTAGAAAATAATTAACACTGCTCACAAATGCTATCCGATGTATCAAAGTCAAACAATTTTCTTCTGATCTGCCTCATATTTCTTACCTAGGTCTTTCTTAGCACGTTCTTCATCTGTATGGATTTTGGTATTGTTTAGTTAACCCTTTCCACTCTTGTTTTTAAATAGAATTCATCCAAGCCAGGATGACTCAAACATTTTTCATCTGATCGACACCAATTTTGGTATATGAATTTATGACCCCTAAATACAGATCAAGTGCGAATATGGGTTTGATCCGGTATATATTAACAGAGTTATGGCCCTTTATAATTCATACATCTTTTCCATGCACTATTAAATTTGAATAGAACAAGACACAACACACACCTGTGTTATTGGAAGGAGATAATTTATTGCTTTGGACACAGTGACCTGATAGTTCCACTGGTGGCTGCAGACTTAATATAAACATCTGTCAAACTTTGATTGATGTTAGACTCTTTATTCCACTTCTGTTCTCTGTTGAAACCATGCAGTTCATGGCATTATTGTTTACAGAGACACTGTTGTTATAACTTAGAAAATAATTAATACAGCATTCCTTAGTTCCATCATATGATGTCATTGAAAATGATTAACCATCTGCACACATCATATGGTCTTCTGATGTTTTTTATTTGATCATTCTCCTATTCTATGTACATGTTGATGGTGATCCACTTTTAATTTGCATGGATTTGGGATTAAAATTAACCCATTCGATTGACTCATATTATCTGATAGACATATATTAAATTATCACTTTAACTTTGAGCCAGGTTCAGTCAGTGTTTCAAGAAATGAATAATTGAAATTCATCATTAGAGAATATGTCTTATTTTGAAATTCCCTCAATTGCATTTGGGCTACAGGATAATATTAACAGTGCTGGGATTCTTGAGACTGACTTATTGTATGGGTTTCTAAATCCAATGACATGCTTTTTGTTGACTACTCTGTGTTTATCAGTTCATTAGTTTGGGTAAGATTAACCCCTTACTATCCAATTTGATAACTCAAATATTTCCATTGATTATGTTTATAGTTCTGGCACAGTTTATGATAACACACCTCTAACCTGCATAGTGAGGGTCATTTGGTTTATTTGCTTAAATATATTAACATCCTTCACCAATCCTGTTGACACAATGTGATAGCTAAATATTTTTTGCATGATTACTCTATAAATAATCACATCTGTGATAATCATGACACATTCTTCACCTGTATAGATTTTGGTATCGATCGAATGGTTGTGATAATATTAACCTTAACTTTAATTATATTTAAACTGTTCACAAACATATCTTTCTAATGATCAACTACTTACAAGAAAATTAACATTTATATCCAATCATTAGCAATTATATTTTATATCCAGGTCTATACATCCCTCACTTCTATAGTTGATCAGGTATTGATTGTTTTTTAGTGGTGAAATATTAATAGGTTGCTATGAATTTTTAATATGCAGCTGACACAAGATATTATAAACAAAAAAATAGCAATGATAATAAAAAACCCACACAATATGTAATGTCTCATGTTCCAATGTAATAAATAGATAAATTGAGTTGCTATGATGTTTATCTACCTAATTTCTTAACTATTTGATATTTAACAGCTATGGTGCTTCTCTCCGACTATGGATTGAGCTTAATTAGACTTATAACTCTATAAGACATACATGTATCTGTGTTGGAGTCACTAATAGGTTGAAATCAAAGCCACGTCTGTTAACATTGTGTTAATGTGAGCAAGGTGCCCAATAAGTGTGATTTCACTTGTGAATTAATAGTAAGGTGTGAATTGTTTAAAGTTTTGCACTCATGAAAAGGATGGGGTAAGGATATATGAAAATAGCTCATCGCTGTCGCCAAGGTATGGGTTAAACATCTGCCGATCGTGATCGGCCTCTCGTTTATCTGATTGGAACCAAATTTGGTATATGAGTTTCTCAGTCCAACATACAGATCGAGTTTGAATATGGGTTTCTCAGCCCAAAATACAGATAGAATTTTTTACAGAGTTATGGGCGTATTTAAAAAAAAACTTGTTCTAATCTTTTAAGATTAACAACATTGAAAGTTATGGATTTTAGATTCCTAGCTGAAAATAGCTAATCACTATCGCCAAGGTATTGAAGTTTTGTTATTGGAGAGTTTTGAATAATAACCATAAGAAAAAAAATCTACCTAATTTTCCATAATTTTCTGTGTGATGATGATTTTACACACTTTTATTATTTTTGCAAAATTACCCACTACGAAGGCTTTAATTATATGGCTTTAACCACAGGGGCTGGGCGGGTCATTAAAAACGAGTAAAAAATGTTAATAAAAAAATTTAAATTAAAAACGAACGCTCCACTTTAACAAACGCACTGCTGTTGATATAATATGTTACAAGGGAGTTTACATAATGAATACATCCTCACTTCTAATTGACATAATTCACTAATCGATCGAGTAAAAGCAATATTTTACAAATCTCGTTCACAATTCTAGGATAAACTGTTTGACAACAACTGATAAAGCAGACGATGAACAAAA
Source organism: Siphonodentalium dalli (assembly GCA_032622095.1). Taxonomy (NCBI): domain Eukaryota; kingdom Metazoa; phylum Mollusca; class Scaphopoda; order Gadilida; family Siphonodentaliidae; genus Siphonodentalium; species Siphonodentalium dalli. The sequence goes on along the minus strand of CP136064.1, from coordinate 87,144,207 downwards.
GATTCATGGTGAGCACTGGATCAGTGGCCACGCTTTAATCCAAACCGAACACACTTCGGACCAGCCCTTCTGTTCAGTTTAGAGAGAGAGGTGTTCAGTTTATAAAAAATCACACTGACCATACTGACTTTGTTCCTAAAAGTTGTTGAAGCACAATCAACTCATTGATAAATTTAACTTTATTCAATAAAGTACCAAATAAAATATAAATAACAATGGATAAAACATGGTATAATAAGAATTAAAAACATGGTATATTATAAAGACATAATACATCTAAAAGCATGGTATATTATAAAGACATAGTACATGTATAGATAAGACAGGAAACATGAAAATGAAAAATTTTACAGTGATTCGCATGTTTTTGAAAATGTTGCTGACAAATGTAGCACCAGTATAGTAGTTTCGTTCTCTTGCATATGTGTACCAATTAATTAGCGGTCTTTTGTGTGGCAAACGCTTTGAACTGGATTATAACAGCAGGTGTCAGATTAGATAACTATGCTTATTTCATACATTGAGTGAACATTTGTGACTTCACAGAGAATTTACATCAATCATTGTGCTGAGTTGGAATTCAAGTACATGTATGTCAAATCTACCGATTGTGCGTTCAGTTGTAATCGCTTTCCGTGTTTGGATTTCAGAGGTAAAAATTAGTGTATTCGTTCATTTATGGACTAGAAAAGCTGTTCAATGTTTGGAATAGAGAGGTTCCAGTTTATAGAAGTATTTTTTTAGTGAGAATGCACTGATGTGAATTCGGGACCAGACAATTTGATCGGTATGGAGAGGGAATTGGTTTATAGAGGGTCCAATTTGGAGAGGTTTTACTGTAATTATGAAGTGATTTCATAGTAGACAAAATGTACGCGTGGTGCTGGTTTAACCAATCAGCGATCAGTATACTCGGTGCATGGTTGCCAAGCAGGTCATTGAGTTCATTTTCAATGCAAAAATAATTTGAACATGTTCGTACAGTTTATCCTAGAATTGTATATCAGATATGTAAAAAATAGCTTTAACTCGATCGATTGGCAATAGGAATCGGTTCAGGTGTTTGTGAATTATGGCCATTAGAAGTGAGGACATATTATTTTTTTCAACTCCTTTGAAACATATTATATCAATAGCGATGCTTTTGTTAAAGTGGCACGCTTGTTTTTTATTTAGATTTTTTTTATTTAGATTATGTGTCATTAACAATTACAATTTCATCACTGCATAAATACACAGAACGACACAATGTGTAAATGGGTTTGTCGATACGGCACTCGTGCTGTCACGGGATGATAGAACGAGAGGAGCTTGCGCCTCGAGTTCTATCCTTCCACGACAGCACGACAGCACGACAGCACGACAAACCCATTTACACATCGTTTCGTACTGTGTTTATTACACGCTTCGCGTCCTAGAATCTGTGCATTAAAAATACAGGCTTAGAAGGTTTATTTAGGCACATAGAGGGCGTGTTTTGTCATGTGTGATGATGCTTTTATTTAATAGTTCTGATTTCATGGTTGAGGCGAATGTCATGTATATCATTTTACGTCAACGAGATGCGTATGGAACGTATGTTCCATACGTATTTGTAAATATGGACCAGCAATAACACTGTACTTCTGGGAACAAGCGTGTAATAAATTACAAAAGAACAACACTCACCTTTCACATTCTTTTTTTAAATTACAGGAACTCAAGTCAACTGGATTCCAAGAAAAGCGATGAACATACTCCATTGCAATGCTGTGAAGCATCCATCATTTCTGAGATATCAGTTCCAAATAGACAGCTGGAAACAGCGCAAAAAAGGTACAAGACGAATGCATGTAAATGGTAGCTATGCACATGCCTTGCTGAAATGTCGTGATGCAGTATAAACTTTTAACATGTTCATACATGTAGGTCGCTGACTTCAGAAAATTCATCCAGAAGTTTATTGTTGAGTAATATATACAACTTCTTACTCATAAACTCTTTTTTTCGAGTTGTGATATTTTTCTATCAGTTTTAAATTCATACAGATAATAGTTCAAGAAAAAATAGTACTGTGCGAATTTAAATATGAGTAACGCATTCTTTCTGGTGTGAATATGATCTCTATTACATCAATATGTTTTTTCGAGGTAGATACCAAAACAAAATTGGAGAAAAACAGCACATTATCAATAAATTCTGTTGAAATTAAAATCTACTGTGTCATTGATAATCACAATTTACATCACTGCATGTACATGAAAAACAACAATATCTTCAATCTACTAAACTGTTCTCATCTTTGTTTAAGTTACAAGATTTCATGTGAACTGGATGCCAAGAATAGCGATAAACATACTACATTGTAGTATGTTTATCGCTTTTCTTGGAATCCAGTTTTGTTAATTTCGCTATAAACTGGGGACGAGTTGTAGATCCTCATTATGTTCAATCTTCTAAACTTTTCTCATCTTCATTTAAATTACAGGCGCTCAAGTCAACTGTCAAGAATAGTGATAAACATACTCCATCACAAAACAATGAAGAATCCATTGTTTCTATGATATCAGTCCCAAATAAACAAATGAAATCCGTCCAAAAAAAGTACAACACAAGATCAAGACACATTCATGTTAAGGATAGCGATTTACCTACTCCGATATGCTGTGATGATCTGTTTACTTTTAAGAATTCTATGGCTCTATTAACACCAGATGAGAAAATTTATAATGATTTTGATCAAGATTATTTAAGCGCTGATAAGAGCTTGGACACAAACAAATGCGTTGGTTCTAACTTTGAGGAAAATTGCTCAAGTGATGGTGAAAATAGAAAGGGAGATCCTAGCAGAAGAAGTCTAATTCATGACGAAGTTGGAACAAAGTCAACACGAGACCAGATACATGGCAGTGTTTCTCTTGATGAGTTGCCTGTATCTGGTATAAAAATCAAAAAGATTGTTGAAGATTCTAACTGCAGATTGAGCAATGACAAAGCTGGTAAAAGGAGAAAAACAATGTGTACTATAGAAGTTGAACAAGAACATAATAATGTTAGCCATATTGATAGTATTGAAAACCTGAATCGTACTGGGGAAGCAGACCTTGAGTTCATCAATTCTAATTTCAACATGGAAAACAAGGAATTATATATTGGCAAAAATGACTTGGATATAAATGCAAACTATTTAAGCCCTACTGAAAATGTGAATTCTGCTGGAGGATTGGATCTGGAATTTATCAATCCTGCTATAAATGGGAGAAAAGAAGTGAAAAAACGTTGTATTGATAGCAATAGTAACTCAAATGTTGATGCAAGCCATTTTGAAACTAATAATAACGGAAGTTCTGCGGAAGTTAACCTGAATGTGAATGCAAGCCATTTTGAAACTATTGAAAAGAGAATTTCAACAGAAAAAAGCCATAATGAAACTTAAAAAAATTTGTCTTATTCAGAAGGAACCGGTCATGAACTCATTGACTTTGATGTAGAAGGGAATGGAGGAGAAGGTGAACATTATAATGAAGAAAGTGACAATGATAGTGATTTACTGGATTCCGATCAGTCTGATTCATTAGATATGAGGAAGTATTACAAACCCAAGGAAGATCCTGAATTAATTCCTTCTAACTATCCAAGAAAACAGAGAAAAATTCCACATAAATGTACCAAGTGTAATAATCTGTTTAATTCTGAGCGAGCTTTGAAAAATCATAGTAGAGAGCATAAAATTCCACATAAATGTACAAAATGTTATAAGCTGTTTAAATCTGAGCGAGCTTTGAAAAATCATCACAGAGAGCATAAAATTGTTGAATGCAAAATTTGTGATACCATATGCGAAAACAGAACAGATATCATACGTCATGAAAAAAAGCATAAAACATTCAGTTGTAAGTTTTGTGATGTTGTTTGTGAAAGCAAAACTGCTCAGGATCTTCATACATTTGATGTGATGTGTAACAATCCGCATGTCCTCAAAATTCATAAAAAAGATCACAAAATGACGAAACAAATTCACACTGAAAAGTTGAATTTTAAGAATTCTATGGATATACAGGCTGAGTATTTGGGAGTGGTCAGTGAAGTGGAATTGAATAGCAGACAGAATCCCAAGAGGGCGGCCAGGAATCAGATTAACTCTGGATCTCCTAAGGGCATTCTGCAAGAAGAAAATGTTTCGTCTAACACAGTGAATACAAGTGGTGGTATGTTTCACTGTGCAAAATGTCCTTCCGAATTCTCTACCCTTTCTTCACTGGAACTACATCAATGTATTCATAAGAAGGATTATTTGAAGGAACTGATATGTGATATTTGTTCATACCATGCTGAAACATTGTCACTGTTGAAAGGTCATATGAAAGGCAAACATGGGAAGTTAACCATAAAAAGTCTTTCTGTCTGCCATATATGTGGACTTAATTTAAGCGAGGCTGGTTTAAAAAAGCATTTATTCGAGGACCATGACATCGGGGCACTTCCTCATCTTATTTGTGAAATTTGCGGAAAAGGATACTTTTGTAGACAGACATTTTATTCACATAAGAAATCATTTCATTCAAAGGACTTTTTCATTCCGTGTAAGTTTGCAGATGACGGGTGCACATATATGGCAAAGAATTCGGTCCTTCTGAAGGAACATATCAGAATAAGACATGTGCTTGGTAAGAGACACAAATGTGATCATGAAGAGTGTACAAAGACATTTTACAGTGCTTCAGCGATGCGAAATCATTGTAAATATTACCATGAACAACCACGATCGTTCAGATGTGATTGGGAAGGATGCTATAAGGCTTTCAACAAACCGAGTAACCTAACAGCTCATATGAGGATACACCTCGATGAGAAGCCATTTAAATGTGAGCATTGTGATTACTCTGGTCGGCAGCGTACTTGTTTGACTTGGCACTTAAAGAAGACCCATGGCATCATACTATCAAAGGAGCAAGGTGGTCCAAAGAGGAAGCTGCAACCTAATGTCTGAGCACGGAGCATCAATCTCAATGGCTCGGCCATTTCTGATTTCATATGGTAATAATAATAACCTCTCCCATAAATAGACACCATATTTGTGTAAGGCTACAAATCATGGCCCTGGTAATAAGGCGATGACCTTGACTCGTTATTATTATATAGCGCAATTTGGGAGAATTCAGAGTTTTTCAACATATATATAAATAGTTCATAGCAATAAATAGTGATAAAAAGCGATAATTAGTTCAACAAACGAGTTTCCCGTTCAACAAACAAGTTTCCCAGGAGTATGCGCATGATTGATCACATGATTAAAATAGTATGGCAGATATGGTGAATATTTATGGGAGAGGTTATCTCCATGCAAAAGCAGAAATGGCCAAGCCATTGAGATTGCAAGGGCCATGTATAGATGAAGATCTACAAACTCGTAAAAAAATCATCCTTCTCTAAAACTTACACTTAGCAGCTGACTTAGCTTTTAAAAAAGCTTGTGTTTGAGGTATGTTTACCGCTAAAAAAAATCCCTCAGATCCTAAATGTTTATTTTTAATTTTATACACCCATTTTGAAGAAAAAAAGGGGACATATTATGTTATTTGTCCGTCCATCTGTTGGGGATTCTGTCCGTCCATTTAATTTTTTCGTTTCCGAATGATAAACTTAGTAAATCTGAACTGAATGGAATGAAATTTGGTAAGTGGTTTTTCTAGCACAAAATACAGGTCAAGATCAAACTCTGGTTCCGCATGCCAATTTTCACCAGATTTATGGTCCTGTTTGTTGGAATTAGCACTCAATTTTCGTTTCTGGATGATAACTTTAGTAAATCTGCCAATTTTCACCAGAGTTCTGGCCCTTTGTTGAAATTACCACAGGCCTATTTTTCCACGCCCTAAGTGATGCTCTTATTTTTTTTTTATCCAAATTCATAAATGATGCCTGGACTAGCCATCTACAGCAAAATGTACATAATGATATTCCACTTCATTCTACAGTTCCCACAGTGAATCACATGCCAATGCAGTTACAAGAGTTTATATAATAACACTAATTGGTGGGGATTAGAGTGCAAACAACAAATTAAAGGCATGCATCTACCGGTATAAACAGAACAACAAGTTTTTTTTCCATTGTTAGCTCAACTTGACTTTATTACATCTTGGAATTTACTCTTTGTATGACTAAATGTTTCGGCACACCCTACAGATCACATCTCTCATCCGATCGTCACAAACATCATATGGATTTTCAGACTGACCTCTAGATGGGAGCCTCCTATTTTGACCTAAATTTGTAAAAAAAAAACATGGCCACCAGCAGCCATCTTGGATTTCAAATTTGAATCCATCGGCACACCCTGCAGCTATTGGAGAATTGATTTGAAAATTTACAGGCATGTTTGGAATCACCTTTAGATAGGAGCTACCAAATTTCAAATATTTTCGATGAAAAACATGGCCTTTGGTTGCCATCTTGTATTTACATCTCTCATCCGATCGTCACCAAACATCATACAGATCTTCGGACTGACCTCTAGATGGGAGCCTCCTATTTTGACCGAATTTTTTTTAAACATGGCCACCAGCAGCCATCTTAGATTTCAAATTTGAATCCATCGGCACACCCTGCAGTTATTGGAAAATTGATTTGAAAATTTACAGGCACGTTTAGAATCACCTTTAGATGGAAGCTATCAAATTTTAAAAAATTTCGATGAAAAACATGGCCGTTGGTTGCCATCTTGTATTTTACCCTTTGCATGACTAAATCATTTGGCACACAGACCACATTCCTCATCTGATGATCACCAAACTTCATATGGATCTTCGGGTTGACTTCTAGATGGGAGCCTTCTATTTGACCGAAATTCGTTGAAAAACATGGCCGGCAGTGGCCATCATGGAATTTACTCTTTGTATGACTAAATCCTTTGGCCTACAGAGCACATCCCTCATCCGGTCATCACCAAACTTCATATGAATCTTTGGGGTGACCTCTAGTTTATTTTCCTTCTTCTTTATCATTCTATTCATTGAGCAGCAAAAAATTAACTCCTTCCCAAGTTGAGCTACAGTGTCAGACACTTTCATTACATGCATACTGTTCTTTAAATCTAACTTTCAACAACAGACTTAAATATGCATAATCCGATTAAGCGCCCCTCAATTACTATTCATTTGGATTTGTGGGGGGGAGGTAAAAAATATTTGATTTGAGTCGAGGAACCCACCCATCAAAGCTCAGAATTATTAGATATCGATTTTTGATATCTATTATTTTTCACCATCGAGAATTATTAGTGGCCCAGTAAACAGTCAACGAGCCAACGGTCTTGGACCAAATTGCGGATAAAGATGGATTTCTCTAAAATCAAGAGGCTTTCTGTTGATAATAAGGCCAAATTTCGTCGAACAACATGTTGATAAATAACACGTTTCGGGCAATTTTATACTATAGTTGATAGTGGTTGCATTATTTTTGGGCAATTAATGGATTCTGATAACTGAAGCGGCATTTCTAAAAAATTTTGTTGTTGTTGGAATCTGATGATATGGGGACCATCGAGTTGGATTGAGTACCTTTAAATTCTTTAGGCCCTATAAGGATACATTTTGGATTGAGTACATCATGCCTGTTGTAGGGATGAGAAATGGAGCTATCATTGCTCACAACCCTGTTTGCAATATGTTATGTGATGGCATAATAAAATTTATCATTATGATCTTGAGTCTTTCCGTGGATTTCTATATTCACCCGTCATAAATCCTAATATATTCAGAAGATCTCTGAATATCTGCCTCATTTTATTATGCCCTCGACCCCTGTAGGATGTTTGGAGCATATAGCCAAGGGCTCTGTTTGTCTGTCTGAACATTTTAGCTTGTAACTTGGGTGTTAACAAGCAGTCGCAGACGGTGGTATCCCCCGCATAATTGTTCAGTTGGGGAAGTGCATTCTCAAAAATGTTTGCATTCTCAGTATGTACTAAACAAGAGGGGGATTTTGTCAAAAAGCATGGCTTGCGAACTCATTTTAGGTACTGGTCATGGGAACGAATATACCAAAAATCTTTGAAATCCGTTGACATTTGTTCAAGTTATGACTCTTACAAATTCGGGACAGATGGACGGACGGATGGACAGACAGATGGACTGACGGATCTGGTTTGCGAACTCATTCTAGATACTGGTCATGTGAACTCATATACCAAAAATCTGTAAAATCTGTTGACATTTGTGGAAATTAGCCATGTGACGTCGTCCATTTGCACACAAAAAAATAAACAAAGTCCAATAAGTCCGCTTAAAATATCCGGCCGGACCTGGTTTGCGAACTCGTTCTAGATACTGGTCATGTGAACTCATAATATACCAAAAATCTTTGAAATCCGTTGACATTTCTGGAACTGAGCCCTGTGACGTCGTCACACAAAAAAATAAACAAAGTCCAATAAGTCCGCTTAAAATATCCGGCCGGACCTGGTTTGCGAACTCGTTCTAGATACTGGTCAAGTGAACTCAGATACCGAATATCTTTGAAATCCGTTGAGATTTGTGGAAATGAGCCCTGTGACGTTGTCTATTTGCTATTTGGTAAATTCGACAAAAATAATAAACAAAATCCAATAACTCCGGTAAAAATATCCGGCCGAACCTGGCTTGCGAACTCTTTCTATATACTCGTCAAGTGAACTCATATACCAAATATCTTTGAAATCCGTTGAGATTTGTGGAAATGAGCCCTGTGACGTCGTCTATTTGCTATTTGGTAAATTCGACAAAAATAATAAAAAGTCCAATAACTCCGGTAAAAATATCTGGCTGGACCTGGCTTGCGAACTCATTCTAGGTAATGGTCAGGTGAACTAATATACCAATAATCTTTGAAATCCGTTGACATTTGTTCAAGTTATGACTCTTACAAATTCGGGACGGACGGACGGAACCCATTCCTATATCCCCCGAAAATTTCATTTTGCGGGGGATAATTATTGGATGTCGTCCTTTGGCATGGTGTTGGCACAGGTTGAGGGAAAGGATACTTGCATACTACAGGTTTCATCCATTAATTATACCAGAGTTACAGCCCTTGTTTGACTTGGAAATTTGTGTCTGTATGAACATATTTCCTTGTAATGCAGTTATTAAATAGGTACTGTTCTCCAATTTCAATAAATTCCTGGTAATAACAACGATCTAAGCTCGAGCCATAAATTAAATTATGAATTTCCGTGTACAAGACGTAATAAAATTAATCGTGGATTAGACAACACGTGGCACACATGATCATGTACAAAATTATGTTGATATGGGGCGTAAACTTAAGCCACTCACTGACTACAGTGACTAGTGACGATACAATAACTTAAATGAGTATATGGGACTTTGATACATTTGCTTGAAAACTGTACAAAATTACACGACGATGATAGTTCTATTTTCGCATTCCGGCTAATCTACCATCCGTAATATTACTTCGTACTCAACAGACTTTCAAATAATGGAAATCTGGTTACCTTATTCTATTAAGCAGAGATATAGAAACCAACAACAACATTTGAGTACAGTATCCCTTTAATTATCGGGACTTGTTGTCCTTTGCATGGTGATAGCACAGGTTGGGGGAAATGATACCCATTCATACACCTTTTTTTTTTTAGCTCACCTGAGACAAAGTCTCTGGTAGATCTATAGTCATCACTTCTCGTCCGTCTGTCAAGAATCTCTTCTTCTCCAGAACCATAGTACCGAATGAGTGACTAGGTGACTCATATTCAGATTTGTTCAAATGAGGTCACCAGGTCAAATAGTTGTGAAGCCAGGACCATAACACTTTCCCGCTATAGTAATTCTTTAAATAACTTCTATCTATCTATTGGTACTGGTCGACCCCCATATATGGGTGTTATCACCAGGCGACCTTCTGGAGAACCATAAAACCGGATGGGTTCATATTTGGTGTGGATGTTCCCCAGGTGACTCACATTCAGATTTGTTGAATGAGGTCAAATAGTTGCGAAGCCAGGACCATAACTCTTTCCTGCCATAGTAATTCTTAAAATAACTTCTTCTCCAGAACTGTAAGGCCTTGAAATAGTGCGTCTGTCATTTTCAGAATGAGGTCCCCAGAGGGTGAATACAGGGTCAATAAAGTTCAATTTAACCCTTTGAGTGCCAGGGGCCGATCTTATCGGCCCTAAACCTACAAAATAAGTCTGTTAAAGAATATAAGAATAAATTATTAAAATTGTAAAAAATTGTAAAAAAAAAACAAAAATTGTTAGGCCAATGCATTCTCTTATATATACGAGGCGACCTATGGTCGACTCGCATATATAAGAGAATGCATTGGCACAGGGTATATGGGTTGATACAAAAATCGACCTGGCACTCAAAGGGTTAATATGAGATGGAAGGCAATATGTTGTTCTAAGCAGCAAGCCTTGAAATAGTGTGCGTGTCATTTGCAGAATGAGGTCACCAGAGGGGAGCACCAAATTCACACTCTGGGGAACTCAATCTGCTCATGTTTCAACTGCTATGGAAGACATGGGATCCAATTGAAGTTCCCTGTTGACGTTGGTGATGTTCACCCATTAGTTACTTGAACTATGCAATTTATCTTCTGCAAAATAGACTAAAATAGAAATATATAAACTGAACTGAAGTAGCGTCACTAAATTCACCCTCTGGGGACCTCATTCTGCAAATGTCAGACACACTAAATTCAGGCTTGCCAACATCCCAGCATGATATCAGATCTAGCTTACCAGGCATGTTCCCATTGGTAATGGTGGAATAAAGAAAACACTAGTGTTGACATTATGACTTATTTGATTGTCAGAGACAAATGTACAATATACAACCTTTTACAATGATAACCATCAAATCAGCATGCCTCGGTTAAATGTAGCGCGGTCACAATTATCTCAATATATAGTTGACTAATCATGGGTCATTTCAAGATAAGTCATCTCATACCATATTCAATATGTGAAGAAAACTCTAATCGGAATACATGTATACATATCAAGATCCAGGACTTTATTCAATAATGACTGATGATATGGGAGAATTTTGTTTTAAAAGTTTACTAAATGGCTTCTCCCACTCAGTTATAAAAGTATACATGGGAATGGTCTATTATTCATTGTGTGGGGTGATCAGGAAAATGAGCCCACGAGAGAGAATAATTGATAATACAAATGCAGAAGGAGTCCTCTTCATTAATAGGTAATGTTAAAGATGCATAATCCGATTAAGCGCCGCGCCAGCCTATGGTCATTTGTTGAACTTATTATCTGAACAGTTGCAAAGGGAACTACTCGTCAATGAGAATAGAAAGGGTTAACACAAGTATTATTTTTTTCTCCGTCGGAAATATGGCTTGTTGCCATTCATCGGAAAGCTCTCAGTGAGAGCTTTCCGATGAATGGTAACAAGCCATATTTCCGACTAAATCCTGAAAAGTTACCCATAATTCTGCTGTGGTCAGGGAGTCGATTATTTAGAGCATTACCTTATCTCTGCTAGACTTCTCCCTTGATTAGTCAATTTGAAACAGTGATAATTGTGATAACTCTTACTGAAAGACAATGTTGAAATTGGAACAATTGGATATTTGACATTGCTATTCTAGAGGAAACATTCACTTCATATATTAACATTTATCTTTGGTTTAGCTGGAATTTACAGTGTGTTTTACAGTAATGCCTTGAATAATCGACTCCTTAACCACAGCAGAATTATGACTAAATCAGCACTAAATCCTGAAAAATTACCCATAATTCTGCTGTGGTTAAGGAGTCGATTATTTAGGCATTACTGTATATAACAGCAAGCATGCATTAACATCAGTGTTCACAGAATTATAGTTTTTAGGCTGCACCAAATTGGTCATTGGCTAAAAGCACTGGTTGTCAAATATATCCTCTACGAGCGACAGTTAACCATTCCATGACTGGAGCTTCCTGAAATTGTTCGAAAACCATGTGCCAATGCATTCTCTTATATATGCGAGTCTCCCATAGGGAGCCTTGCATATATAAGAGAATACATTGGCCTAATAATATTTACTTTGATTGTGTAAGCATGTGCATTATTATATATATGCGAGGCTCCCTATTGGAGCACAGGATATTTAATGCTGCACAAGCGCAGCTCCAGTCATGAAACTGTTAACCGAGGATCTCTTGAAACAAGGTTACAGATGATCTCAAAATCTCCCTGGAAACACTTTGTTTTTCAAAATGGGCAGGTTTTTATGTTTATTTTTTACCTATAAAATTGCCCAGCAGGCAGGTTTTTATGTTTACATTGACACGATTGATCAAGAACATTGTTGGGTGTGAAAAATAATAATTTATGATTAAGTGTTACCGGTATAAATACACATTTATATGCAAGTCTGTTGTACAACCCAAGTGCATACAGTTAAAAGAAACCAAATTAAAAACTTTATTTTTATCAGAAAAAACAAAGGGAAATAGTGAAGAATAGTTGAAATGTGTCAAGGTAGATTTGTGGAGGCCAACGAAACTTAAATGGAAATGGCTCGTTCGAACCCCAAAATTATTTATACTAGTACATAATTTGGTAAGAGGTATCTCAAAACATACCTACATTGAAGATATTCAAACAAATTTGTTGATAGTGCTGAAAATTCATGATTTGTTTCTTATAAGCAAATGTAAGGTTTTTGTTTGTTTTTTTCTTATAGTTTTTGATAAATTTGAGATCGTTTTGTTTGTGCCAGTTAATTTTTTTTAAATTGCAATGTAGACCATGTGAAGAATATCTAGAGCTGTCATCGCTCTGAAACGTTCATGGTACTACAAAATTTTGATGATTAAAATGAAGAGAAAGCAGTGCGTGAACTTTTTAATAGTTTCATGTTAAGATAATGAATATATACCTTTTCCAGAATGTCACGAGTTATTCTGTTTTTTTCTATTCCAGAATTCCAATGAATACAAATGGCAGTTTTTGCTTGGGATCCGAAGTTGTATTTTTAATGAGTTCAATCCATCTTTATGGGATATATAATGCTCGTAGAAAGGTAGTCCAGGTACTTATAGCACTATTTCAATACCAGGAACAAATCAAATGCAGATATCATTAGGTGTATTTTGGAGCGCAAACTGCAATGTGGCTTTAAACTGACAGGAACTACTTGATAATTTTGACAGTTATCTGATAACTTCTTGGGATATTGAAAATTGTAAATATTCTGCATTTTTGTTGTAAAATTGAATCACATGATGAATGAGATTTTGAGAACCTGGATAACTGGATGCTCAATGGGAGATCTTGAGCAACTCAATACTCATAGCCTAGTGACAATAACCAATTCAGCACTCTCATGTTATTTGATGGCAAAAGAATCAAGGATTCAATACCTTACAGCATAACAAAAACATGCAAGAAGGTCAATCCACCCACACATTTGTGTCATTCTATGTTTATAACATAGCCAAATAAACAAGTCTGCAAACAGTGGGTCTGTCATTTGCAGAATGAGGTCCCCAGAGGGTGATTTAGTGACGCTATCCCTCAGTGGGCTAGCATCACCAAATTCACCATCTGGGTACCTCATTATGCTTAGGCCTCAACTGCCCTGGGAGACCTAGAATGATTGAAGTTCCCCAGTTGAAGTTGGTGATCTTACCCATTAGTCACTTCGATTATGCATTTTATCTACTGCAAATTATGTGATATAGAAACTTCCCAGAAGGGAAAAAGTAACTAAAAAACAATGTTAATTTGATACTTCCAAGAAGATGAGACCTAAGCAGAATGAGGTTCCCAGAGGGTGAATTTGGCGTTGCTAGCCTGCTGTGTGGGATAACATTACTAAATTCACCCTCTGGGGACCTCATTGTGCAAATGACAGCCACACTATTTGCAGGTTTTCCAAATAAACCGGTTTAAAGATAGTGTATTTCTTCCTAACAAAGTTTATATATAGATTCCGGGGTATAAAATAATAAATATGAGTCAAAGACACCTGTCCAGAATTTCACAGAAACGTTTGGAGCATGCCAAGATGGAGAACTTGTTAATTTTATTTCACCGTGAATTACACTCGGTTTTTAACAAACAATATATCAAATCTTCAGTTTTATCTGAATTTTAATATTCACAGAAATCTATTTGTAGTCTTGAAATCTGGTTTTATAAAACTTATATTGTTGTTGTAATTGTGGCCTGGAAGAGATACACTATTTTAATGAACACTTGATTTCAATTTTAAATTCAGTCTTGTCTGATTTTGAATTTATTTCAGAAAAGGAACACTCGCTTGTTGCATGTGGAAGCAAAAATATATTATTTTTTTGGGGGGTTTTTAGGTGGGAAATTCCATGTATTTGATGTATTTATAAAGTTATATAATGTGACAAAAGCATTTATTTACTGAAAATTATAGTCTCTTTAACCCTTTCTTTACTAAATAGTTTTTCCTATTCAGTTATAAAAGTATTCATTGGAATAGTCTATTATTTATTGGAGGGATGTTCAAGTAAAATGAGCAGACAAGAGTATGACGAGAAGATAAAAAAAGTTCAGAAGGACTCTTTCAACAAACAACCTAGTTGAACTTTTTATCTGAACATTTCCTAAGGAACTACTCATCAATGAGTATGCAGCAAAGAAAAAGTTAAGCAACAAGCAGAATTTTCATATATTTTTGGACACATGATGTATTTAAATTTGACCATTATGTCACTGAATTCAAGAAATAAATCAACTTCAACCCTTTCATGACTGGAGCTTCCTGAAATTTTGCCAAAAAAAACCCTGTGCCAATGCATTCTCTCATATAAGCGAGTCTCACATAAGGAGCCTCGCATATATAAGAGAATACATTGTCCTAACAATATTTACCTTGACCTTGTAAGCCAGTGCATTCTCTAATATATGCGAGGCTCCCTATGGGAGACTCGCATATATAAGAGAATGCACTGGCACAGGATATTTAATGCTAGACCAGCCTTGCTCCCATCATGAAAGGGTTCATCAGAAATTCTAGCAGTTTAACGATACAAAATGCACAGTAGTAAATATTACAAGAGAAAACAACAAATCTTCAATAAACTGTTGATAAAATAAACATATACTTAACAACAACAACCATTCACTTAGAATTTTATATAAATTATATATAAGCTTCAACACGATTCTTATAGTACAGTATGCCAGGGTGATAGGATTGAGGTGTAACTAGTTTACAATTTACAAATAAAATGCCATTTTAATTGCCATTGCCAGTTTCATTGGTCATCACATTGGAAAAATAATTTGAAGCATGCTTTAACTAGTTAGATTTGATGCTAAAATTTGGCCACAATTTGACCATATACTGACTGAAACCAAGCCTGCAAATAGTGTGTGTGTCATTTGCAGGATAAGGTCCCAGAGGGAGAATTTAGTGACGCTATCATTCAGAGCAGGCTAGCATCACCAAATTCACTGTCTGCGAACCTCATTCTGCTTTGGCCTCAACTGCTATGGGAGACCTAGGATCAGATTGAATTTCCCCAGTTGAAGTTAGTCATATTCACCCATTAGTCACCTCGATTATGCATTTTATCTTCTGCAAATCAGGGGATATAGAAACTTCACAGAAGGTAAAAATTAAATAAAAACAATGTTAATACTTCTCAGAAGATGAGCCTAAGCAGAATGAGGTCCCCAGAGGGGAATTTACTGATGATAGCCCAATGTGTGGGATTGCATCACTAAATTCTCCCTCTGGAGACCTTATTCTGCAAATGACAGACACACTATTTGCAGGCTTGACTGAAACCACAAAGTCTAAGTGAACCGAGACATTAAAGGGACCATGGTTTTGAAGTTGGTTCATGTAAAATAAGTTAAATTTTATAAAAGTCTGTAAAACAACTATCATCAACAATTGCATTAACCCTTTCAGTGCCAAGTGCGATTTTTGTATCAACCCATATTTCCTTGATCATTTTTCAAATTTATTGATTATAATAATGTGATACATTGATGGAAAGAGCTCTAATGATCAAGGAAATAATGGCTGATACAAAAATCGGACTTGGCACTGAAAGGGTTAAATATAGATTGAGTTTGTTCTAATTTTCATTATTAATTACTCTCCTATAACGAGATTTCCCACATCGAAACCATTGGTATGTAAACATTACTGTCACAGTAGTATTTAATACCAATCAATGTCCAATTAGTCCAATATGATACCAAAATTTAATCAAAATTTAACATTAAACATTGGAAAAGATCAAAGCATTGAAAAATATTCTGAAAATAATATTTAGACTAAAAATATTTTAACTTACAACGCGATTAACTGTATTTGTTAACAAAGAGTTTTGTTCACATAACAATGGTTTCAACACGTGAAATTTCATTATTGGAGAACTTTCGATAATTATTATAAGAACAAAGTTTATATATTTCTCCATGTTCTTGTTTTTTACAGACTTTTATAAATTTTTTTAATTTACCCATTGCGAATGCCTTGGGTCCCTTTAAGTACAGTAATGCTCTAAGTAATCGACTCCTTAACCACAACAGAATTATGGGTAACTTTTCAGGATTTAGTCGGAAATATGGCTTGTTGCCATTCACCGGAAAGCTCTCCAACAGATATCAGACAATTCCATTTACAAGTGCTTTCAAAAATTATTACGTCAGTGTTAACCAACCACTAATCTCGCCTGAACCAATCAGAAGATAGTCACATGGTAGTTGTAATCCTTCCATAACTGAAATTTGGCGAAATCCCTGTGCCAATGTATTGTCTTATATATATGAGAGAATGCATTGACCTTGTAAGCCAGTGTATTCTCTTACATATGCAAGGCTATATATTTTTGGACACATGATGTATTTAAATTTGACCCTTATGTCACTGAATTCAAGAAATAAATCAGCTTTAAACCTTCCATGACTGGAGCTTCCTGAAATTTGGTGAAAACCCTGTGCCAAGGCATTCTCTTATATATGTGAGTCTCCCTTAGGGAGCTTCTCATATATAAGAGAATGCATTGGCCTAACAATATTTACCTTGACCTTGTAAGCCAGTCCAATCTCATACATATGCGAGGCTCCCAATTGGAGACTTGCATATATACGAGAATGCACTGCCACAGGATCTTTAATGGTGCACTAGCGCAGCTCCCATCATGAAAGGGTTACTACAAAATGTGCAGGGAAAGCCCTGTATAGCGGTGGTATTACGAAGGATATCAGAATGGTTCATACTATCGAATGAATAGCAGTTCAATAGTCTCGGTTCACTCAGACTGGAAACTAAACCAGTCAATTTAAAAACAAAAGCAAAGTGAACATCATAGATTAGCCAGACCATGCAAAGAACCAAACCTTTTTGCGACATTTTCACTGTCAGGTAAGACTGAAAACAACATTCCATGCCACCTTTCCATATATTGCAAGGACTTAAAGGTACTCAATCCAATCAGAAGCTCCTAAATTACTATTTCTTTGGCTTCGGGGGGTAAAAAATATTTGATTCCAGTCGAGGAACCCACCCATCAAAGCTCAGAGTGATTAGATATCGATGTTTGAAGTTTGTTAATTTTGCAGATCTGGCTCAAAACTTCTTCAGATCCTCGTGCGCAAATGGACAAATTGCGGTTGTAAGATGGATAACTCTAAATTCAAGTTGTTATTATTGTTAATAAAATATTTTTTACCCCCGTAGCCAAAGAAATAGTAATTTAGGAGCGTCTGATCGTATTGAGTACCTTTAAATGCAATGTTGAATATGCATCAAACGTATATCATTTCTTTATGCTAAGTTTTACAGAAAAAGAAATGACACAGTTTCTAAGGTTTAGCTCTTCCTATATAATTAAAATTTAGAGAACTGATTTCTTAGATTTTCAATATTTTAAAGGGACATAAGGTAATCGCATTGGGTAAATTAAAGGCCCACTTAATTTTCGAACCCCAAGATCACATTATATAAAATATATGCCACATTATGTACCATTTGAAAGAGGAAGCTCCAAAACATTGTATTATGAACTTATCCGGTGTAACAAACTGTGGACATGTTGTTTTTGTTGAGTTGCCAACACATTTTGTCATCTTGATTGCAGTAAAATGCAGTATTATTTTCAATGCAGGGGGAATAACTCTATATATTAAAGATAGAGTTCTTCCCCTTCCATTGAAAAAGTTTGAATTCTGGGATCCAAAGGGGGGGGGGGGAAGTCATTCTATGATTTCAGCAGTTTTTTATTTCTCTGTGGGCATCTTCTGAGACACAGTTGTTTCAAATAGTGATGAATTATAGTATTTTAATCATATTTTATGGCATAGATTGTTATTAAAACCGTATATCAAGTCGTCACTATAAAAGAAATAATCGGCGACTCAAAAATTAAGTGGGACTTTAAAAAACAATCATAATTTTTTTTTTACAAGCATCGTCGCATCGTCATTAAGAAAAAATCTTTAATTTGTTCATATTTTTTATTATTAATAACTCCTCAATGACTAGTCATCGTGTTTTAAAACCTTTGTTATGTGAACTTTACAGTTACAGTGCAAGCCATTTTATCAAAAACAAATTGAGCAAATTCTGATAAAATCATGAAGGTCTACATTACAAAAGATCAGAGCAATGAAAAATATTCCAGCAAACACAAATTTCCACTAAAACGTTTCATTTTCAAAAATGCATTGGGCTTAATATGTTTGATGTTTGTTGATAAATTGACTTTCACCTTTCACTGTAACAGTAATGATTACATACAAGACTGAGTTTAATATGCCTGTCATTTGCAGAATGAGGTCCCCAGAGGGTGAATTTATTGATGCTATCCCACATAGCGGGATAGCACCACTAAATTCACACTCTGGGGACCTCATTCTGCAAATGACAGGCACATTAAACTCAGGCTTGGCCTTATGTCCTTTATTTCTCATATTGGAAAAGAGCTTTAATATGCACCAAGAATGCAATACATGAATGCACCGAGTACAACCAGTAAACAGATGACATATGAACCCTGAGAATCAGTTCAGGGCTAAAATTGTAAAACTGAAAAGCAACATGGAAATTGTGTGATGTATTCAATTGCCTTAACCCTTCCATGACTGCAGCTTCCTGAAATTTTGTGAAAACCCTGTGCCAATGCATTCTCTTATAGAATTAGTGAATACATTGGCCTAAAATTATTTTCCTTGACCTTGTAAGCCAAAGCATTCTCTTATAAATAAGCAAATGAACTGGCACATGATCTTTAATGCTGCACCAGCGCAGCTCCCATCACAAAAGGGTTAATTGTGTGGTTTTTTATTTTGCAATGATAGATCTGGAAAATCTTAACATAATATTGCTGATGATACTCTAGATAAACAGGAAAGCATAAAAAAAACCCTGTCATGTTATTCATGGACATTGCACACAAACTGTAAAGGTCTCAAAAACAGAACTTAACATGCGCTCTGTTCTAGCTTGTAAGTTGAAAAGTTACCCATAATTCTGCTGTGGTTAAGAAGTCGATTACTTAGAGCATTACTGTATAATAGCTTATATGTAAGAATGCGAATTAATGAAACAGCAGAAATTACAAGCCTGATCGCGTGATAAAATCATTCATTGTCATTATGCACCAATCAACATTCATTCAGAAACAATAATCATGTAAGTTTTCACAGGATTGTGAATGAAAGCCACACATAGTGTTTCATTCCTTTAACCCTTTCTATTCTGAATGGATTCTCCCACTCAGTTATATAAGTATACATTGGAACGGTCTATTATACATCTGGAGGGGTGTTCAGGAAAACTAAGCAGAAGACAGATAAAAGTGGAGAAGGAGTCCTATTTATTGGAGTGAAATGTTCAGAAAAGTTCAACAAACAACCTCTGGTCGTTTGTTGAATTTATTATCTGAATATTTCCTAAATGATAACTACTCATCAATAAGAAATTAGTATAGAAAGGGTTAAGATACTAATTTATAGCAGAGTTCATTATGTCAGCCAATGACAAAATTTTATCGAAAATAACCAAAGAAAATTTCATTTGGCCCAACTCTTGTCCATAACATTTCAAATTGAATATCCTTTGAAACAGGATCATCTGCTCATATATCCAGAACACCCTCCAGATGAACAATAGACCATTCCAATATATACTATTTATAACTGATGGGAGAATCCATCTAGTAAATACAGGGTTAAATTACAATAAATATATAATTAGGAGCTCGAACACTATGCATAACTTTAAAGATATTGTATCTCTTCCTAGCGAGTTTAATATACAGTAATGCCCTAAATAATCGACTCCATAACCACACAGAATTATGGGTAATTTTTCAGGATTTAGTCGGAAATATGGTTTGTTGCCATTCATCGGAAAGCTCTCAGTGAGAGCTTTTCAATGAATGGCAACAAGCCATATTTCCGACTAAATCCTGAAAAGTTACCCATAATTCTGCTGTGGTTAAGGAGTCGATTATTTAGGGCATTACTGCAGGCGATCGGAGCGTAACGAGAGGGAGAACTCTATCTTGTTAGCACCCTCTATCAAGGCAAAAGTAATTTCAAAAAGAAATTTCATGGTCTACATCAGAATTAAACAACTCTAATATGCCTTTATTGACAAATAATTTACTCAAAGTTTTGTCTGTTATATTTATTATTTGAAGTCTAGAAATAGGTTTTATTACATGATCCTACCCTTATTCCATTCAATAAACCCATTCTATAAATTGTGTTATTAATCATTCGTTTAATAACAAGAAATAGTGCCGATGACCTTTGACTTCCGGTTTGGCGTCTGTTTACATTTCCTAAGCTACGTCTAAAATTACTATGGTTTCCAATATTTTTCCAACAAACTATAATGAGTGAAGTGTTTGAAAAGTTATGTCATTAAATATACGCCATTATATACGCCAAAGAGTCTTTATTTATCTGGGACTATTTCTGTAGACGGCGAACAACGCAGTTACGTGAAATACCATCACATGCCTTATAGAAGCTGATCTTAGTTTCGCGTCCATTTCTTGATTTAAGTATGTTTTGTTGAGGTTTTGGATCATATAATAAATAGAATCTACAACTCGTCCCCAGTTTATATCAGAATTTACAAAACTCGTCCAGTAAATTAGGTCTGGACCTCGCCAAAGGCACGGTCCAGACCTAATTTACTGGACTCGTTTTGTAAATTCCGCTATAAACTGGGGACTCGTTGTATATCCTCTATTTATAAAACTTATGTTATTGTAATTGTGTCCGGGAAGAGACATTCTATCTTTAAATAACTATTCACACAATATCTCGGTGGAGCATCTTTTGCAATACTGGAAAACTGTTCGCGCCGCCACCCTCTGCTTCTCTACCATTCTTTGATTCAACTTTCCCATCATTTTCAATGGACATGGAAACAACATCTGGCCTGCTGCCTTCCAATGAAGATTTTTCTTTGAAAAGGGTAGGTGGTGTAAGCACTCTCGGGTTGATTATCACGGGTAACACTAGTCTCTGCAGGGGACTTTGACACCCGATTTCATCACCGTTACTCAGACGGATCATTTTTCCAGGAGATGGGGCCTGCTCATTTTCCGCAGAACGCTTATAACTTCCATTATGTTGTGGCTCACTGTTTATGCAACACAAGTCCGGTGAACTACCGCAGCTAGATGGGTGTGTCCTCTGCTGAGGAACTTCACATATATACCCAACACCACTGCTACTTGAAGCACTTTCGACTGAATTCTCCATCGCAATTGAATTAATCGACGAATGTAGCTTTCTGGATTCCATTTCTGCAATTTTACAGAGTTCATCTTCATATCTCACAATAAATTTATTTTTAGCAACAGAAATGATCTCGAGTTCATGGTCGCCAAAAATTAAAAGCTGCTTTTCATATGGAACTTTTTGAATTGTTGAAGTTTTCGTCATCGAAACATCTTTTGTTACGTCCACTGCATTCTTCTCGTTAAGACTGACAGTTAATTGACTTTGTACATTTGACTTCACAGTCTCTTTATGTTGATTCATTATATCCTTTACTTGACCAGTCGGGGATAAGTCTTTAGCTGACAAATCAAGGGGCTTGCCAACAGATAATTCTGTAGGTTTAGGAGCAACTTCTGCAACTGGCGATTGTTGACCTGGGTGAAAATATGGCTGCGGAAGAAACGGTATCATCTGACTAACCGGCGCAACAGGTGGCTGCTGTATCCGCGCAGTTAGCCCCAACCCTCTATCGGGC
Source organism: Siphonodentalium dalli (assembly GCA_032622095.1). Classification (NCBI taxonomy): domain Eukaryota; kingdom Metazoa; phylum Mollusca; class Scaphopoda; order Gadilida; family Siphonodentaliidae; genus Siphonodentalium; species Siphonodentalium dalli. The sequence goes on along the minus strand of CP136064.1, from coordinate 87,121,995 downwards.
TGAGTATAGTCATAAAATAAACCAGAAGCTGTAGGCGGAACTTGCGCAACATGCGCGTTAGCTATTGCTTGAGTTTGTCGACTAACGTCAGGCGATTTAAGGGCCGCTTTATTAGCACCAGATTCTCTACGGCCTTTTCTTGGTTTTACGTGACTACCATTTTCGGACTTCTTTCCTTGTGTTTGTGACGATGACGGACTAGTAGCTGATGAAACTTTTGGATTAGATGAGACTGAACTAGAATTGGCATTGACGCTGTGTGCGGCAGGAGGATTTGTGACTTTTGGCAATATGTTAGGAAGTGACAGCGGAAGGTTTCCTTCCATCGACTCTTGTTTGACCGTAGGACTCGCCAGCTCTATATGCGGTTCTGTCTCGGCCTCCAGATTAGCGACTTGTTGTGACACGAGCTGCGATATAACCGTGTCCAATGTTTTTGTCACTTCTGGCTTGACACCCGGAGAACTTTTGCCCTTAGCTGAATCTGGCGACTTGGTGTTTCTCATATTAGCATCTGGAGATTTATCAAGTTTGTCTTTTTCAAAGTTCTCAAAAGGAACCGGTTGATCTCCGGGACTAAATTCTCTCTGGCCAGCACTACCAGGATCGTCAAGATATCCTTTGATATCAACACACAGTTTGTTGTCCTGTTTTTCACGAATCATTTGTTGGATTTGATTAGCTATGTCTGTATTAACAAATTTATTTGATCCTGGGCTGACTGCTGACTCTTCGGGTACAGGTACAGGACTTGATGCCAAGGTTATCTTGACATTCGGAACTGTGCTGATAAACTTGCGAACAGCTTCTGTGTCAAGATTCAGGTCAGCTTCTCCACTCTGTAAATATAATAAAACAAAACTAAAGTCAGTAGAGGCATCCAGGTGATCCAGTAATACGTGCTCATCTTGTAACTTTATGGACTGAATGTCATTCGTTCAAATCCCGCTTGCTGTCATTTTTACATTACATTGCGTAAGTCGGCTTCAAGATGCAACATTGTACTGCGATATCACAGGGGGCTTGCCAGTAAACCAAAGTCCCTTGCTTGAGGTAGAAATGCTTGATCGGAAAAGCTTGATTGGAAATTGCACCCCAGTACCCAACTGCATCTTCTGTTATATAGTTTTATGGGTATAATATAAAAATATGACTCAAAGACCCCTGTCCAGAAATGCTTCTATCAGTTAATATTGATTTTATTTAGAATATTCTGGTGTAATACATAGAACCATTTGTGACAATTACGCCGAAAAGTTCAGAACGTAGCAATAAGGAGAAGTCTATTTGAGATTTCCTGTTAGTTTCATTACAGTATGTTCCAACGAGAGGCCGATCACGATCTGCAGATGTTTAACCCATCCCTTGGCGATAGTAAATTGTTATGATCAGAATCATAATCTTTTAATGTTGAATTATAGAGTATACTGTTATGATCTAAAGTAGTATATGACAAATGTACATAATAACCAGTAATAACACAAATTATTGGAATGTATGAGTCAATATAGAAGGGTTAATATAACATCTAAACTCTAGAGCCTGTCACCACTATCATAGTGTAAGCAGTTCTATTCATGTTGTTGCAAATTGCCATGTGAGATATCAAAATAATATAATTATTTATTTAATGGAAAAGGTGAAAAGACATGGAATGGGTAAAAGGGGTTAAATCACCTATCTCTGCCCTGTTTGATCCAATGTAGTCCCATCATCCAAGGACTTCGAGAGCTCCATTGGTCTAGTTAAATAAATTCACATGGCTAAGTTGTGGTTAAAAAGATAGCTAAATCAATTTATCCAATAATTCACTAACTGTGTCTCTTATACAGAGCTAACATATGAGGGCTATAAATAACTCTCCATAAACCATATTGTCTTTTTATCTCTCTATCACAGAGAAGCAGGTATTCATTAATTGTAAGTTACTTGGGTTATAATTGGATAATTCTTAGTTGAAAAAGGGCCATATCTCTGGTATAACAATTTGGATCTAACCCATATTCTAACTCGTTCTGTATTTTGAATTGAGAAACTCACGTACCAAATTTGGTTCCTTTATCAGATGAAAAATGGTTGATTTATCGAAGTACATGTATGTGTGAATTATATGTCAAAGGACCATAACTCCATTAAAAAAAATCCGATCAAACCCATATTCGAACTCGATCTGTATTTTGGGCCGAGAAACTCACATACCAAATTTGGTTCCGATCAGATAAAAAATGTTTGAGTTATGGCAGAATGCGTGAATTCTAAGTCGAAAAAGGGCCATAACTCTGTAAAAAAAAAGTTGGATCAAACCCATATTCGAACTCGATCTGTATTTTGGGCTGAAAACCCCATATACAAAATTTGGTTTTGATCAGGTAGAAAATGTTTGAGTTATCGCATTACACGTAAAGTGTCTACGGACGGACGGACACACGACGAGTGGTCAATCCGGACAACGACACTATGTTTACCATACATGGTATGGGTAAACATAAAAATAGTAATGAGAAAATGTCTCAATAATAGATATAAGAAAATATCGATTTTAAATCAATATTAATTGATAGAAGTGTTTCTGGACAGGTGTCTTCGACTCATTTTTATTATTATATACTGTGGAAACTATATAAAACTTGTTATAGGAAGAGATAGACAATCTTTAACCATTTCATGACTGGAGCTTCCTGAAATGCTGCGAATACCCTGTGCCAATGGGAGCCTCACATTTGTAAGAGAATATTTGCCTAGCAATAGTTATCGTGAACTTGTAAAGCCAGTGCATTCTCTTATATATGCGAGGCTCCCTATGGGAGACTCGCACATATAAGAGAATGCACTGGCACAAGATCTTTAGTGCTGCACCAGCACAGCTCCCATCATGAAAGGGTTAAAATATTCTAAATGAAATAAGAGCAACAACAGATGTTTGTCTTCTGTTTTTGAGAACAATAATGCAAATGTGCCTTCAAAACTAGTTTCATACACAAACTTGAAACTTCATACAAAAACAGGAAATTCTCCCAATCAGTTATAAACTTTACATTGGAATGGTCTATTATTAATTTGAAGGGGTGTTCAGGTAATAAAAGCAGATGACAGACAGAAAACAGATAATACAAGAGCAGATTGATTCATATTCATTGGTGGGAAATGTTCAGATAATAAATTCAACAAATGACCTATGATCATTTGTTGAACTTATTATCTGAACATTTCCTATGAGAACTATTTGTTAACACGTTGAGTGCTGGAAATCAATTAGTAATCTCGCCAGTTTGCCACATCGTGGCAAGATAGATACCCTTAGTTGACCATAATTTGGCTTCAATGAAGCGAGAATTGGATGACGTCGCGAGTTTAGATGACAGAAACGGCGATTGATAGTACTACGAGATAACTCGTAGCCGGCACTGGCGGAAGGAATTTGGGTATTCCCACCACCAGTGCCAACTACGAGTTATCTCGTAGTCACAATTGTACACGTTTGAGCAACAAATATGAAGTAGAAAGTAACCCAAACAAGTTATTTTGGTGGTAAGCATATTTATGGAGGTGTGGGTGTCCTTGTGGTGGTTATAGCTCATTATATAGTTATATTATGGCTGATGCAAAATGGAGCAAATTACTAAAATGAGCATGCATGGCTACAGAAGGTGAATCTGACGTGGAATCGGGTGAACTTGTTCCTGTGAGGGCAGGTGAGGGTGAGTTTATTTCGTCCATAATGACTACGAGCATGCATCTTCTGTTGTTTCGGGCATTGTAACTTGTAAGTTATCTCCCATTTAGCCTGATTTAGCCCTGTGCTAGGGTTCAAAAGTACAGCCCAAAATAATAGTGTAGGAAGAATTGTCAGCACAAAATTAGAAGAACCATGCAGCAGTAGCCAAATAGATCCCTGTACATACAGGAGTGTGCTACATGTAACGATTCCATATAATCCACCCGTCTGGAAATAAGTCACCCTTTACTGTAAACCTCTATGCTACACAAAACCATTTATCCATACATACACGTAGAACAGTTCGATGAACTGCATGTCTAAAGTACCATAATTGTTACGCTTTCCATTGTCCAACACGTTCGGAAGAGGATACAATGTATAGCTTTGGGGATTAATTGTTCCGCTTTACTTGAATTATAAATTATAAAATACCTAGCCCCTAAATGGAGCCGCACATTGTATTCCAAAAACAACTGCTGTGTTCCCTAATAATGAGATAATGGTAGCACCAACTCGCGTAACGTCTTGAGTTGGATGCGTCCACTCGCACATGAGTGAAGGGGAACAGATTTGGCAGGCCTGTGTGACGTGTGTTTGTGGTTGTGCGAAGTTTCAATGTGTTGAAACAAAATGATGTAATCATTCCTCAAAACTGCCTTCGCATGTTTGTACATTGTGAATATCCATCCCCCTTGGGTGTTTGCATGCATGCACATTGCCAGTCTATTGAATACCAAAACAAAACCCAGTCCAATTGCCCACACACGACTGCCTCTGGTGGTCACTCAGTGGGACAGTGTCAGCTGTATTCACTCACATTTTGAGTAGGATATATGTGCTGATGGTGCTCAATTCAGTTGAATGATGTAAGGGGAGCCACACTATTTATTTGATAAAATCACTGTTCTGATGTGCCGAGGCGGGTTTTCGTGGTGTATCGACCTATTCCACTGCTTCCGTTTGTCAGTTACATGACATGGAAACCAGTACGAGATAACTCGTAGTGGCAACCTGCGAAGGTTGCATACTACGAGATAATTCGTAGTGGCACTCAACGTGTTAATGAGTATTTAGTAAAGAAAGTGTTAAGATATAAGGATTGAACAATATAAAAAAGGTATATTTTACACAGCCAATAACTAACAAGAGCATCACCATGGTGGCATAATATGCCTGATGGCTTTAATTACGCCCGTTTGAAAAAACGGTTGTATTATGTAAATGGGTTGTCCGTCCTTCCGTCGTCATTCCGCTTTTGGTTTTCAGATGATAACTTTAGATTGAATCGAGTGAACTGAACCAAATTTGGTACGTTAGTTTACCACACCAAAATACAGATCAAGTTCGAATATGGGTTTTGTCCGAATATTTTGACTGAGTTATGCCCCTTTTTCGACTAGATTTTACCTGATTTGCAGTTTCCGGATGATAACTTTAGATTGAATCAAGTGAACTGAACCAAATTTGGTATATTAATTTACCACCCCAAAATACAGATCAAGTTCGAATATGGGTTTCGTCCGCATGATTTTGACTGAGTTATGTCCCTTTTTCGACATAGATTTTACATGATTTGCGGTTTCCGGATGATAACTTTAGAAACTGAACCAAATTTGGTATATTAGTTTACCACCCCAAAATACAGATCAAGTTCGAATCACAGGTCCCCAGAACAAAAATTGACCCCACCCCCAATAATACTTAATCCTATAGAAAGGTATCCAACTTGGCCCGGCCTAATTTTTTATTATTTATACAATGTCCACAATCAGGTTAAAATACACCAAAATAATTTTTGTAACATAAATGCCTCATATATAGTTAGAAAGATATGTTATTACTCTTCAATTTGATGTATCCCCTGTAAAAATTGGTTAAGAAAAACTCTGGTTATGAGCACAGGTCTGACGCAAACCGACTAAAATTTCACTCGTTCGACATGATGTCCGCTAAACTCGGTCAAAAATTGCGATTTTTACACCGACTTGGGCTTCAAAAACACAATCAACGGTTAGTAGAATATATATATTATACATCATTAGCAGCGGAATTGTTTACTGACCCACCCAAACCAATCACGCTACATCACGCTACATCACGGTGTATTTTAACCTGATTGTGGACATTGTAAAAATAATAAAAAATTAGGCCGGGCCAAGTTGGATACCTTTCTATAGGATTAAGTATTATTGGGAGTGGGGTCAATTTTTGTTCTGGGGACCTGTGGTTCGAATATGGGTTTCGTCCGCATGATTTTGACTGAGTTATGCCCCTTTTTCGACTTAGATTTTACCTGATATGCGGTTTCCAGATGATAACTTTAGATTGAATTGAAAGAACTGAACCAAATTGGTTATACAGACCAAGTTCAAATATGGGTTCTGTCTACATGATTTTGCAGGTCAAGTTCGAATTTGAGTCCGATCCGACCATTTTTGCAAGAGGTATAGGATTTTTTTTTGTCTGAAAATAGCCGAAAATAAATTGTTATTGTGTTTTATTTTTGTTATTATTTTATCTTAAGTCAAAGGTTTCAAACAAATGAATTAAACCTTGCCTCACTCTACTCCAGAAACGGGCATATTATGCCACGCCCCGATGGCGTGCTCTTTTTTCAAATTGCATTTCAGAAAAATGCCATAACTTATTTATTAGCCGGAAACAAATAAAATTAAAAATTCTTTTCAAAGTCAAAAAGGGACAGTATGTCTGGTGAGAATCATTGGAGAATCAATTCAAGCACAGCTTGTATTTTGAGCCAATTCAGCCGTGCATAACAAATTTGATGGTAATCAACAGGAAACCAAGAAAATCAGAATCTCAAAGTCTAAAAAGGTGTGTAACTCTGGTAAAATTGGGTGGATGGAACCCAAAATCAAACTTGAGCTGTATTTTATGGTTGTGAAACAGCATACAAAATTTAATTCCATTCAGTTATACACATTGACTAAAGTTATCATCTGGAAATGAAACTTGAGATCAAATTTCAACGAAGGGCCGTAACTTTGGTAGAAAATGACAGCTGGACCCCAAAATCGAACTTGACCTGTATTATGTGATAGTGAACCAACAAACCAAATTGCATTCCAAATTCCATTTAATTCAGTAGAACTAAAGTTATCCTATGGAAGCATAATCTGAATGGACTGACAAACCAATAACACAATACTTGGGCGGAAAGAAAAAAAAGAACAAAAACTTGCCTCGTCAAGATCAAGGGATTGTGGGTAATTATCTGAATGTCGTCGATGGAGCATAGCTTTGTCGCGGATTATCCGATTGATGGAGCTAATACTGGGGATATTCTTCTCGTGACAAATGTTCTCTCCCAGCAACCTGGAATATAGATTAGATTATATATATCGACACATTAATGTGATTAGTGATGAACAAAATTCAGTTTTGTGTAGTTTATACTAGTACTTGATATCATTCATTCATTTGCAGCATAAATCACCTGATAACTTATTTGGACCTCTTTACCTGAAATGTTCAACTTGTTTGTTATACAGTAATGCCCTAATTAATCGACTGCTTAACCACAGCAGAATTATGGGTAACTTTTCAGGAAGTAGTCGGAAATATGGCTTGTTGCCATTCATCGGAAACCTCTCAGTGAGAGCTTTCCTATGAATGGCAACAAGCCATATTTCCGACTAAATCCTGAAAAGTTACCCATAATTCTGCTGTGGTTAAGCAGTCGATTAATTAGGGCATTACTGTAACTTGTTTGGACCTCTGAACCTGATATGTTCAACTTGTTTGCAATATGCAGGGACCAGACTAGTCCTTCCATAACTGGAGCTTCCTAAATTTTTGCGAAAACCCTGTGCCAATGCATTCTCTTATATATGCGAGTCGACCATATAGTCAAACTGAGTTGACAATAAAAACTTGTGATAGTGACCACACAATTAGGCCAGGTAAACAATATAGTTTTTTTTCTCAGGGAATATTTTTTTCAATGTAATGAGGAAGGCAGATATTTTTATTTATTATTTATTTCATATTATTTTCGTGATGAGGCAGTTATTTATATATAAAATATTTATTTCAGTCCCAAATTCACCAAAGACACTAAATGTGTGCAATTATTGGAGGCCAAATTCACATTTAAGAATTGTACTTAAGAGCAAATAATTGTGCTTTAGTGCATATAATTATGCCTAAGCGCAAATAACATGTACCACAAAGCAATGAAAAGAAGAGGTGATATGTCAAAAGGTTGTTGAGTTATGGATAAACCTATTTGTTCTCCAGGAGTGTTTAGTTACCATGAATTGTGCTTAAGCGCAATTGATTGCGCTTAATGACTTAAGCGCAAATTACTACACTTAAGCGCAAATAATTACGCTTAAGCATAATTGATAGTGCTTATGTGCAATGATTGCATTTGAGCATAATTAATTGTGCTTAAGCATAATTATTATTTGCTTAAGCACAATCAATTGCGCCTAAGGGCAAATAATTACACTTAAGCACAATTCATTATTAAATGTGAATTTGGCCTCCAATAGGCAACATACCGAACCAAGACTGATGTCCATCACATTTATTCTTAATATCAAACCCACAGATTTGTAATAAAAGTTGTGTGGCTACAATATTACTCATTTGGGCATGGAAACTTCATCATCATCCATACAATTTTATTTAAAGGCCCACTTAATTTTCGAGTCGCCGATTATTATTTTTATAGTGACTTGATATACAGTTTTAATAACAATCTATGCCATAAAATATGATTAAAATACTATAATTCATCGCTATTTGAAACATCTGTGTCTCAGAAGATGCCCACAGGGAAATAGAAAACTGCTGAAATCATAGAATGACTTCCCCCCTCTGGATCCCAGAATGCAACAGAATTCAAACTTTTTTCAATGAAAAGGAAAGAACTCTATCTTTAAAATATAGAGTTATTCCCCTTGCATTGAAAATAATTTTTTACTGCAATCCAGATGACAAAACACGTTGGAAACTCAACAAAAACAACATGTCCACAGTTTATTACACTGGATAGGTTGATAATACAATGTTTTGGAGCTTCCTCTTTCAAATGGTATATAATATGGCATATATTTTATATAATGTAATCTGGGGGTTCGAAAATTAAGTGCGCCTTTAACATCATCTCTAAATGAGCATCAGCATAAAACTTTATTCAGCAGAGTTGGTGTTTATATGCAATATACATATACCGGTATACAGAAATGATTGGTAATTTATTATTCATCTTGTGTGCTGTCAACTATTTTCATATAAACTTATTTTACAGTAATGCCCCAAGTAATCGACTCCTTAACCACCGCAGAATTATGGGTAACTTTTCAGGATTTAGTCGGAAATATGGCTTGTTGCCATTCATCGGAAAGCTCTTGGGGAGAGCTTTCCAATGAATGGCAACAAGCCATATTTCCGACTAAATCCTGAAAAGTTTATACCCATAATTCTGCTGTGGTTAAGGAGTTGATTACTTAGGGCATTACTGTAGATGATTAGGGATGAACTGAATTCTTAAATTTATTTACTTATTTATGGCAGGTCATAAATATGCTTGAGGAGCAGGTTTTTGGGGGACGAGGCTTCACCTAGAAACAAACTATTCTGTTAATCTGGCTTTAGTAACATTTTATAGTTGTAGTGATTAGGAATACTTACTTTTGCCGGATTTCCCAGGCAAACATCTGTGGATTGTCCAGTTTATACTGCCGCACCTTTTCCACAACATCGGGCGTAGTAACCTTTGGTTTACTACCACCAATCTGCCCAGGATTGATACTGCCCGTTTTCTTATACCTGAAGAAATAAATACAGGATGTATAGCATATGTATGTATGTGAGGCTATCTCCCATAAATAAATAAGAGAATGCACTGACACAGGATCTTTCATGCTGCACCAGCACAGCTCCCATCATGAAAGGGTTAAGTCCTGTGGCTCTTTGAAGGCTGAAATTATCCATGCTTTTGTTATATCCCGGTTTTGTCCCGAGATCAAAATGGGTTGACAAATATGTTAAACGGGCATGGATGGTTCGATGTATCTCAAAACATACCTATGTGGAAGACTTACCGAAGAAATTTGTCGATATAGTAGTGACAATACGTGTTTTGTTTCTTATATTTTTCGGTAAATTTAAGATTGTTTTGTTTGTGCTGTTTCAAATGTATTAATCAGCAGTCGCTTAAAATTGCACCTGTACTACTGTCCTGTAGACCATGGGAAGAAAATCAATAGAGCTGTCATCGCTCTGAAATATTTATGGTACTTCAAAATTTTTATGATTGAAAGGCCCACTTAATTTTCGAACCCCCAGATCACATTATATAAAATATATGCCATATTATATACTATTTGAAAGATGAAGCTCCAAAACATTGTATTATCAACTTATCCAGTATAATAAACTGTGAATATGTTGTTTTTATTGAGTTGCCAACGCATTTTGTCATCTAGAATGCAGTAAAAAGTAGTATTATTTTCAATGCAGGGGGGGAATAACTCTATATATTAAAGATAGACTTCTTCCCCTTCCATTGAAAAAGGTTGAATTCTGTTGCATTCTGGGATCCAGAGAGGGGGTTGGAGTCATTCTATGATTTCAGCAGTTTTCTATTTCTCTGTTGGCATCTTCTGAGACACAGATGTTTCAAATAGTGATGAATTATAGTATTTGAATCATATTTTATGGCATAGATTGTTATTAAAACTGTATATCAAGTCACTATAAAATAATAATCGGCGGCTCAAAAATTAAGTGGGCCTTATGGAGTTTTTAAATAGTTTCATGTTAACCAAATGTAATATCTTTTCTGGACAGTCGAGCGTTATTCTGTTTCCCATTCCAGAATTTTACAAATGGCACAGTTTTTGCTCAGTGTCTGATTTTTGTGTTCGAAGTTGTATTTTTCATGACTTCAATCAATACATCCTTCTGGGACATATAATGGTCATAGAAAGGTAGTTCAGGTATTTATCAACCTATTTCTATACGGGAAAAATTCAAAAGTGAATATTATTGGGTTTATATTGGAGTGTAAACCGTCAAGTGGCTATAACCCTTTCATAACTGGAGCTTCCTTCAATTTTGCGAAAATTCTGTGGCAATGCATTCTCTTATATATGCGAGTCTCCCATAGGGAGCCTCGCATATATAAGATAATGCATTGGCCAAACAATATGTAAGCCTACCTCGTTAGCCAGTGCATTCTCTTATATTTAGGGTTGCCACGACTATGAGTTTTCAGAATCAACTAATCGGCCATTATAATCGATGGTTAGTCGATTAATCGTTCAAATATGCGGCCTATATTACACCCAGGTAAACAAGTGATAAAAGTGAAAAAACAATGACTACTTTATATCCAGTCTGAACACAGTTATGAACTGTCAGTCAGCAGGCTTGTCATTCTCGAGGCCCCCGCCCGTCATCGGCCACCTAAACTTAAATTTGCACAGCCGGTAAATGCCCTCCTCGTTGCTATTCCCTTGGATGAGATATTTTTATAATATATAATATAATATTTATCAATGTTCCCCGTGAACATGCATCGAATTGAAAGCATGTGGAATTGTCGCATATTTATTGAAAACGGACTATAGTTAGTTTTGCAGAGAATCCCATTGTGTACCGATTACGTCACCTGACATAACTATATAGAGCACTTAGTTTATTTCGCGGGCTTCGGTTTGTGCGTGCGCTGCTTGTTACTGTACTTTTGTTTTTTTTATTCAAAGTGTGTGCAGCGGGGGAGGGGGTGGGGTTGGGGTCATGTAGGCCTATATGGAGACAATGCCAGATATATGTGCTTTTTTGGGACTGTATAACCTGGACATTTTCAATAAAAAGTTGCACATTCTATGTCCCGCAAATTTTGTGAATAATTGTGACTGTTTTACTGTATGAAATATGAAAAATGAAACATAGATGCAGTCCGATGCACTTCGTCCATTTTGGCTATAATGATCGCTAATTAACGATGCATAGGAACATAAATTCACAGTTAAACATAATTTATAAACAATGGCAAGGCCATAACACGACATCAAATGAAGCCGCTGGTCCGCCATGACTGTGAGAACATGTCCCACACCGAATTCTTTGAAGATGACTGCCAAACGTCTGCTGCGACATCAAAGACAAACGAAATCCCATCAGAAGTGGCGAGAGAACAGGCTGTCAGGTGGTCAATTGTGCTACATACACTGTTAACTATTACTACCAGGCATGGCATTTGTGCATAGTACTGCTTATACACAACATATCCACCCCCCCCCTTGGGCGTTTAGTCGACGAAAGTAAATAACTTATATTGTATGCGAGGCTTGCATATATAAGAGAATGAGCAGGCACATGATCGTTAATGTTGCACCAATGCAGATCCCGTATGAAAGGGTTAAATACTATTATTATACAGACTTTATATGCAGCACAATGGTGTATTCTAAAAATAGAAACCTGCATTAGATTCATTATTAGATCTAAAAGCAACACATCCATCTACACCTCAGCAGTAAATAAGCCAATATCAAATACAGTAAGGCCCTAAATAATCGACTCCTTAACCACAGCAGAATTATGGGTAACTTTTCAGGATTTAGTCGGAAATATGGCTTGTTGCCATTCATCGCAAAGCTCTCGGTGAGAGCTTTCCGATGAATGGCAACAAGCCATATTTCCGACTAAATCCTCAAAAGTTACCCATAATTCTTATGTTGTTAAGGAGTCGATTATTTAGGGCATTACTGTATATCACATTACTTGTCTTAACCCCTTCTATACTAAATACTCATTTAGGAAATGTTCAGATAATAATGTTCAGCAAACGACTATGAACTTATCTCAACATTTCCCGCCAATAAATTGGACTCCTTAAATTCTGCATTTTTATTATCTGTTGTCTGCTTATTTTTCTGAACCCCCCCCCCCCCCAAATGAACAAAAGACCATCCCAATTTATACTTTAATAACTGAGTGGGAGAATCTATTAAGTATAGACAGGGTTAACAAACAATAAGCATTATTAAAAATATTGTAAGTATATATCTAGTACCTGTTGAGAATCTTGCTAACACAACCATGAGATACTTGAAGCTGTCGACTGATCTCGCAGGGCCGTATTCCTTGGATTGCTAGCTGTAAAATCTGTACACGTAGGAAATCAGGAAGGGGCCTCCCATTAGTGAATTCTCTGCCATATTGATTCACGTTCTTTGATGCTAAAATGTAGAAAATATTCTAAGTTAAAATGCAGCAAAACTCTACAAAGTGCCATAAGAGACATTTCACACAAAATTGCATCAATTTGCCTCCCATGAATCCCATACTTGAAATAGTATTTTTATAACGAACTATCCCTCGTGGATGGGAATGTGTACAAATTTATTAGCACCAGTGATCTCAAAACATGCAGTAATCAGGCTTTTCTGCCAGCTGAAATTAATTCACCAATTTCATATAAATCAAAACTTCACTAAACACGTAACACAATTCGATATGTTAACCCTTTCTACTAAATACTCATTGACGAGTAGTTCCTTTGTTCAGATAATAAATTCAACAAACACCGTTTGTTGAACCCATTTTCTAACATTTCCCACCAATTAATAATAGTAATAATTCTGCACTGGTATTATCTTTTCCGCCTGCCTGTCATTTTCTTCTATAACCTGGATACCCCTCCAAATTAATAATAGACTATTCCAATGTATACAGTTATAACTGGGTGAGGAGAATCCATTTCATAAAGAAAGGGTTAATCACAGTTCACAGGCAGGGTGACAAATCTCATGGAGGCAAGAGCTGTACTGCAGATATAATTTTTCCAACTCTGATAGAGTTATTCCCCTTAAACTGCAATTATGACTGAAACCAGCATGCACTATTACAACAGAACACTGCCTGTCCTCTAAATTTAGTGATAGAAGATAGTGTTATGTGCTTGTCCAGCAGATTGACATATTATTTTTTCCTAACAATGTATATCATTATTATTATAAAAAAAAACAAATATTCATTCAACCCTTAAATGGAGAGAAGTATTTCTGCCACATGTTCATGGTCTGGGCTGATTCAATGGCTTGATTCACCTTCAGCACAGTACAATTCTGTGGCAGCACCTGTAGCTGGCCAGGAGCCAATCAACCAAAAGTACACACTTTTAGTGGAATGGGTCATATGGTCATGGTTCGTGCTGCCACTTGCCAATTTTGCCAATGGCAAACATAATTCACATTTGGCAAAAACCCTTCAATAATTTTATTGTTCAGTTATTGGTTTATTGAGATGTGAGAATAATTAATAACAGCTGCTCTCTTATCGATATCAAAATTCATTCAAACAAGGAATGTTGAAATATAAAACTCACTGTAGCAGAAACTGATACTATCAGTGATAGCATTTGGCAATTTCTAAAAAAAAAATTGGCAAAATGTATTTTCATTTGGCAAACTATTTGGCAAAAGTAAACGAGGAGGCCGATCACGATCGGCAGATGTTTAAACCCCATACCTTGGCGATAACGATTAGCTATTTTCATAAATCCTTACACCAACCTTTTCCACAATTCACCTTACTATTAAAGCTACTCGATCTGATTAAGCACCCCTCAGTTACTATTTATTTGGTTCGGGGGGTAAAAAATATTTTATTCAAATCGAGGAACCCATTCCTCAAAGCTCAGAGTAAGCAGATTATCAATTTTCAAATCTATTATCTTTAACCACCTGGAATATTTAGTGGCCATATGAAAGTCGATTAAGATGGATAACTCTAAAATCAAGTGGCTTTTTTGTGTCAGATATATGACAAAGCAGCAAAATTTCATTGTACAAAATGTTGATAAATAACAGATTTTGGGCAATTTTATACTATAGTGGACTGTGGTTAGCATTATTTTTGGGGCAATTAATCGATTCTGATAACAGAAGCGGGAATTTCAAAAAAACTGTTGTTGTTGGAATCTGATGATATAGGGACCATCAAATCGGATTGAGTACCTTTAAGTTCACAAGTGGCATAAGACTTATTGGGCACCTTCCATATGAACATGGATATGGCATTTGATTCCAAACCTATTAAGTCAGTTGAAAATAGATATATAGTCTTATAGAGCTCAGTCCATAGTCAGGCAGAAGAACCATACATAAAAACAGTTAAAATTTAGTAAAATATGATTGATAATGATTGGATATAACATACTTTAATGCAGAATTATGAGATAACTAGAGGTGGGATATGAGATTGAAGATATTATATTTATTACATTGGATAGCATACTGTATGTCTATGGAATGGGTGGGTTAATTTTGTTAATATTTTAAAGCAATTAAACCAAATGACCCTCTCTATACAGGTTAGGGGTGTGTTATCATAAACTATGACTTGAATATAATATAATCAATGACAAATATTTGAGTTATTAAATGAGATAGCAAGGGGTTGATCTTAATCACACTAATGAACTGATCAAAATAGTCTATAAATGCATGTATATGGATTTAGAAGCCAACACAATAAGTCAGTCTCAAGAATACAAGCAACATTATTATTACCCTGCACCCCAAATGCAATAGGAGGGAATTTCAAAATAAGACATTTCCTCTAATGTTTTTTAGAAATCCTTACTGAACCTGGTTCAAAGTGAAAGATATAATTTAATATCTGCCTATCAGATATCATGTGTCTATGGAATGGGTTAATTTAAATCCCAAAATCCATGCAAGACCAGAGAGCTTATGTTGGAGTTGATAAATCCTTGAGAAGTCACTGTCCACACACTATGGAAATGCAATAAACAACAGATAGCTACTAAAGTGCAGCAGTGAATATCAGATTTCATTACCGGGTATCAATAATAGAGATTATCTCTAGTCTCTCTTACTGATACCAGTTGTAAGCTGCTACATTGTAAGCAATCTCAAATCTGTTCAATTCTTAGTTAAAAGAGGCCATAATTCTGGTATAAAAAACAGGATCTGACCCATATTCAAACTTGATCTGTATTTTGAGGTTGATAAACTTGCATACCAAATTTGGTTCTATCAGTTTGAAAAATGGTTGATTTATCAAATATGCAGGAAATTCGATGTCAAAGGGCCATAACTCCATTAAAAAATATCGGATCAAACCCATATTCGAACTCGATCTGTATTTTGGTCCGAGAAACTTGCATACCAAATTGATTCTGATCAGATAAAATTTTTTTGAGTTATGGTAGCATGCATGAATTCTAAGTCGAAAAAGGGCCATAACTCCGTAAAAAAAAGCTCGGATCAAACCCATATTCGAACTCGATCTGTATTTGGTGCTGAGAAATTCATATACAAAATTTGGTTCTGATCAGATAGAAAATATTTCAGTTAACGCACCATGCGTAAAGTGTCTACAGACAGACAGACAGCCAGACAGACAGACAGACAGACGGACGGACGTACTAACGACGAGTGGTCAATCCGGACAACGACACTATGTTTACCATACTATGGTATGGGTAAACATAAAAATCACAGTACAGAGCGGACTTCAAATGGCACAAATTTAATCAATCCAAACAATTTAAGGATACACTGACTGCACTATATTTACAATATTGATATTAACCTCTTCACTGCTGATGATATCCTGATATCGTGTGCTGGGCTGTTGATGTTATGTCCATTTCCAGTGGAAAAATATAATGGGAATATCCGAAAAGCATAAAACTGACTCTTTAGAAAGGCTATTATCATAAATAATACTGGAACATCAAAGACTATTTCAAACATTGAGATACAATTTCTTAGTTCCAGTTATGGACTTATGAGCGACCACTACTGTGCTGAAGTAGGTTCATACTTAGTATGGATGTATAGCACACAGCGTGATATTTTACATCAACACTCAGTATGGACATATAGCAGCCAAGAGTTAATATATTGTAAATAAAGTTGGTTGAATTATGACCAAAGATGGCTTCATAATTAGAATGAATTTTCTCGAGGCTTTAATTCTTTGACTTGTTTTTCTATTTTTAAATATATTTGTTTACATTATATTATTACATTTCTATGTGTGATTTACCTTGATTTCTTGATTGATTATAAACGATAATTTGAAGAGTAAATTATGTCACTTTATCTAGCACGTGCAGATGACTGATATATTCATACATGCCTCCCATGAATTATTTCACGTCACCAGTTCAATCAAGTGATTACTCTCTATTTCATTACATTGATTGAGAGAATTACAATTCTTATATCCGAAACCCTTCTCATAATTCTATTATCCAATTGTACCTTTACAAGATGTGAAACGAGAACAAAAATTTGTCATATCATTGAAAAATTATTCACCAGTCATACTTCCTTTCTGACCGATCCCCACCCCCCCCCCCCCCCCCCCCCCCAAAGAATTCCCTCACTAAAAGATGTTGATAGAACGGAAAATTAGATCGGTAGATTTTGTTGACAATTTCTGCATGATGCATAGCAAAATGACAGTCAACTAGAACACGTGTATTTGACTTGACTTATGTTTGCCATGCGTGTTGTTGTCCAGGTGCATTTAGAGATCTAAGTTGATAAAATAATCAAAGAACCAAACCACACAATTGCACGAAATAGTTCTGAGGGTTCTAGTGGGACTAACACTTTACAAACTTAAGGTACGAAATTACACAAACTTTGTTCGATATTTTAGTGTGTTTGATAAGGGCAATGTGTGGATCTTTTCGCTTAGTATATACAGTAATGCCCTAAGTAATCGACTCCTTAACCACAGCAGAATTATGGGTAACTTTTCAGGATTTAGTCGGAAATATGGCTTTTTGCCATTCATCGGAAAGCTCTCGGGGAGAGCTTTCGGATGAATGGCAACAAGCCATATTTCCGACTAAATCCTGAAAAGTTACCCATATTTCTGCTGTGGTTAAGGAGTCGATTACTTAGGGCATTACTGTATATTAATATCACGGAAGTGCACAAAATGGGAGACAAAACATCCATGGAGTTTGGAATGTCACATGTCCACTACATGTTCAGAGGTGATTGATGATAAGAACATGTTCTTCACAAAATTGTTCTGTGCCAAATGTGAATCAACAAATGTGAGCTCCACAGAAATTAACTCATTGGAATCTGCACTCTTTGTGACACATGATTTGGATGTCACTACGACATGTACTTTTGTTTCTTAATCCAGTTTTAAGGCTTCGTGAAGCAAGAACTGAGCCCCATTAAGAAAGGAAATTGTTTCCTTTGATGTCAAATTTCAGAATTTTCTCAGCGACTAAGTAGGTCTATGGTCCACAGCAGTATGTCCAAAATAAGGGATCTAAAGCCCTGATCAATGAAAATAATACATCAATGACAAAAAAGAGGGCAGCCCGTTGTGTAAACACAAGCTCAGTCAATACACACAAATGTATGATTATTTATTTATGTGTGATATCTGTGACTGTCTCTGATCACAGCCAGTTTTAGATGTGACCACGTTCTCACAAACAAACATTATATGTACATGAATGTTGCATGGCAAAATGTCCATTGTTAGCTAAACTATAATCTGTTATAATCTGTTATCTGTAATAACTATGTCAGTCAAATGTGAGGTGTCTCGTAAGAGCGTCGGTCACATATAATACAGAAATAAGATGGTGTGTTTCAGAATTCATCTTTCAACTGAGGAAACCTGTACAAATTGTTCATTTAAATAACATTCTATCGATCATAGACTAAACACCAGCTGCAAATTTGATTCAATTTCAATATTGGCCAACCAATTTGATAACGGATTTCAAATCTGCGAAAAAGTGCCGATTCGCAGAGCACTCTCAAGACTCATGCATGACAACCCAACTAAATAAAAATATATATTAAATCCTTATCATATTTAGATGGCTAGCTAACCTGGAAACAAAACAAAGAATAATATCAAAGGTTGGTGTGTAATAAATACAGAACCACACATGCATGCAAAGTAGGTGAACTTTGTTGCACTCGTTTGTTATCCTGCAAGTTATGATAACCATTGCCACAACAAGCTCTTGGGATAATATTCACCACATTCACCTGCCAGTGTGGTTCTGACTACAGTAATGCCCTAAGTAATCGACTCCTTAAATACAGCAGAATTATGGGTAACTTTTCAGGATTTAGTCGGAAATATGGCTTGTTGCCATTCATCGGAAAGCTCTTGGGGAGAGCTTTCCTATGAATGGCAACAAGCCATATTTCCGACTAAATCCTGAAAAGTTACTCATAATTCTGCTGTGTTTAAGGAGTCGATTACTTAGAGCATTACTGTACGTCTCATGCAACAAAACATACCTGGATCACATGTGTGACATGAAAAATCTAAAACCTGCCCACTATCGCTGAATAGGTCATTGTCGCATGGTTTCGAGCAAAAAGACACCCAGGATCTCTCAAACGGGCAAAAAGACACCCAGGGTGTCCCAAACAAGCAAAATGACACCCAGGATCTCAAAGTCTCACCAAACAATGGGAATATTGTTTAGTCGTCTATTAATATTGGTCCAATTATAAATGATGCGGAACTGCGCTGCCAGTCAGACTCAAAGCCCATTTAAATTTCGCTGATATTTCACTCCGATCACAAACAAATAATTATCATAATATTAATAGCAGACGACTAAACAAAATTCCCGTTGTTTGGTGAGACTTTGAGATCCTGGGTGTCATTTTGCTTGTTTGGGACACCCTGGGTGTCTTTTTGCCCATTTGAGAGATCCTGGGTGTCTTTTTGCTCGAAACCATGCGACAATGACCTAATCAGCCCAGGAGAAAATGAAGAGAATTTTCATGCAGCCAAAACATACCTGGATCATTACCAGCCAGCTGACCACTTCCGTCGTCGTTTGGTTTCATTAGATTACCATCTTCGTCGAGCAAACTCTCGTCGTATTCATTGCTGTCATCGGACACGCTGTCAGTGAAATTATTGCACACACCAGGTTCACCTTTGACATTATTTGCCTTGGGCTGAAGCGACACAGTTCCGTCACTATTCTGGTAACAGTTAGAATACTCAATCGAACTCATAATCTGCTGCTGAAGCATTTGACCTTGAAGCATCGTCTGCTGTAAGAACTGTAAATATTGTTGCTGCAAAACGAGTGGATTTGACGTCAAAGCGTTAGTCACTTCACCATCGTTCTTCACATTTTCGGCATTATCAGATTTTGCTTCCTCATCTTCACCTGTAACACCTTCAGCACCCTCATCTGTGGATTTCGTCAACTTTTTATCCAACGGAGAATTATTATCTATAACGCCTGTAAATCCGTCTTCGCTTCGAATAAGATTTTCCACGGAGCTCACTATCTCCTCGTTTTCCGTTTCCGTGACGGGAGTCGACAGTAAGCATGGACTCTCAGAAGTCTTTATTTTTTCACTCTCTTGTTTTACTTGCACTTGCAACATATTGACCTCATCTGTCATGCTTGGCGGATTATCATTGTTACTAGGCAACACTTACTCAGGGATGATAATGAGATCAGCAATTCTGTAAATAATGAATAATGAAAGTGTCAATGACACTGCAACTCAACTTGGAGAGGGGATAATGTCATACATTACAGTCAACAGAGCGACAAGGAATGCGGAAAGTTTAAATAATACTAGAGGTCAACCCAGAGAGCCATATCAAGTTTGGGATCAAACGGATGGGATATGATAGTTATAGGGTGTGATGAAGGATTTAACCCTTCGGCGAGTAGAATGACATATATGTCGTCTATCGGTTGAGGAGTAGAACGACATATATGTCGTTTCAGGAAGTGTTATTTTATGTAGACATAACTTCAATAAATCATATGATTTATAAATGATTTGTATAGGACTTATTTTTGATTAATATAATGTCCCGAATGTATAAGTGCAATCGATTATGATAACACAAGTTAACAAAAAATACACATAAATTAAAAGGAATTATTGGACACTTTTGACCCAAACTTGTTAATAATTATTGCTATGACGTTGACGTTGAATTTACTCATGACGTCATGTATATGACATTACAGATACTCTCCAAAGGGTTAGTCATGCAAAGAGTAACATCCAAGATGGTTGCTGACAACATGTTTATAGAAACTCATTCAAATTTGCATAGCTCCCAAATAGAGGTCACCCCCAGGCTACTGGCTACTGGCTACTCTGGCATTCGTCACAATGGCCACATTGGTCTATAGAACCATTGAGTACCTACAGTATGGCCACATGTTAGCTATATCACCGACAGTGAATTTGAGTGAAACACCATGCTGGCACTTGCAACTAATGAAATTAGAAATTAGAATTTAGAACTGACACAGAAGACAAGTGGCCTCCCTAGAATATAGGAATTTTCACAACAATTCATGGGTTTTAATCTTCGAGTTATCTCATCTGCTAATTATGGCTGATGTATTGCTAAACTTTATGACGAGGGAGCTCGCATTTTGCATTTTGGCCCTGCCCGGAACCATCATGTGTCATGTGTTACGTTCAGATATATAAGAAGCAAGGCATTAATTTACTATAATTACTTCAATATGGTTTTGTTCATTGGTTCGCCACACACACTATGTGCGCTCATTTCACATACCAATAGGCAATATGGTGTAATTTAGTGTAGCCCCCCCTGTCGGGTGTCGGGGAGCACAGCTCCCCTGTCGGGGATTTTCTGGTGCCACCCCTGGTCACCTCAAAGATCCATGTGAAGTTTGGGATCAATCGGATGATAAATGTTGGCTGTAGTGCGCCTAAGGTGTAAAATACAAGATTAAAAAATTATTAAAATTTGATAGTGAGTTGATCCTAAACATGCTTGTAAATTCTTTAAAAATTTCTCCAATAAATGTGGGCTGCAGAGTGTGGCAATGGATTCAAATTTGAAATCCAAGATGGCTGTTGGCGGCCCTGTTTTTTAAGAATTTCCGTTAAAAATTGATCCTAAGATCCTTACGAAGCTTGGCAAAGATCGGATGAGGGCTGTGGCCTGTAGGGAGGGCCAAGGGATTTATTCATGCAAAGAGTAAAATCTAAGATGGCCACCAGCGTCCATGTTTTTAAAAGAAATTGGAAATTATTAGATGGCTCCCATCTATTGGTCACACCAAAGATCCATATGAAATTTGGTATCGATTGGATCAGGGATGTGGTCTGTAGGCTGTGCCAAAGGATTTAGTCATGCAAAGAGTAAAATCCAACATGGCTGCCGGCGGCCATGTTTTTCAATGAAAATCAAAAATCTTTCAAATTTGATATCTCCCATGATGGCATCTAGAGATGATCCTAAACTTGCCTGTAAATTTCAAAACATTTCTCGAATAAATGCGGGATGCAGGGTGTGTCAATGTATTCAAATTTGAAATCATAGATGGAAGCTGGCTGACGGCCATGTTTTTTAACAAATTTATGGCTCCTCACTAGAAGTCACCCTAACTATGAAGTTTGGTGGTGATCAGATTAGGGATTTTGTCTGTAGGGTATTCTGAAGGAAATTGTTGACCCACAGAAGCAAGGACGACGGATGCCAACCCATAGCAACAACATACTAGTGAAATTAATATAAAAATGATTCATTAATTTAATATATAAATTAATTAAAATTAAATAATAATAATAGTTATTTTTTCCAGGCCAATTGAGAGGAAATCAATTGTGGATTATCTGATAGTGTCGGAATCTGAGATATTGATCGATGATAATTTAATTATGGATGACACACAGGTAGAACATATTCAAGCTTTTCAACAATGTACAATACAGAATTCCATTCATGTAAAACTCAAAATTAACTATATATGAAAATTAATTGATGAAGTTTCCAACTAGGCAGACAGAAAGATGTGCTAATTGCCTTATATACTTACTCAGCAGGTATATTTAGTACAACGCAAATTCGAAGAAGTACAAGATCATGCCAAATTTCAAAATAACTTTTCACTATTGACACAAAATTTAATATTAAACATGAATATAGAACATTAATACTGGTATAAGAAACGCAAACAAGGGGTTGCACCATAGGTGCTGGGATACCCCCATGGTGAAAATTGAGATATGGGCAGGTCGGAAACCAAATTGTGAAACAAAATGTGATGAATGGACAAATTACTTGACAATTCTAACAAACGATGGACAGATATCCAACATTTTCAGATAAAGAAAGAGGGATAACTCTTGAACGGAAAATGAGAACAACATCAATGAAAGCCCTCATTATGCCAAACTTACATACCAAATTTCATTGAGATCCCATGGTTAAGATATAAGAGCGGACGGACGGAAGTCCAACATTTTCAGATAAACAAAGAGGGATAACTCTTGAATGGAAAATGTGAAAGCCCTCCTGATACCAAACATGAATACCAAATTTCATCAAGATCCGATAACCCATGGTTGAGATATATGAGTGGACAGACAGAAATTCAACATTTTCAGATAAACAAAGAGGGATAACTCTTGAACCAAAAATGTGAACTACGTCAATCAACCCTCATTTGAAAGCCCTCATGAAGACAAACCTGCGTACCAAATTTCATTGAGATCCGATCTCCCATGGTTGAGATATATGAGCGGATCAACAGACGCATGCACACACGGACAGCTAGACAGACGGATGGATGCATGTAATCCAGTATACCCCCCATCTTTTGGGATGGGGGTATAATTATATTCAGTACATGTATAATAATAGCAATCAGTAATTTCTACCTGGTGATGGTCAAGAAACGAGATATGTCCTTTAAGATGATATTTACAAGGATTATAACATATGCAATCCAGCTCTCGCGTGTCATATGACCGGTTATATTATAAAATAAACTTAGAATCAATCAAATTTTTTTGTTATTAATGGTAGCAACAGGAAGACGACCTGGATAGGTCATGTTGCCTCCACATGACATCTCACTTATGTTTCTTATTATGTCTATGTTTATATTTTATATACTATGTTATGTCATGAAATAAAGTATTCTGATTCTGATTAACTCATGGTATACAGAGAAAATGAGTCCTTGGAGGGAAGCTACCACCATACAGTGAATACATTGTGATTTTAATTCATACAGAATATTAATATTTTGCACATGACCGCAAGTTTTTTCATCATTGTACAAGTATAATATTAACAAACAGTAATTTCTACCTAGTGATGGTCAAGAAACAAGATGTGTCTCTTTAAGACGATATTAGCAGGTGTTGTACAGAGAAAATTAGTTCTTGGAGTGAAGCTACCACCATGCAGTGAATACATTGTGATTCTAATTTGTATTGGAAGATATCTGTCAAAGCCATCACCATGACATGATCTGGACCTGAAAGATTCCCCCCAAGTTGCGAACATAAATCATTGATTTGTCCTGTTGCCATGGCAATTTTTTCCGCATCAGCACCAATTAGCAAGTGGCGACACAGTCAAGTGAGATGTGATTTAATTTCTCCTGGCTGCTGTTGTGTGACTCCAGCTATTCACGCCTCACTGTCTTTTATTAGAATCTGGACCTCTGGAATTAGATTCTATCATCCAGACCCTATTCCACAATTTTGCTCTGCATAGCATCTCTTCTATAGATTGATTTTCATCTAATTTTCACTAGAATACGAATAAATTGATAACGCAAAGAAACGTGCATGGTAAGACAATTTCTTAAGAGTCATGCCTGGTTAATTAAAATTCTGCATTACTGAGCATGATTTGAGATAATATAATCATAGACTTGCATAATCATTCAAAAATTTACCACAACATAATTATTCCACATCATATGAAACATGGAATGAATTCTATCAACAAGTCGGTGCTTATAACTACTTTAGAATATCCACAACAAGATAGGCTATATATTAGAATCCCAACATATAAATATGGATTGGTTTTGCTTCATTTGACAGAGGAAAAATGCCTGTCAGTTTTAAAGATGGTCTACCTCTTCCTATAATAAGTTTTATATAGTTTCCTGGGTATAAAATAATAAATATTTATCGAAGACCCCTGTCTGGAAACGCTTCTATCAATTAATATTGATTTTATTTCGAATTTTCTGGTATAATATCCATACAATTAATTCGGGACATTTTACGCAAATTTACGGCTCGCGTTCATTTAGAGCATAACATGCAGGATAACTCTATCTAAAAATAGTAACGAAAAATGTCCCACTTGATTATCGCATTATATAAGAAACGAGAGGCCGATCACGATCGGCAGATGTTAACCCATCCCTTGGCGATAGAAAATTACTATGATCGGAATCATAAATGAGAGTTTTGATGTTGAATTATAGAGTATACTGTTATGTACTATTATAGACAAATGTACATAACACAAATTATTGGAATTTATGGGTCACTCACATTTATATAAGAGAATGCACTGGTACAGGATATGTAATGCTGCACCACCACAGCCTTGGGTTAAATGTGAAAAGGTGACCTGGACATGGACTATTTGGGTTAAGAGAGTCCAATTTAAGATAAGACACCTCACTGCTGACCCATTAGTATCAATTATATAGCAGAGCTGTCAACAAATAACAGGCATTGTTTATGTTGAAGACTGGCATCTCTATTAAACCAATAACATTTATAATGACCTCAGACCATCTGTAGAGTGATACACTCAGCTGTGCAATGCAGCACAGATGATGTAGTCTACTATTAATATCACGTGATGTGTATTGTTGAAACTTTTTTTTATATTAGATACCATAGCTTTCTTTATCTGCACATTGGCATAAGAGACATCAGAAAATAATATAGCCGTATCAATAGCTAAGTAGTCCAAAGGCATGGGATGGAATTGGTGAATTGGGCCATAACCCAGTTATAAATAGTCGGATCAAACCCATATTCGAACTCGATCTGTCTCTTGTGCGGAGAAATTCATATACAAAATTTGGTTCCGATCAGATAGAAAATATTTCAGTTATCGCACCATGCGTAACGTGTCTACAAACAGACAGATGGACGGACTAACGACGAGTGGTCAATCCGGACAACGACACTATGTTTACCATACTATGGTATTGGTAAACATAAAAATTGATATAAAATCATTATTAATTGATAGAAATGTTTCTGGACAGGTGTCTTTGACTCATATCTATAATTTTATACCTCGGAAACAATATAAAATGTATTTAGGAAGAGATGGACAATCCTTAAGCATTCGATTATACTTATTTCACGTTCCGGCTTAATTCTGGGTGTCGAAATAGGTTAATTTTATCCTGTTCTTCTATCAGCTTGATAAGTACATGAAATACTTCTACCTGTATATATATATGACTTATTGACTTTGTATGCCCCGAAACAACTTGAAGTCTAACAATCTACTGTTTCGTAAAGAAAAAGGGGGCCTTTCCTTTCCCTTTTTTTTTAGCTTGAAGATCACACACTACACATTAAAAGAAACAGCGCTATATCAACAAAAATCTTCAGCACAGGGATCCCGGATGTCTTGATAATGCTCATCCCAAATTACATACAGTAATGCCCTAAGTAATCGACTCCTTAACCACAGCAGAATTATGGGTAACTTTTCAGGATTTAGTCGGAAATATGGCTTGTTGCTATTCATCGGAAAGCTCTCCGGGCATTACTGTACACATAATATGAAGATTCAAATGAGCCATGTCTGGTTAACACTTTCTACGTGGATTATCCCAGTCAGTTAAAAAGCGTACATCGGAAGTGGTCTATCGTTGATTTGAAGGGATGTTAAGTTGATAAAAGCAGATGACAGATGACAGATAAATAGAGTCCAGAAGGAACAGGAGGAGCCCTGTTCAAGGAAATGTTTAGACAATAATCTCAACAAACGACCTTTGGATATTTTCTATTGGATAACTACTCGTCAATGATGCTATAGTAAAGAAAAGGTTAATATATCAGTGCTCTAATTTTTATTTCAGCATATATAATTGTATTTTGTGTATATATCAATCACTTTTGATTGCCGCCATGACAAACATGTGAAATTATTTAGTAAAGTTTGAGGCCTTTTGATTTGCTTTCATGTGGCTTAGAAAACCAAAAATATGAACCTGCGACTAAATTATTTATAAGGGAAATAATGTGCCCAGAAGAAAATCTGAAGACAGCCTAACATCTAAGAATCCGTCAGTTTCATTCAAATAACCAGGTTAATAATCCTATCGATACATGGCAAAAGCGACACAGCTAGTTTATTTTCACGCCATCTCACACTCCATCAATTCTGGATCATTGCTTTCCGTTTCTCATATTGATTGAACTAATCCTCGACTTTCTGCCAGCATGTGTCTCTTTTTGAGCACCTGACCACTGTGATAAGAGGAGGGGTGGGCATGGTAAATCGAGATGCGTGACAGCGGAGTAATTAGATTTGACCTCCGTGTGATTTGCTCACATAGCTTCCTGGATTCTAACATGGCTGATAAATAGAGGTTATCAACTCTGATTCATCAGGTCATCCATGGAACAGACCTCAGGGTTTAACCATTTACCCAACAGAACGGCCCTGTGCCAATGCATTCTCTTATATATGCGAGTCGACCATAGGTCGCCTCGCATATATAAGAGAATGCATTGGCTTAACACATTAAAAATTATAAAATTGTTAAAGAATGTAAGAAAAAATGGTAAAAAGTGTTAAAAAAAGATTTTTTTTAGGCCAATGCATTCTCTTATATATGCGAGGCGACCTATGGTCGACTCGCATATATAAGAGAATGCATTGGCACAGGGCATAACTGTAACTATCACAATGTGGTCAAGGAGCCGGTTCCAATGATATCCATATTTGTATGGTTCTATTGAGACAGACCGAAGATATTTTAGGCTGTTGAAGCTTTATTTGGCCGGTTTTGGCCGGTTTGTTGGGTAAAGGGTTAACACAGATTGTCATTGAAAGTGGGAGTGACAGTTTCTGAGTGTAAGGTTTTCCAGACTGGCTGTCATTGTTCTACAATCCTATTTCACTGTATCATTGCTTACAATCAGAAAAAAATAAGTAACCTTTTCTATACTAAATGGATTCATCCAGTCAGTTAAAAAGTGTACATCGGAATGGTCTATTATTCATTTGGAGGGATATTAAGGTGATAAAAGCAGACAATAGATAAATAAAATTAAAGGAGGAGTCCTGTTTATTGAGGGAAATGTTCAGATAATAAGTTCAACAAACAACCTATGGTCATTTATTGAAGTTATTATCTGAACATTGATAACTACTCATCAATGATGCTTTAGTATAGAAAGGGTTATTAAATTTGGCCAATTTTTGTCATCGATGGAACAGACCTGAGGGTCTCACAGATAGCCATTGAATGTAGGAGGAGTGCTGTTTCCGAGTGATAAAATGTACGACTGGTTCTCAGTATTCAGTATTTCAATGCTACAGTAATGCTCTAAGTAATCGACTTCTTAACCACAGCAGAATTATAGGTAACTTTTCAGGATTTAGTCAGAAATATGGCTTGTTGCCATTCATCCGAAAGCTCTCACTTTCCGATGAATGGCAACAAGCCATATTTCCGACTAAATCCTGAAAAGTTACCCATAATTCTGCTGTGGTTAAGAAGTCGATTACTTAGAGCATTACTGTATTTCACTGCTCATGATAACAAAAATAAGCTAAATTAACCCAATTCGGTAAGTTAGTCCAGGATCTATTTTACTGGCAATTAATTGAGGCTAATTGTCATATTCATGCCCAATTGATCTCCAGTTGTTCGCCACAACCCAGAAATTGACATACATGTATATGGATAAAATTCCTGACTTATTAGCTAGATGGGCTCCTGCACGCAAACATTCACCCAGAAGGTTAGATGTTCAACAAATATAAGCAGACAACAGCAGACAAACATATATTGGGGGTAAATGTTCAGATAATAAATTCAGCAAATGGATGGCTGTTTGTTGAACTTATTATCTGAACATTTCCTAACAGGAACTACTTGTCAATGAGTATTTAGTGTAGAAAGAGGTTAACACAGATAGCCATTGAATTCAATAGTGTCTGTTTCTGAGCAACTCTGGAGAGCCTTGCATATATATTAGAGAATGCATTGGCCTAGCAGTATTTATCTTGACCTTGTAAGCCAGTGCATTCTCTTATATATGCGATGCCGCCTATGGGAGTCTTGAGTATATAAGAGAATATACTAGAGCAGGGTCTTTAATGCTGCACCAGCGCAGCTTACGTCAAGAAAAGTTAATATAAATGTCATGTAATCAGGTGAATTCTTAGTCGACAAAGGACCGTCACTCATGCAAAAATTCATTGGGTCAAACCCATATTCGAACTTGACCTGTAGTTTTGGTAGAGAAACAAACATACCAACTTCAGCTCTGACCAAATAACCATTCTAGAGATATTGGTCGAAAACCAAAACATTATCAAATCAGGTAATTTCTAAGTCTAAGCTGTAACTCATGCAACAAGAGCATCGCTAGAGCGTGGCAAAATATACTTGTGGTAATTCCAAGAAGGGCCATAAATCTGGTGAAAACTGGTGGGCGGAACCCAAATAGAAAGAATAGAAGGGGTTAAATCCAGTTTAGAGTTTCTTTACAAATTATATGTCATCCAAATGTTACAATGTGATATGATACTGTTATGGTGTTTTGTTCGCATTAGTACAGGAACAGTCAATCATTTTGAGCTTTTAATTGAAAAATTAAATCCAGAAAAAACAGAAGAAACTCAAAAGCTTGAAATCAGGCAAAAGCCTTAAAACTTACATGCCTGCGATTTAGATACTTTATTGCCAGTTATGTTCGATTATAACAAGTCGCATCATGATGCCTGATATGAATTCACGAACTGGGAATCAACCATTTCATTTCTAGCTTTAATAATGAAGTGACTATAGAGTGTTGTATTTACATATCCATTCTTCCCGATTAACTGAGAAAAACTCTCCAATTACCATCATAGGAGTTAATTCAGCAAGGCGTGAAAATTTATGTAAGATCGTCATTGTGCGTCTCGCCATAGGGGTACAGGGTTATTATGCCCACATGCCGTAACAGTGACGCTCCAATGATGACCGTGAAATGAATATTTGAAAGATGTATAAAAATGAAGAAAAAAGTGTAAAATTTCTAAATGCACAAAGTGTTTTGACATTCAGTGAATAGAAGGCGCCGTCGCTGTTCCGTGTACTCCGTGAATGAAAACCTATTAGAGTTCATTGGGCTGGAAAGTTAAATTCAATAGGCGTGATTTTCAATAGAGCGCTATTTTCTTCCTATCTGTTTCGCTTCACTACTTTTAATTATTATTTGGATTCTGGGGTCCTGTTACAGAAATGGGGGGGCATAAATCAATATGTACTTGAAAAGTGTATCTCTTGCGCGGGATCTTTTATGTGAATTCTATAAACCGCGTGATAAGAAGCTGTCTATATGCTCGCTTCATTGCAGTTTGACATGAGTACGTCGCAGATAATCCCCCTCAAAATTGGGGTTTTATGGTTTATTATCAACCATAGCATGAGTCTATAGCATGAGTCGATATCACAGTCAATGAGGAAGTTTTTAACACAGATGGTTAAAGCTAGAATGTCTTTTATTGGATCCTAGTATCTTTAACCTTTTTATAACAAAAACCTTGTGATTGTGTTGTTACTTGACTCCCATTGGTTCATTTGTAGGAATTATATAGGTTCTGGGGGGTCCTGTTACAGAAATGGGGAGTATAACTCAATATGTACTTGATAGGTGTATATCTCGGGTGCAAGTTTTTATGTGAATTCTATAAACCGCGTGATAAGAAGCTGTCTATATGCTCGCTTCATTGAAGTTTGACATGAGTACATTGGAGATAATCCCCCCATAAATTGGGGTTTTATATCAACCATAGCACAAGTCTGTAGCTATTAGCACCAGCCTGTATCACAGTAAATGGGGAAGTTTTGAACACAAACGGTTGAAGCTAGAACGACTTAACTGGAGTAGGGAACAACCTCTTTTCTTATCCATTTATAACTAAATACTAGGGATTTTGCAAGTAACTTGATTCCCATTGGTTCATTTGTGGGAATTATTTGGATTCTGCGGTCCTGTTACAGAAATGGGGGGCATAAACCAATTTGTACCATGTGATAAGAAACTGTCTATATGTTTGCTTCATTGCAGTCTGACATGAGTACATTGGAGATAATCCCTCCAAAAATTGGGGTTTTATGATTTCCCACATAATGTAAGTGTTTTATATTAACCATAGCATGGGTCTACGTATATAACAGTCTATGAGGAAGTTGTGAATGTAGGCAGTTGAAGCTAGAATGTCTTCTAGTGGAACCTAGTATCTTTAACCCTTTTATAACTAAATACTCAGGATTATGTAGTTACTATATTCCCGTTGATTCGTTTGTAGGATTTTTGTTTGTTTCTGAGGTCATGTTACAGAAATGGGTGGTATAAATCAATATGTACTTTAACCCTTCCATGACTGGAGCTTCCTGAAATTTTGTGAAAACCCTGTGCCAATGCAGATTTCTTATATATGCGAGTCTCCCATAGGGAGCCTTGCATTTATAAGAGAATACATTGGCCTAACAATATTTACCTTGATCTTGTAAGCCAGTGCATTCTCTTATGTAAGAGAATGCACTGGCACAGGATATTTAATGCTGCACCAGCCCAGCTCCCATCACAAAAGGGTTAAAATGAGTCTGCGACACAATTAGAGATTCTGGCAATCAAGCAGATTCTGATATATGTTCATGACCAACTACATGTACAGTATAGATAGTTGGCAGCTTATGAGATATAATACTTGTGTTACAGCGATATATAGGGCTCCCAGTGACTCAGTTGGTAAGCTGCAAGCAATGTCGAAGCTGCTAAGATGCCACACAAAGAGAAATTAACCTGGTTTATCAACGTTTATCTGAGCAAGTTTGTCAGTTGGTGGTTTCTATGTGCAGTGGAGTGATTTCAAGGTGAAATTAACCTTCTGCGATGTCTTATAGTAATGCCCTAAATAATCGACTCCTTAACCACAGCAGAATTATGGGTAATTTTTCAGGATTTAGTCGGAAATATGGCAACAAGATCCTGAAAAGTTAGGCCTAAAAAAAAAACTTATTTGTTTCCTATTACGGTGCCAAAAAATTCCAGGTAGGTATAGGTAGGGATTTTTTTTTTTTTGGTAATATTTTTTTATTTTTCCCCCGAACAGTTAAGAAGTACATTAATGCTTACTCTTTATACTTGTGTTAAGGCTGTCCAATGTGTCCATGTATATTGCAAGTAAACAGTTAATGTAACACAATAATATGATAAGTATTGTCAATGTGAACATTGAACAAACAAATGCCTCCCAGGCACTCAATTATGCAGCTCTCTTGCAATTATTCTCTCAGTTTAGATTGTGGTGACACATCTTCCTCAGAGCACAATATTGACATATCAACAGGCCCAAGACATACACCATAATAGGGCTTTTCTATTACTTTATAATAACATAACTTGTATGATATTAATTCAAACCTCACTTAAATATTTGGTCATACACCTCAGGACCTAAGACACATATCTCACATGCGCCTCAGACACATTGCACAGGGTGTAAATGTTCCTCAGACACTCCTCAACTGCACTGAAATATAAAGTCCCACACCACACTGAAAATGGTACCACAGGCCACACCTTGACTGAGGTACCACACCTCAGCATTCAAATTGGCCCCAACTTTGAACTTCCTTGTACACACTGGCATATGCATGCTTGTAAGTTTGATACACCCAAACAAACCAATAGATAATTTCATGTGCTTTTTTAGTGCCCATCCCAGAAGGGTGTTTGATATGGTAGAAATGCAGTCATCTTTATACTGTCTGTATACATACTAGTAAGTTAGTAACTATACATGAACACTATGAATCCTTGATTGACTGGGGAGAGGAACTTTAAATTCTGATATAGAATGTCTTCTACATGCATATTGCTCTCTAACAGATAAGACTTCTTCCCACAAGACATGGGAGTTGAACAAACAAGATTACCACAGGCAGGTTTTAAAGACTGCAGATTTATTGGTGAGATTGGGATTCATCTGCAACCACAAATGGACATGTATTTTAATAGAAGTAAATTGTTTTTGAAAATTCCATCTAAAATTATTGCTGCTTAATGTAAACATAGTATGTATTTAACGATATAGATGTGTTTACATGCCAATTACATGCATTAAAAAAAAAAAGATTTAATTTTTTTTTTTTTTGGGTTGAAATTTTTTTTTTGGGTTGAAATTTGAAAAAAAAAGTCCAGGTCAGCCCAATTTCGGCAGGTCGGTCAGGTAACCGGAAACACAGATGTTTTTTTTTTTGGCCTTACCCATAATTCTGCTGTGGTTAAGGAGTCAATTATTTAGGGCATTACTGTAGTTGACTAATCATGGGTCATTTCAAGATAAGTCATCTCATATATCATATTCAATATGTGAAGAAAACTCTAATCGGAATACATGTATACATATCAAGATCCAGGACTCTATTCAATAATGACTGATCATATGAGAGAATTTTGTTTTAAACTAATAAATGTCACAAATGACGTAATTGTTACTCAGAACAGTGCTCAGAATTGCAGTTAAGGAGTCAATTATTTAGGGCATTACTGTACCTCCACCCATAAAATTGAGACATCTTGATAAGGACTGGCAGCATAAATAGACCTGAATTATAAACCCCAATAAACCAAACCAAACAGTGAAATCAAAATGGTGAGAGTTAATTTTGATTAGATCATTTATATCAAAAATATCAATATGATAACCAAATGATCTTGTTATATAGCGTATCACACACCAAACCAGTGTCTATAAACATGCATTATATGGAATTTTCAATGAAACAGAGGACAAAATTTGAGAAGTTTTACTGATTTCAAACTTCCAAACATGGTCTGCCCTTTAAACATTTTTTGTTTTGATGGAACTGATACAGTACCAAACTGATAAATCACCATTGTTATACCTTTCTATACTAAATAGATTTTCCCAGTCAGTTTTATAGGTATACATACATCGGAATGGTCTAATATTTATCTGGAGGGGTATTCAGGAAAAATAAGCAGACAGCAGATAATAAAAGTGCAGCAGGAGTCCCATTTATTACAGGGAAATGTTCAGATAATAAGTTCAACAAAATTACCTACATGTACGTTTGTTGAACTTATTATCTGAACATTTCAAGAGGGATAACTACTCGTCCATGAGAATTTAGTATAGAGAAGTTAAACCAATAAAATCCACAAGCTAATATATCCTTTGAAGTTTTTATTGCGGGATGATTAGGTTGACAATTCATAATTTTAAACAGGGACACTCTGTTTATAGATACTGGATATCAATAAATGGTTAGCTCCTACAAAATAATTAATTCCCAATAAAACTGGGAAAAAAGGAGCCTCACATATATTTATAGATAATACATTTGCCTAACAATATTAACATTGACTTGTAAGCCAGTGTATTAACTTATATGCGAGACTCCCTACGGGAGACTCACAAATATAAGAGAATGCACTGGCAAAGGATCTTTAATGCTGCACCAGCCTTGCTCCCATCAAGAAATGGTTAAGAGATAAGTAGTAAATGGCTGACCACCAGTTACACAATAAGCAGGTACACACACTCAATCTATGGTTATTACTGAAGAGTTACATGTACCTTGTACAAATAATTAATACACATAATAGCTCGGAAAAGATAACGAAAATAATGAGTTCGTTAAACCTTTCTATACTAAATACTCATTCACTAGTAGTTATCTCTTAGGAAATGTTCAGATAATAAGTTCAACAAATCCCATATTGAACTTAATAACTGAACATTTCCCACCAACCGATGTATACTTTTATAACTTAATGGGAGAATCCATTCAGTATACAAATGTAGAAAGGGTTAAGATAGGTAATAAACTGTTGACAATCTCGATTCCATGACTGGAGCTTCCTTAAAAGTTACGAAAACCCTTTGTCAATGCATTCTCTTATATATGCGAGGCTCTTATGGGAGACTCTCATAATTATATAAGTGAATGCACTGGCACAGGATCTTTAATCATGCACCAGCACGGCTCGCATCATGAAAGGGTTATTGATGTGTTATCTTGTCCAACACAATTGATTCACAACATAATGTGGTAAAAGGAAACCGAACATAGTGAGTTCCTTTAAAAGGTAGTAATAAATGACAAATTTCATATATCTTACCAATATTCTCAGTTCTCCAAGACACGCACCAATAATAAGCCTACTCCTAGCAAGAATCATCAGAAGTAAACCAGAACGATGGATCCAGTGTGGGGGAAAATATTATTAGCGCCAAGAGGGAGAGGACCTCAAGCGGAAAGCCTGCACCAAAGCTTGGCTCCAGATCACAAACTGTGTCTAACTAGTGTAACATTTTAATCTTGTGGTAGCCAACAGGAATTGCAAGCATGGCTGAACAGTTAATTGGATAGCTTTGTGATTGTACTGACTGCTGTATGCCTACATATATTGTAAATACCCACTATCTCTGTGTGTTTTGTTATACACCATGATCTCCAGTCATGCCCATTGACTCTTTCCGCACTGTGAATCACAAAGCTTGGTTGGGAGGGAGATTGGGTAAACAAAAGATTATAATTATCTGCAGATTGTTATCTTGATAACTGCATTGCATGTAGTTTTTCTCTATTCTGAGTTGCATGGATGGATGTGAGCTTACCTGTGGCCACTAAACATGGTCAAAATATTTTAATGGATTTTAATGGCCATTGGTGGGAAAATACTGATGGATACAATGGTATTATTTCCCATTAAATTTTAATAGGTTTTTAATGCCCTCTTGGATAACCCATTAAATAATATACTTATTGATCTTTAATGGCATAAGTTAATGCTTTTTGTAAAATTAATGTAATTTCATGGGTTTTTAAGATGATTGTAATAGGACATACATGCAGTGGTGTGTGTTTTGTTCAGAAGCTTATCTCGATGAAGGCCTATTCAGCAACTATTCAAATGAGAAACAATATTTTACTGTGGATAATGAAAAGTGATCACAAGGTACAGTAATGCCCTAAATAATTGACTCCTTAACCAGAGCAGAATTATGGGTAATTTTTAAGGATTTAGTCGGAAATATGGCTTGTTGCCATTCATCGGAAATCTCTCAGTGAGAGCTTTCCGATGAATGGCAACAAGCCATATTTCCCACTAAATCCTGAAAAATTACCCATAATTCTGCTGTGGTTAAGAAGTCGATTATTTAAGGCATTACTGCTGTCAGTTGAAAACATATTAATTAAATTAAATTTCGATGGCAAATTCATTTGTCACTGATAGATGCACCCCTAATCGAGAAGTAAATATTTACAATTGCGCATAGTTCAGACGACGTTTTCTATGGAGTGGTACAGTTGATTTATTTCACACTTTGCTACATGCCTCCAGTTGGCATAGCACCTGATTACTAACTGATCAGTTTTACTCACCCAAACAGTATTTAATGAACATTCTTATATAGAATTACAGTAATTACAATATTTCAAAGAAAATTGGGATTACTGGCAGGCAGTAAGCTAGTCATTGACAATGGGCTAGCATCACTAAATTCGCCCTCTGGGGACCTCATTCTGCTTAGGCCTCATCTTCTGGGAAGTATCTATTGTCTCAAATTCTGTTCAGTTTCCCCCAATTTGTAGAAGATAAATGCATAATCAAAGTGACTAATGGGTGAACTTCATCAACTTCAACTGGGTACTTCGATTTGATCATAGGTCTCCCATAGCAGTCAGATCTCAGCAGAGTGAGGTTCCCAGAGGGTGAATGTGGTGATGCTAGTCACTAAATTCACCCTCTGGGGACCTCATTCTGCAAATGACAGACACACTATTTCAAGACTTTCTTATTTGAAGCCCTCTCCCTGATACATTGCATGTTTTGACCTATACTTCTGGCATCACCGCTCTCTGGCTATAGCTGGTACATTGTTGTTAATTCTCTATTGGGATTTTAAATAGCTGAAGGCATGTTGTCTGCACCATATGCTCCTCTGTTATACCCAGGTGGATCGTGCAGTCAGAATCCATGACTGGAACCATAATTATCACCCATACCAAGCATTATTGATTATCAAGGTTATCAGGGATGTCAGTGTGAGTCCAAGAGATGAATGGTATCCCAAGTTCTTGGCTTAATAGGCTAAAAGTCAGCTGGTTACTGCTAAATGAAAAGGAATGCTCATATTGTACTGGGCAGCTTTATATTGCATAGGGCACAGGATATAAATGACTACAGTGCCCTGGTAAAAAATTTCAACAGTTGGAAAATTCGTGCCTGACACAACATCAGTTGAAATTTCCAACCAATGTATTGAATGTAATTTGATGGCAACCATTTGAAATTTCGAACAGTATGCCCCACATTCTCTGTTAAACTCAGGTGGATCATGCAGTCTGAACTGGATCCATAATTATCATTGATTATCAACATTATCAGGGATGTCATTGTGGGTCTAAGAGATCAATGGTATCCCATGTTCTTGGCTTTATAGGCTAAAAAGTCAGATGGTCTGCTAATATGAAAAGGTATGCTCGTGTTGTATTGGGCAGCTTTATGTTGTCGAGGACATCATATTGCATACTGAGTTGCAATTCTGACATAACCCTTTACCCAACAAACCGGCCAAAACCGGCCAAATAAAGCTTCAACAGCCTAAAATATCTTGGGTCTGTCTCAATAAAACCATACAAATATGGATATCATTGGAACCGGCTCAATGACCACATTGTGATGGTTATAGTTATGCCCTGTGCCAATGCATTCTCTTATATATGCGAGTCGACCATAGGTCGCCTCGCATATATAAGAGAATGCATTGGCCTAAAAAAAATCTTTTTTTAACACTTTTTACCATTTTTTCTTACATTCTTTAACAATTTTATAATTTTTAATGTGTTAAGCCAATGCATTGGCACAGGGCCCTCCTGTTGGGTAAAGGGTTAAAGAGAGCATGCCTAAATCACCTGTATGTGGCAACAGGAGTAGGGGTTTGGTTTTATATGCATCTCACCCTCAACTTTGGTCAAAATTTCAACAGTTACTAATTTCATACCATTTTTTTTAAACCAACAGTTGAACATTTTCCTATTTTTTGTTAAATTTTCAGACTGAAATGGCCATCAGTTGGGAAATTTAAATTATGGGGAGGGGTGTAAGGTGAAATTTAAGTACAGTAAACACATGCTCTTCTGTTATAACAAGGTGGATCGTACAGTCAGAATCTGTAACTGGAACCATAATTATCACCCATACCAAGTATTGGGTACTTTATGGTGTATCAGGGGGTGCCGGAAGCATCTGACAGCTGTGATATAACAATAAGATAATCTAGTAATGGTCTACTCAAGTGAAACTTTGAAAGTGAGCAAGAAATGTATCACAACAATAGGATTGATGGCAAAGCATTGAAGCGTATCACATCCTATCACCCTGCAAGCTCTCAATACAAACTAAATCGGGATAAAGCTAAACAGATATCTGGATATCTAGACTAATGACAGCGTGCGCGTGTGATCAACACCTAAAGAAAGCCTTTCTATACTGAATGGATTCTCCCATCAGTAATAACAGTATATATTGGAATGGTCTATTATTCATTTGGAGGGTTGTTCAGGAAAAATGAGCAGACGACAAATGAACAAAAAGATATTAATACAAGTGCAATAAGATTCTTATACATTGGTGGGAAATGTTCAGATAATAAGCTCAACTGGTTGTTTGTTGAACTTATTATCTGAACATTTCCTAACGGAACTACTCATCAATGAATATTTAGTCTAGACAGGTTTAACATACGGTAACTTGAACAGAACAGGAAGACATCAATTTGTTAAAGGCTGCAAATAAGCTTAAGTGGATTTATTTTTGGTTTTAATGACTCAATTTAATTGTGCATAACTTTTATTGTAGGAGTATATCCTCTGAATGACTATATAAAGATCAATCCAACTGTAACTATATTCTGGTAATTAACCCTTCGGTAAAATCGTAAATGACTTGATTTATGGTGTTAAATTAACTTATGATCCGAATGTCCCCACGAGTTTGTCAATGAGAGGGTCACTAAGAAAAACCTAACAGATAACATGTACATATATCCCTGAGTCCTTTGTCGGTGTTCGGTGAATTCATGGGATGTCATTTTCACTACAAATCAGAAAGAGGCATCCTGCCATCCACCAAAAGGGGGCACAAAATGCCCTTTCAGATTCCAAATATGGCAGAAAAATCCTGATATCTGATGGGAAAAATGAATTTTCATATCTTTTAAAAGTGAAATTTATATCAATTCTGATAGTTTAGCATGAGGTTGATGCATGTATATGATCTAAAAATTATGTATTTATACTAACATTTTTCAATTTGTTTTTGTTATAACTTTTAGCATTTATGCTTGCCTTATGAATGAGTGATGCCTCTTTCCAGTAAAGCTGCCCCCTTGCCTCCAGGTGCTTCCAACACCCTTACAACTATAGTAATGCTCTAAGTAATCGACTCCTTAACCACAGCAGAATTATGGGTAACTTTTCAGGATTTAGTCGGAAATATGGCTTGTTGCCATTCATCGGAAAGCTCTCCCGAGAGATTTCCGATGAATGGCAACAAGCCATATTTCCGACTAAATCCTGAAAAGTTACCCATAATTCTACTGTGGTTAAGAAGTCGATTACTTAGAGCATTACTGTATGTTCGTTTCTGTGATGAATATCAAGGAGTTAATAGTAACCTAGTCTATTAACCCTTTCTATAATATAAATTCTAATTGACGAGTAGTTCCCTTAGGAAATGTTCAGATAATAAGTTCAACAAATGACCATAGGTAGTTTGTTGAACTTATAACTGCTCTTGTATCATTTTATTTTTCTATCTGTTGTCTGCTTTTATTATCTGAACACCCCTCGAAATGAATAATAGACCATTCTAATGTATACTTTATAACCAAATGGGAGAATCCAATTAGTATAGAAAGGGTTAATCAAGGAGTTTGTAAAACCTAGTCAATTGTATTAACCATTTCATGACGGGAGCTGCGCCTCTGCAGCATTAAAGATCATGTGCCAGTGCATTCTCTTATAAATGCGAGTCTCCCGTGGAGAGCCTTGCATATATAAGAGAATGCACTGGCTTAAAAGGTAGGCCAATGCATTCTCTTATATATGCGAGGCTCAATATGGGTGACTTGTATATATATATATAAAAGAATGATTTGCCACAGGGTTTTCGCAAAAAATCAGGAAACTCCAGTCATGAAAGGGTTAAGCAATAATGCCTTATTTAATATAGTTAATTTCTCATAAAGTTTAAATTATGGTTAAAATACGCTATCTTATTTAAAAAAAATTATTGCTCTACCATGCATGAAATAAAAACAAGTGCAACACCAAGAGTGGCAAATGCCCATGATGCTCAGTTTAGAGAGAGGGCAATACTAACTATTTATATGGATCTCATCTAGTTTAAATTATGGTTAAAATACGCTATCTTTTTAACATTCTTATTGCTCTACCATGCACAAAATAAAAACAATTTTATGGCAACAAACCACGGAAGCAGATATACAGTAATATTAATCTGAATATTCATACGAAGCGTTTGCAAACACGCATGGGTGGACACTGCTAATGAAATGGATGTGATGTTCACCGACTAGCAGCTAAAAGAGATGACATGGGTAGCAAATCATTGAAGTGAAAGTCACGGCTTGCTGATAAAGAAAATGACAAGGGATACAAATCATTCGAGTGAAAGTATCACGCAGAGAGAAACGCGGCAGTCCTTATTAAAAATCCATCCCCATCATCATCTCAATTAAATGCACATAAAATCATTTTGTAGGATTACTCTATTTGGAGAGCTACCCATAAAAGGCTATAGTTGTCTCCGACAATGGCTATTCACCAACAAAGAATGGGGGAGAAAAAGGGCAGTGACCAATTTAGACATTTACACGCTCCTCTATTTAAATCATTATGAGAGCTGTCAATGAATTTAAATATCTGTCCGAATTACAAATTTATACAAGCACCCAGACTTAGTGAATGTATCACTAATTTGAAAACTCTTCATGTTTTAACGGAAGAGGAAATTAAGCTCTTTAAACTTGTGATTTGTCATATTTTTTACTGAAAATTTTGTCATTTTGAACACATTTAATTCAATTTTTAATTTGGAAAGGATATTAAGTTTTTATTATTTGTGATATAATCTCCTAAATATTTTTTTTGCAATTTTAACTGATTTTAATCCTACTGTTGAAATAATTTTGAATTTAAAGCAAATTTATTTAATTTCTGAAGTGATTGGCACATCAAAATACCATTTATAACTCAAGAAAATTTCTTTTTGAGACATTTCATATAACGAAGTAAGTGATCATCAGCTGCATACTGATATGAAATATACGATATATTAATATAACTGATAATCACTGATATAGTGATATGAAAACGGAAATTGGTTGGTTGGTTTTTAATATTAAGTCTCACATATCACATCATTACTTGAGGTCATACTGTGACAATTTGTTTTCAAAGAGAATATCTGTTCCACCGGAGAGTTAAGAAACCACCAGTCATTCTACCACCACCTACACATTGTTAAATTCAAACACATGATAGACTGATTATTTATTAGTTTTAAATGTGCTTACTCGGGGAATAGGCTTCATGATTCAAGGTACATTTTACATAGTTTTATTAACTCTTTTAGCCCTTTCTATACTTAAAATACTCATCAATGAGTAGTTCCCTTAGGAAATATTCAGATAATAATTCTGGTTTTGTATTATTTGTTTTTCTGTCTGTCGTCTGCATTTATTACCTGCACACCCCTCCAAAATAAATAGACCATTTCAACGTATACTTCTATAACTGAATTGGAGAATCCATTTAGTTTAGAAAGTGTTAATAGCTGTATTCTTATGAACAGTAGTTTCTTGATTCACATTCATTCATTCGTAATGCTGTCCAGATAATAAATTCAACAGCAGCCATTGGCTGTTTGTTAAGCCATTCATGATGGGAGCTGTGCTGGTGCAGCATTAAAAATCCTGTGCCAGTTCATTATCTTATATGTGCGAGTCATATGCAGCCTCACAAAAATAAGAGATTGCACTGGTTTACATGGTCAAGGTAAATATTATCAGGCCAATGCATTCTCTTATATATGCAAGGCGCCCTATGGGAGACTCGCATATATAAGAAAATGCATTGGCATATGGTTTTCGCAAAATTTCAGAAAGCTCTAGTAATGGAAGGGTTAAACTCGTTATCTGAACATCCTACTAATGAATGAATGAGATCCATGTTTCTTTGCCTGTTGTCTGATTATATTATTTGAACAGGCCTTCAAATAAAGAATAGACCATCCCAATGTAAAATTTTAGAACAGAATACAAATTTATGGTATATTCATAGAAGATTAGAGGAACACCAGGACATGGCAGACAAGCCTGCAAATAGGGTGTCTGTCATTTGCAGAATGAGGTCCCCAGAGGTGGGCTAGCATCACCAAATTCACCCTCCGGTGACCTCATTCTGCTTAGGCCTCATCTTCTGGAAGTTTAGATCTATAGTCTCAAATTAACATTGTTTTTTAGTAATTTGTTCCCTTCTGGGAAGAATCTATATCCCCTAATTTTCAGAAGAAGAAATGCATAATCATAGTGAATAATGGGTGAACATCACCAACTTCAACTGGGGAACTTCAATCTGATTCTAGGTCTCCCATAGCGGTTGAGGCCTAAGCAGAATGAGTCCCCAGAGGGTGAATTTGATGATGCTAGCCTGATGGCAGCTGTCAGAAATGTGCCATCCTAGACATTTCCCATGATATATTAATCCTTGCTATAATAAATTCTCCCAATCAGTTATAAAAGTATACATTGCAATGGCCTATTATTTATCTGGATGGGTGTTCAGAAAAATAAGCAGACGGCAGATAATAAAAGTGCGGAAGAATTCTAATTATTGGAGGGAAATGTTCAGATATTAAGTTCAACAAACAAAATTTGCTGAACTTATTATCCGAACATTTCCTAAGGGATAACAACTCATCAATGAGTATTTAGTAATAGTATATTATATACATGATATAGGTGTCAAGCAAATAAAAATTGTACTCACCTCAATTTTCTTTCAAAATCTAGTGTTCAGTCATTCTTTGTTAGACAATTCTGTAACATATAGTAAAATATTCAGTTGTAACTTGCTATCAATATGCTACCCTATGTCTGGCATACATACTGTTAATTAATAATTTGATAGCTAGTGGAAGTTAATTGATTCCTGATTATTCATATGTAGGGATAATGAACTATTAAAGTTGAAACTAGAGATGGGCCTGTCCCAGGTATGACTAAGGAATACCCCCCCCCCCCCCATATTCAACATGTTTTTTGAATGAAGTAGCCATTACAATATATTGGGCACTGAAATTATGTCAACAGGTAACCCTAACCTTAAAACCTTAACCCTAACCCCAGTCTAGTTAATAACTAGACCAAGGTTTCCTTACAGTCAACTCTCAGTTGAAAGTAATGAAAATTAGGTCTAGTTTTAATAAGACTGCCCTAACCCTAATCCTAAACCTATTGACCGAAAAATGTAGGAACAAAAGCTCGGACAA
This sequence comes from Siphonodentalium dalli, assembly GCA_032622095.1. Taxonomy (NCBI): domain Eukaryota; kingdom Metazoa; phylum Mollusca; class Scaphopoda; order Gadilida; family Siphonodentaliidae; genus Siphonodentalium; species Siphonodentalium dalli. The sequence goes on along the minus strand of CP136064.1, from coordinate 87,078,606 downwards.
AATTATGCATGTTGCGAAAATGTTCTATTATAGTCGAAAAAGTGAAAAAACTCCACACAAAAAAAGTCGAACAGACGTCATAATCACAAGGTGTATTCAGGCAGATGCAGGGCTTGTTTTGTGATGTGTGATAATTCTTTTATTTTATTGTTCCCGTTTCATCATTGAGGCGAACGTCATTTACATTGTGTGACGTCAATGAGATCGGTATAGAACATGTGGGGCATGCGGATTTGTAGACACAACACAGCAAGAACACGGCAATTCCAGGAACAAGCGTGTAATATAAAGGCAGAACACCTTTGTTTAATGTTCCGGGTGTAAGACAGGGTAAAGCACAACAATCCTCAATACAAAGATATGGAACGAATCACATGTAAAAGGTTCATCACCAGACCATGAAATCGAGATGAAGGAGATAAAAAGGATCCACAAATGGTGTGAAATCTCTAAATGAACTCACGCATAGAAATACATTGTCGAATGCATACAGCATTTTAGCAAACAGTGACACACTTGACATTCCGAATCACAAAGAACACAAAATTTATTCAATTGGTGCACGACAAGGAGTCCTTGTTACAAGATATCACCATATCGGACATATCCTGTTAGTCTTCTTGTTACACATGAGGGAATGTGAGAAGAATCCTGCTGAATGTAATAATTTCACAATTTTTTTTCAAATGTGGATCAAGCCTGAGTTTAGTCTGCCTGTCATTTGCAGAATGAGGTCCCCAGAGGGTGAATATTGTGATGCTAGCCCACTATGTGGGATAGCATCACTAAATTCACCCTCTGGGGACCTCATTCTGCATGGCTTCAGCTGCTGTGGGAGACATAGACTCATATTGAAGTTCCCAAATGGTGAATGTTGTGATGTACACCCATTGGGAACCTCAATTATGCAATGTGTCATCTGCCAATTTGGAGATTTTGAGAAACTAAATTAAAAATGAAATAGAATCTATGTAAAGAAGATTTTATTGTAATTTTATAATAAAGAAACTTTCCAGAGAAGATGAGTCATAAGCAGAATGAGGTCCCCAGAGGGTGAATTTGGTGATGCTAGCCCGAGGGGAAGTGGGTCCCTTTTAGAGGACCTTTCTCCACAGATATTTACCCCCCTCATCCCCCTCCCAGAACATATTCCCCTACCTGATTAACAGATGAAAGCTTATGTCACCTGTATATATCACACTAAGTATAACCAACAGTGAATGTCAAACGAAATGAAGGATTGCCAAGGGTATATCACTAAAATCCTCGTGGTTGATTCTGCCTGTTTATGTCACAATTAGATACTAGCAATTGGTTGCATGGCCTGAGATCTTCCATCAGGTGTCCCATTCCTCCAACCCCCAGCGGAAACCATGTGTATATTTTAAAGGTACTCAATCCGATCAGATGCTTGTAAGTTACTATTTCTTTGGCCTTCGGAGGTAAAAAAAAATAATTGATTTGAGTCAAGGAACCCACCCATCAAAGCTCAGAGTGATCAGATATCGATATACTTGATTTTAGAGTTATCTTCATCCGCAAGACTGTCCGTTTGACCACATGTTTCTGGGCCACTTATTACTGCAGATATCGATAAATAACAAACTTCAAAAATCGATATCTGATCACTCTTGAGCTTTGAAGGGTGGGTTCCTCAACTCGAATCAAATATTTTTTACCACCGAAGCCAAAGAAATAGTAATTTACTAGCATCTGATCGGATTGAGTACCTTTAAGATTGATGACACTTTCTAGCACATTTGGGTATTTACTGTGACACCTAACATAATGTTGACAGGGCTCGATTTAACCCTTTCAGTGCCAAGTCCGATTCTTAGAGCTCTTTCCATCAATGTATCACATTATTATAATCAATAAATTTGAAAAATGATCAAGGAAATATGGGTTGATACAAAAATCGGACTTGGCACTGAAAGGGTTAACTGGATTCGCATCGCAATTTCCAATTTCTGCTAACCTATTTACAATGAAAAAACATGTATTGGTAGGGAATGCTATACAAAATCTACCCAGTGCTGCATAATGCTATGAAAATTAAAAAAATTAAATCGACCCCTGGTTGAGATTCTTGAAGCAGTAGTAAACTCAATTAAAGATCATGTACTTTTTATGGCAGTTATTCATTTCCACTCAATTTGTACAGTAATGCCCTAAGTAATCGACTCTTTAACTACAGCAGAATTATGGGTAACTTTTCAGGATTTAGTCGGAAATATGGCTTGTTAAATCCTGAAAAGTTACCCATAATTCTGCAGTAGTTAAAGAGTCGATTATTAGGGCATTACTGTATAGTTGCTGAGAACGCTCTTCCCAAAATTTCCCTTCTAAAAAGTCATCTTCTTTGACATTTGTATTGTTATATAATATGCTTGAAGTTGTCTTTAGATAGTATAGATTCCTTCATGTGGTCTACCAGGTTAGCTTAACAATTAAGTAGTTTTCTGTGTATAGGTCCATCTAAACTTTCCACCTCCTGACATATAGCTCAGGTGTGGAAACCCCCCTTAAGACCTATAGGAGGATTCCCCGTGTTCATTGTGATAAATCGGTCACCTAATTATAAAAACTTTGAAGGAGAATGAACTCAGTTTCCTTAAAAAACTGTCCATTAAAAAGTCTTGACAAAAGAAGGCTGTAAAGGTAACATTTGTGATGACATTAATGATGACCCCATTGCAGGTACAATATGTCCTCATTAAATGATGACCCCAATGTGGACCGACTGATACCCCCCAGGGTATATGTATCTATTGTACTGGTTTGTGTTTTTAGAAGGCAACGGACCATATATGGTACAGTGAATAGCAATAGGTTTGTTTTTGCTTCATTGAATTAGACCATATACCATGGAACATAATTAGCACAGTGCATACATGACCAAACAAAGGGACAATACACTTATTCAGAAAATACTTGATTCAGCGTATGATTTGGTGCTAATAAAATGGCAAATGATTTCCAATCAATGTGTATACTTAATGAGAACGGTGGTCTTCCCAATATTTCCCTTAAAAAAATATGATCAAAGTCATCTTTTTGGACATTTTTATTGTTATATAATATGCATGAGATCCCCCGAGGGTGAATTTAGTGACGCTACCCCACACAGTGGGCTAGCATCACCAAATACGCCCTCTGGTGACTTCAATTCTGCTTAGGCTTCATCTTCTGATAAGTATCTATATTCTCAAATTAGCATTGTTTATAGTTATTTTTTCCCTTCACTTCAGTTTCTATATCCCCTAATTTACTGAAGGTAAGGGAAAAAATCGAAGCGACTAATGGGTGAATATTACCAACTTCAACTGGAGAACTTCAATCTGATCCTAGGTCTCCCACAGCAGTTGAGGCCTCAGCAGAATGAGGTACCCAGAGGGTGAATTTTGTGATGCTAGCCCACCGTATATGTGGTATAGCGTCACTAAATTCACCCTCTGGGGACCTCATACTGCAAATGACAGACATTTATATGTTATAAAGGAAGTGAATCAAATCTATGTTATATGAATCTACTATGATGAAAGTTGATACGTGTCAGTGATTTTTTGTTGGATGAATCTAATCAGATGAAAGTTGAAACGTGTCAGTGATTTTTATAATTATTAGTGACAATGGTTCCTGCATAGGCGTTGTCGGGTAAACAGTCATGTCACTAATGCTGGGTACTTCCTGATTGGTCTGTGAGTCACTTTATATTAATAGATACAGTAATGCTCTAAGTAATCGACTCCTTAACCACAGCAGAATTATAAGTAACTTTTCTGGATTTAGTCGGAAATATGGCTTGTTGACATTCATCGGAAAGCTCTCCCCGAGAGCTTTCCGATAAATGGCAACAAGCCATATTTCCGACTAAACCCTGAAAAGTTACCCATAATTCTGCTGTGGTTAAGGAGTCAATTACTTATGGCATTACTGTAGGTTCACACATAACCTGTGTTTAACTCTTTAACACTTAATCATGACTGCAAATAGCATGTCTGTTATTTGCAGAATGGGGTCCCCAGAGGGTGAATTTAGTGACGCTATCCCGCAGAGTAGGCTAGCATCACCAAATTCACCCTCTGGGAACCTCATTCTGCTTAGAGCTCAACTGCTATGGGAGACCTAGGATCAGATTGAAGTTCCCCAGTTGAAGTTGGTGATGTTCACCCATTGGGCAGCTCGATTTTACATTTTATCTTCTGCAAATTAGGGGATATAGAAACTTCTCCGATGGGAAAACTTAAATAAAAACAATTTTAATTTGAGACTATAGATACTTCCCAGAAGATGAGGCCTAAGCAAAATGAGGTATCCAGAGGGTAAATTTGGTGATGCTAGCCCACTGTGCGGGATAGCATCACTAAATTCACCCTCTAGGGACCTCATTCTGCAAATGACAGACATGATATTTGCAGGCTTGCACTTAATACCCATAATGCCGCTGAACACCTGATGACACGACTTGTCATCGCCTCTACTACCGGGTGACTTGATTTAATTTGTATGTACATTTACATGTAAATTCCCCGATTGTTTTAAATAAAAAATATCATGTCAAATTCTTTAATCAGTGGCCTGCAACCACATTTTGCACAAACAAACTCATTTGGGATTAAGTTGTTGTGAAGTTCATAGATGCACAATTATGTAAATTTTTATGGCTCTGAACACATGCATCTTTGCTAATTGTCACCCGAAAAATTTATATTTGGGGGACTATTGTAATCAGCCCCGTCTGTCCGGAGTTATAACTCCAGTAATGATCATCTGATTTGATTGAAACTTGGTATGTAGGTGGCTCAACCAAGAACACAGGTGCTCTGCAATTCTGGGTTTGATCCGATGTTCTTTTATGGAGTTATTTCCCTTTTTTCAACTTTTTTTTTACTTAGAAAATTTCTCACTTTTTCGGTTTCCGGATGATATCTCAAGTTTGGATCCTTTAATTGCAAATACCATTTTTATATGGATCAGTCATATCAAGATACAGGTTGAGTTAGAATTTGAGTTTGATCCGACGATTTTTCCTAGAGTTATGGGTTTTTTGCTTTGGTTTCCGGATGATAACTCACTCAAGTTTGGACAGTTCAATTGAAAATTCCGTTTTTTGGTGAGTTTGATCCGATGATTTTTCTTGTTTTTTCTTCGGTTTCCGGATGATAACTCAAGTTTGGATTGTTTAATTGGAAATTCTGTTTTTTTGTGGGTCGTTCATATCAAAATACAGGTCAAGTTCGAATTTGAGTTTGATCCAATGATTTTTCCCAGAGTTATGGGCCTTTCCACTTTGAAAAACATTTATTTTTATTTTCTGTATGAGGGTACCTTCATGGTGTAATCAACTCCTCCTACAGTTTTGATCATAGATATTTGAAACTTCAGAGTATTGTTACCCACATATTGGAGATGTGCAACATGTATATAGATGATGGAAAAATTATTTTATTTACGGAATTATTAACCCTTTCGACTTAAAACATTTCAACATTTTTTTAAATTTTTTTAACAAAGCAGCATCGACTTGCCACGTTGTCGGGGGGAAACTGTGGTCGGCGGACCTTTTATTTTATACCTGGAATTTTATGAGTTTTGATAGTTACCTGGTGTGATAAATTGGCTATTTTCATGATAATACTGAAAACAAATATGATATTTACTCAAGTTTTGATGCACTATACAACACTTCGATGCATGGCATGGTTCTATAGTAAATCAAATTATTTCTTATTCAGACGAAATTTTAGTCATTTAGATTATAGTAAGTTTTATTATAAACATGCATTAACTGGAATGTTGACATTATCTGTAGGGCATGGGTGTTCTCTGGCCAACGTCACAGGTATTCAACAGACATGAGAAATCATGTCACTATGTGTTAAATGGTTAAGAGGTTTCCATGCCTGAGCTATGTCAGGAGGTGGAAAGATTAGATGAACACACACAGAAAACTACTTAATTGTTAAGCTAGTACACCACATGAAGAAATCTATGCTATCTGAAGACCACATCAAGCATATTATATACTTGTAATAATAATGTCAAAAAGATGACTTTAATCATTGTTTTAGAAAAGAAATTTTCAGAACAGCGTTCTCAGCAAATACAGTGGGCTAGCATCACCAAATTCACCCTCTGGGGACCTCATTCTGTATGGCCTCATCTGCTATGGGAGACATAAACTCAGACTGAAGTTCCCAAATGGTGAATATTGTGATGTACACCCATTGGGAACCCCAATTATGCAATATGTCGCCTGCCAATTTGGGGATATAGAGAAACTAATCTAAAAATGAAATAGAATATATGTGAAGAAGTTGCTATAGAAATTTGATAATAAATAAACTTTCCAGAGAAGATGAGGCCTAAGCAGAATGAGGTCCCCAGAGGGTTAATTTAGTGCTAGCCCGGTATGCGGGATAGTGCCACTAAATTCACCCCTGGAGACCTCATTCTGCAAATGACAGGTACAATAAACACAGGTTTGATACTAAATACTCTTTGATGAGTATAGTTCTCCTATGTTCAGATAGTAAGTTCAACAATCGTTTGTTGAACTTATTATCTAATCATTTCCCACCGATGAACATGAATTCTTTTGCACTTTTTTGATCTAACCATCTGCTCATATATCCTTACCAACCATCCAAATGAATAAGGCAAAAAAAAAAACCTCTTTGTTTCCGATACCCTGCCTGGGTGAAATTTTCTTGCCTGCCTCAATTTTTTTTTCAATTTTTTACAGAAGGCTAGTCTATTTGTGAATATTTATCATTTTTCCCAATCTCAAATGCTAATATAAGTCGATTATTACGCTCAACGTTGGTAGAGATCTTACTGCAGAGTGAATTAATTATATCACTTACGGTTGAAAGGTTTAAAACAAGCAGTCGCAGACGCCGGTATCCCCCGCTGAATTGTGCAGTTGGGGAAGTGCATTCTCAATAATGTTTGCGTTCTCAGTATGTGCTAAACAAGAGGTGGAATTTTGTCAAAAAGCCTGGCTTGCGAACTCATTTTAGGTACTGCATGGTCATGGGAACGAATATACCAAAAATCTTTTAAATCCGTTGACATTTGTGGAAATTAGCCCTGTGACGTCGTCCATTTGCACCAAAAATAATAAACAAAGTCCAATAACTCTGCTGAAAATATCCGGCCGGACCTGGTTTGCGAACTCGTTCTAGATACTGCATGGTCATGTGAACTCATATACCAAAAATCTTTTAAATTCATTGACATTTGTGGAAATTAGCCCTGTGACGTCGTCCATTTGCACAAAAAAATAAACAAAGTCCAATAAGTCCGCTTAAAACATCCGGCCGGACCTGGTTTGTGAACTCGTTCTAGATACTGGTCAATTAAGTGAACTCATATACCAAATATCTTTGAAATCCGTTGAGATTTGTGGAAATGAGCCCTGTGACGTCGTCTAATTGCTATTTGGAAAATTCGAAATCATTCTAGGTAGTGGTCAGGTGAACTCATATACCAAAAATCTTTGAAATCCGTTGACATTTGTTCAAGTTATGACTCTTACAAATTTGGGACGGATGGATGGACAGACAGACAGACGGACGGATGGACGGAACCCATTCCTATATATCCATGCAAATTTCATTTGGCAGGGGATAAAAATTGTAAAAAAAGGCCACTTCTCCCTATTATTGTCCCAGGGAGAAGTGACTTATCTCTCATATACCAGAATGCATATATATTTAAAGTATATTTACTGATTACAAATGGTGTTCTTACTCACCATAAGGTTTTATAAATGAAATTTTGTGTTGCATAATACCTATAGGATCATAGATGAGTGATGTTGGGATGTTAATTGAACTTCAGCCATTGTTAGTTCTCCCTGATAACAGTCGACTTCTTCCTAATATTCAAATGGGGAGAAGTGTCATTCTCCCAATTAGAAACCTCTGGGCTGGTTCCTGGCCTAATTTAGCGTAAGTTTCGACCAATATACTGCATAATTTCTAAATATACCAACTCAAGACCATACAATACTTAACTCTTTCATGACGGGAGCTGCGCTGGTGCAGCATTAAAGATCATGTGCCAGTGCATTATATATATGCAAGTCTCGCATATATAAGAGAATGTACTGGCTTACAAGGTCAAGGTAAATATTGTTAGGCCAATGCATTCTCTTATATATGCGAGGCACCCTATGGGATACTTGCATATATAAGAAAATGCATCGGCACATGGTTTTCGCAATCTTTCAGGAAGCTCCAGTCATGGAAGGGTTATTGTCTCCCCGAATGTCTCCCAGGACCTGCCTAGATTTAGAACTATGGCTCCTTCATTGCTTGGAAAATCAAAATACACCCTGTTTCTTACGAAAAAACTCAATAGCGGTCAATATTTTTGAAGTGAAGCGTATTTGATCTAATAATCACAAAGTTAACGTCACGCCAACAACAGCCTAGTTCTAAGGATATGTTAACTGATTTGTTGAATAACTGTCAAAAATCATTAGATTAATTGGACCCAAATTTAAACTTGAACGGTATATTTTCTGAAATGTTAACAATAAACTGAATTAAATAATATTCTGTCAATATGATCCAGATCCAAACTTTTCAAACTTATTGGTGTATGGACAGATGGACAGACAGACAGAAATAGAATGTTGATTTCTATAGTAGCCCATTTTGAGGTGGGGGTATATTTCATGGATGTGGTGAAAATGTATTTACATAACTGCAAAATTTGAGACATCACCTTACAATGTCTATTGTAAACGCAGAAACCAAAATATGCAGCAAACTATAATTAAATTTCACTTTAAGAAGATTTTTTATTTCAGCAAAAATACCATAAGACACTAAAAACAAACAGAAGAGAAACTTTATAGAAATCTTCCCATTTACAAAATTGCTAAATATAGGTCTGACTGCAACATACAATGTAATATTTATCGATATGTTAATTCAACACCTAAGTCACTTTTTGTTACTATATATTTGAAAATAAATTTTAAAAGTTATTTATCACATCTTAAAACATGTGCTGAAATAAAATATGGCTTGCTAAATCTTTAATATGATAGTGTATTGTAACTTTCTCAATGGCCAACTGTGATAGAACTATAGCCTGTATATACAAATTGTTTTGACTTTAACTGTAAAACAACACACAAAAAACATAATAGTTTCATACAATTGTTTTTCGCTGTAAATAAGTACTGGCTAATTTACTTCAGGAAATAAACAGTACATGACCTCCGATTTTGAACTGTGAGACACAATACACAAAGGTCACTCATGGGTGGTAAGCACAATACACATACAAGTTTAACTACATTACTTACATAACACTCAATAAAAGTGGAAAATTAAGCAGAATTAAGCACTATAAAATTAACACAACAATGCAAGACCCACCAGGAAAACTGTAGGCAGCTATTCTGATGTACAGGCAGGCACACAGCATCAACATAATCCCCACTGGTACTATCCATAAAATGATTGAAATGCACTGAGGCGATGGACCAGCCAAGCCAACCAATGTGAGTTAATGCATGAATAAACACACAGACCAAGATAGTGTGACTTACACAGAGCTGAGGGGAGGTTGGCTATGAAAACTAGGTCAGCCTATTAACTGAACTTTATCTCGGCTCTGTAGTGCTCATGGCTCCAAGTATTTACGCTGGGTCAATAAAAACCAGGCTAGTTAAGTCAGCTTTAAATGCAGACATTGCTACGCATGAAATAATGCACGGAAATACACGTTTAGACCTACCAGGTTTTATTCCGAAGCATTTTTTTCTTCATTGAATTTGTTATTTAAATTTCGTCTTAACAAACGAGGCCGTTCCTTTGGCTAATGGACTCTTCCTGCATTGACCACCACATACGCTCTCGCACGGATCAGCTGCAATCATTGAGTAGAATAATGAGAAACTTCAGAATTATTCAATCATGAAAATTGCCGATGCATAAAAACACTATGGATTTTTTTTTAGATCAATACAGGAACCCTCCTTCTCTATACTACATACATTAGACAACTGCCTGAGGGTGCAGTGCCACTAGCTGGCAATTGACAGGTGTGCTCTGAAAATCGTCAATTATATCAATAAGTCATTTCTGTTCTGGAGGCCACTCCCATTCACACTTAAACGATTAATGTTAGAGGACTCTCTGAGCATGTTAAAATGGACATTTAGTGACCATTTCTACATGGGGATTTCCAAAAAAAATTTGTGACAAAACTTTTCTATCGAAAATGAAATAAAGTGTCAAATTTATTATCACCGAATAGTTCAAATATTAATTATCTGTCGAAAATATGTGGACAATTTTTTTATTTTGTTTACTGTACAAGTTCTAATAATTTAAAACATTTAAAGTAACATAAAATTTTCAAGATCCATATTAACCATTCCATGACTGGAGCTTCCTGAAATTTTGAGAAAACCCTGTGCCAATGCATTCTCTTATATATGCGAGTCTCCTATAGGGAGACTCTCATATATGAGAGAATACAATGGCCTAACAATATTTGCCAATTAAGGCCTTGTAAGCCAGTGAATTCTCTTATATAGATGAGGCTCCCTATGGAAGACTCGCATATATAAGAGAATGCACTGGCACAGGATCTTTAATGCTATGCTACACCAGCGCTACTCCTGTCATGAAAGATTTAAGCATTGTAAATGCTCGCTGTTGTCACATTTCAGAGATCAAAATTGGCCAATAAATATATGAGATACTAATAGTATGTGGATTATATATGTAATATTTTTTGCAGTATATAACAATAAAGAGTATCTCTTCTGGGCCACAATTACAACAACAACATTTTTTTATAAATCCTGATTTCAAGACTACAAATAGCTAATTTGTGAATGAAATATAGATAAAACTGTAGATGGGGTATGTTTATATTTGTGTATAAACTTTATAGACAAATAATATACCCCATCTACAGTTCTATCTATATAGACAATTTTAATTATACCCATATTAAACCTAAAGAAGAAGACGAAGAAGATATGGTTACATCCGCCAATATGGACGGTTCCATGCCTGATTCAGGAGGAATGAACAGAGAAGATAAAGGTACCAAATGTGACCCGCCATATCAAATCCAGTCGTAAGTCGGGATTTTTTTTACCCTGTGCCAATGCATTCTCTTATATATGCGAGTCGACCATAGGTCGCCTCGCATATATAAGAGAATGCATTGGCCTAACAATTTTTTATCATTTTTTTAAAATAAATGTTTCTTACAATATTTAGGACATAAATAAAAAACATCCATTACCCTGCAGGGAGCCCCACACATATATAGAAGCATATAGAATAGTGTTGTCTGCTCATGTTTGTCTGGGGTTCTGTATGGGTGAAATTATAAAATTGTTAACGAATACAAGAAAAAATTATAAAAATTGTAAAAAATTGTTAGGCCAATGCATTCTCTTATATATGCGAGGCGACCTATGGTCGACTCGCATATATAAGAGAATGCATTGGCACAGGGTAAAGAAATCCCGACTTACGACTGGATTTGATATGGCGGGTCACATATGTTCAGGCCTGATGCAAGCTGATTTGGATGAGTGTCTTGCACATCTAATTATGCATCTATCTACATTGTATTGTTAGTTGTTTTAAAACTTACCCCAAAAAAGTGTCCTTTGTAACCACTAACCCATGATTTTAGATACAACCGTCAAGGCAATAACCAATCCTACAAGCACATCTCATCATCAACAGAATGTCTAATTAACCTGCATTAATCCACCTGAAAACAGGAACAAAAAAAGGTTCCATAAATAGAATGCACAATAAAGAGACCTCCAATGGACTCGCAATGTGTAAATGTGCAAAAATATTGAAGTCTGTAAAAACATCACCACCAAGAACATGGATAATTACAGTAATGCTCTAATTAATCGACTCCTTAAACACAGCAAAATTGTGGGTAACTTTTCAGGATTTAGTCGGAAATATGGCTTGTTGCCATTCATCGGAAAGCTCTCAAAGTTACCCATAATTCTGCTGTGTTTAAGGAGTCGATTAATTAGAGCATTACTGTACATACGCTTAACCCTTCCATGATTTGAGCTTCATTAAATTTTCAGAAAACCCTGTGACAATGCATTCTCTTATATATTTGAGTCTCCCATATGGAGCCTCCCATATATAAGAGAATACATTGGCCTAAAAATATATACCTTGACCTTTTAAGCCATTACATTCTCTTTTATATGCTAGGCTCCCTGGTACACGATCTTTAATGCTGCACCAGCGCAGCTCCCGTCATGAAAAAGTTAATAATACAAAAAATTTTGTGTGTTGAAACTACTGTTACGTAAACAAAACTGTTACAATGATTTGTCAATAAACATTGCTAAACGTGTCGTACGTTGAAATATTTTAGTCTGAATATGATTTTAAGAATATTTTTCAATGCATTGACCTTTTCCAATGTTTACTGTCAAAATTTATTAAACTTTGGTATCATATTGGACTTTTATCAGTAATTCCATTGTAACAGGAATGTGTACATACAATGATTTTGACATACAAAATCTCATTACTGGAGAGTCAATCTATTTTTTCAAGTACTTGTTGATAAAGTTGTTTTACAGACTTTTATGTTATTTCGCATGAACCCACATCAAAAACTGTGAGACCCTTTGACCCTTTCTATGCTAAATACTCATTGACGAGTAGTTCCCTTAGGAATAATAAGTTGTTTGTTGAACTTATTTATCTGAACATTTCCCCACCAATGAATATGAATCCTTTAGCATTTATATTACTCTTTAGTTTGACTGCCATCTGCTAATTTATCCTGAACACTCCTCCATATTAATAATAGACCATTCCAATGTATACCTTTCTATCTGAATGGGAGAATCCATTTAATACATAAAGGGTTAAAGTCATTCATTAATCTTTCATCATCTTTCTCACAACAATTTCATCTGGCAGTTTCAATAAATGCAAATTGAAGGATTTATTTTCCTGTGAAATGTTTCCCCAACAAAAGTACAGCAAATGAGAAAAAGATAAGCAGTACAATTTTAACCCTTCCGTGACTGGAGCTTCCAGATATTTTGCGAAAAATCTGTGCCAATGCGTTCTCTTATATATGTGAGTCTACCATAGGGAGCATCGCATATATAAGAGAATGCATTTGACTAACAAATTTTACGTTAACTTGTAAGCCTGTGATTTCTCTTATATATGCGAGGCTTGCATATATAAGAGAATGCACTGGCACAGGATTTTAATGCTGCACCAGTGCAGCTCCCGTCATGAAAGGGTTTAGTTTATAGACTAAGTAAATGTGACACAAAATATTCAAGCCAATATTAAACCTAGAAATTACACACTGTTCATTGCACTGGTTACATATTATTGCAATATTTCACAAAATGGACACTTGGAAATAATCTTAACCCTCCGATTAAGCCAGGTCCGATTTTTGTATCAACCCATATACCCTGTGCCAATGCATTCTCTTATATATCCGAGTCGACCATAGGTCGCCTCGCATATATAAGAGAATGCATTGGCCTAACAATTTTTTATTTTTTTTACAATTTTTTACAATTTTAATAATTTATTCTTATATTCTTTAACCCTTTACCCAACAAACTGGCCAAAACCGGCCAAATAAAGCTTCAACAGCCTAAATTATCTTGGGTCTGTCTCAATAGAACCATACAAATATGGATATCATTGGAACCGGCTCCTTGACCACATTGTGATAGTTACAGTTAGCCCTGTGCCAATGCATTCTCTTATATATGCGAGTCGACCATAGGTTGCCTCGCATATATAAGAGAATGCATTGGCCTAAAAAAAAACTTTTTTTAACACTTTTTACCATTTTTTCTTACATTCTTTAACAATTTTATAATTTTTAATGTGTTAAGCCAATGCATTCTCTTATATATGCGAGGCGACCTATGGTCGACTCGCATATATAAGAGAATGCATTGGCACAGGGCCCTTCTGTTGGGTAAAGGGTTAACAGACTTATTTTGTAGGTTTAGGGCCGATGAGATCGGCCCCTGGAACTCAAAGTGTTAAAGGCACATCTCCTGAAATAAATTACAGACAGCACTGGTTTTCAAACTATAATCAAAGTTTTCATAACTCGGAATATCAATACAGAAAGTTCAAGGAAGAGATAAGCCATCTTTAACTCTTTGAGTGCCAGGTCGATTTTTGTATCAACCCATATACCCTGTGCCAATGCATTCTCTTATATATGCGAGTCGACCATAGGTCGCCTCGCATATATAATTATATTCTTTAACAGACTTATTTTGTAGGTTTAGGGCCGATGAGATCGGCCCCTGGCACTCAAAGGGTTAACTCTTCCATGACTGGAGCTTCCTGAAATTTTTCGAAAACCCTGTGCTAAATGAATTCTCTTATATATACGAGTCTTCCATAGGGAGCCTCGCATATATTAGAGAATACATTGGCCTAACAATATTTACCTTGACATTGTATGCCAGTGCATTCTCTTCTCTTATGTATGCGAGGCTCCATATGGGAGACTCTCATATATATCTATATATATATGAGAGAATGCAATAGCACAGGATTTTTTATGCTGCACCAGTGCTGCTACAGTCATGAGAGGGTTAATATTTTTTTACTATATACATTTGTCGCCGAGCTTTACTGAGAATCGGGGGATTTGTAGCCCGCTCTCGAGACCTGAAATGTCACATTGGAATTATTATTCATATAAAAACCTAGTTATTGAATTCTGTTGTCACATTCCTAAGATCAAAATAGGTTCATAGATATGTTTTATCCACAAACACATTCTTTATTTGCTGTGAAAGACTTAAAAAAAAATTATAAGAACTTATTTTCCTGCGGCATGTATCAGATGAGTTAAGATAGCTGCTAATACATTTTCAGCTGATTTATTCTTATATATAAAAGAGTAGGATCTGTCTGTCTGTCTATATGTCTGTTCGAATTTTTCTCCCCAAACCCCTGGACCGATTGCAACCAAATTTGGTGTGGTGACTCGTGGTACCCTGGCAGATGTTATAACGGCATTAGTTTTTCATAATTTTGATCTTTAAAACAATTTAATTTAATTAAATAAAAAAAATTTAATTGAGCAAGAAGCTCAATCTAAAAAAAAAAAAAAAAAAATTTTAATCCAAATATTTAAACGAAAATTGGTTAGCTGAAAAAAGGCTCTGTCTAAGATCAAATGGCCCCAAAGGGATCTTATTCCGCTAGTTCTTTTGATAGAAGCATGAATTCTGGGCCTAAATTTAATGTTAAAGATGGAATATAACCTATTAACCCTTTCTATACTAAATATTCCTTAATAATGTATACCTTTATAACTGAATGGGAGTGTCCACTTAGTACAGAAAGGTTAAAAACATAATACTCACCTATATTTACTGCAGAAGCACAATACGTAAAGACCAACAGTCTAAATGACGACATATTCCAATAGACTCTCCATAAACCATACATGGCTGAAGAAGGTTGCCCATGGAGATAGACAGCTGCTTAAAGTCTGTCTTGCTGGATTATTGTTCACACCCTATAACAGGCTGCAGGTTGCATGAAACATTGTTCTCTGTAGTGCTGACTACAACTGTTCCTGCAAATGGGAAAGTGATAAGTTGATAAGTGATTTCAGGACAAGTGACCAATTTTGAATGGGGATTTCCATGTAAATCTTGGGGAGCAAAAGTTATATATGAAACAGCTTCCCTCATTGATGAGTAGTTCCCTTATGAAATGTTCAGATAATAAGTTCAACAAACGACCATAGATTGTTTTTTGAACTTCTATTTGAACATTTCCCAACCAAAGAATATGAATATTTCTGCACTTGTCAACACTTAATTGTATTATATTTTCGTCATACTGTTCTCTGCTCATTTTCCTGAACACCCCTCCAAATGACTAATAGACCGTTCCAATATGTACAATTATAACTGGATAGGAGATATCAACAGTAACTGTTTTTTATTTGAGAATTACTAATCTCCAGTTAACACTTTGAGTGCCAGGGGCCGATCTCATCGGCCCTAAACCTACAAAATAAGTCTGTTAAAGAATATAAGAATAAATTATTAAAATTGTAAAAAAAAAAAATTAAAAAAAATGGTAGGCCAATGCATTCTCTTATATATGCGAGGCGACCTATGGTCGACTCGCATATATAAGAGAATGCATTGGCCCCGGGTATATAGGTTGATACAAAAATCGACCTGGCACATTAAAGGGTTAAAAACTGCTTTCTGTAATTTTTTTAATTTTGAACACTGTGTTGAAGCGTAACCCTTCCATGACTGGAGCTTCTAGAAAATTGGCAAAACCTGTGCCAATGCATTCTCTAATATATGTGATTCTCCCATAGGGAACCTTGCATATATAAGAGAATACATTGGCGTAACAAGATTTACCATGACCTTGTAAGCCAGTGCATTCTCTTATATATATGGGAGACTTGCATACATAAGAGAAAGCACTGACACAGGGTCTTTAGTGTTGCACCAGCACAGCTCCCGCCATGAAAGGGTTAAAAATTAAAACTTTTGTCTATAAAACAATCAAGTACATGTACATGAAATAATAGATTAACTTTGTTCTTATTTTCATTATTAATAACTCTCTAATGATGAGATTTTCCAAGTCAAACACATTGTTAATGTAAACATTACTGTTACCGTGGAATTACTGATAAAAGTCAAATTAGTGCAATAAGATACCTAAATTCAATCAAAACTTGACGGTAAACATTGGAAAAGATCAAGGCATTGAAAATTATTCTGAAAATCATCATATAAAGACTAAAATATTTCAACTTATTAAACATTTAGCGATGTTTGTTGGCATATCACTGAACCAGTTTTGTTTACATAACAATGGTTTCAGCATGCAAAATTTTGCTATTGGAGAACTATCATGAATGAATATAAGAAAAAGTTATCTATTTCCCAATTTTATTCTTAGCTGTGATGTTTTTACTAACTGTGAGTGTCTTGGCTCCCTTTAACAGTGCTCTGAACTCAAGGCTAACGACAAATTACAATTGCAATCAATGACAAGTTAACTTGGCATTGTCCCCAAATGATTTACATGGGCTGATGAACGCCTGTATTCAATGTAAAGGGGATTCTCTGTCTATTGTCTGCTAAAAGTGATGTAAAACATCCCTACAAATGAAGATCCTTGTAGGTTACAATCAAGTAATGATTTTCCATAAGTGACAGTTTTAGGGTTAAGCCATGCTCACGATTCATTACGGTACTGAACCAAACTGGAGATAATGTGCTGTTTATGTCAGACATAAGTTGTCGAAAAAGAAATGGTGCCTTACCATACTTATTCCTGGAAATAAATTGGTGTTTCCACAACTACCCCCCCTTTTTTGCATACAATTTCAGTTTAGAAAAAATACCATCACCCTACCCAATTTGCCGACCAACGTAGATGCTTGACAATCAATCCCGCACAAAAGTTTTTCATTCACATTAAACAACCAAGATATTATACACCATTCAGCTGCCAGAATTTTTTTTATGCTGACTCAAGTTTCCCTACACAAATGCCAAGGGGCATAAATAAAATTCAATTATTTAGTTGCTTGTAACCTGTATACTTTTGTAACTGAATGGTATAATTAATTCTGTAATCATATAAAGGTTAACTTGTCAGGCCACTATTAAACATATCTATGTATGCACTATGCAGCCACTCTACCCACATTTCTCTATGTGGTACCCAGTAATGCCCTAAATATTCGACTCCTTAACCACAGTAGAATTATGGGTAATTTTTCAGGATTTAGTCGGCAATATGGCTTGTTGCCATTCATCGGAAAGCTCTCAATTGTTTTTTTTTGTAAAGCTACATATGCAGAGACCAGCTTATAGGTTTGAAGTGTTGAAATGGACTTTTGTCAGGGCGAGTTGATAAAGATTGGTATGTCACCTAAATTTTAGCTCATGTCAGTACCAAAATTAAAATAACCAAAAAAAATAAATAATTGCAGTTATGTGTATACATGCCAATTGATAAAAAAAAAAATTCTTGATAAGGCCAAACAAAATAATTTAGGTAGTTACCTTTTGAGGCCAATAGGTCGGATAACTGCAAATCATTTTTTTTTATTTTGGCCTCAATTATTTTTCAATAATCGAGGAATTCTAGTTATGACATCAGATGTTAAAAAAAAAACTTTTTTTTAATGAAAAGTTTTATTTTGGAGGAACAAAAGTGATTCTGTGAAACTTTTGTGATTTTCTAACAGATTTGACGTGATTGCTGGGAAGAGGGATGGCCTCCCTTTTTACTCGCCGTCAACACACACATTACATTGAATGGCTGAGATTGTATTTTATTAGGTTCAAAATATCATCAGGCACTAATGTTATAGATATAAAAGTGCTCTAAACTCAAGGCGAACGACAAATAACAAAGGCAATCAACGGCAAGTTTGCTTGGCATTTTCCCAAATGATCTACATGGGCTGATGAACGCCTATATTGAACGTGGATTGTTTGCGGTATCGTAATCACGCATGGACAGCCAAGTGTGGAATGTGGACGGAATTATCAAGTCCAATAATCAAGTTGGTTATGGTCTGCGTACGAGGGATAAATCAATCTTTTGTGGCTAATCACTTCGGCTTCGTTCTACGTTCTGCTCAGCAGGATTTGCTCGCCACACTGGGCAGAATAATATCGAGGAGAGATTAATTCAACCATATTATGTCAATAATGATTACGAAGGCCAAAAGTTCATGTTATATTCCTATCCATGCCACAGACCTCACAGGTCGGACTTTCAAAGGTGAAAACCATCTTATCCTCTGCCAAGACAATTGGTTCAATAATTGCTCTCTGCATAATGTCTATTGGATTTCACTACTGTAGTCACCCATCAGTAAGCCCTGGGGGGGGGTGCTGAGAATTGTTTTACCCAAAAACTGGGACTGGGCTTACCTTCGAGGACCTCCACATGCAAAATCCCAGTTTGCCTTCATAGTGGGATAATAAGGTCCGATTTTTATTCTGCCGCTAGTGGTAGTATAGCCTGATATGGTTATTATGCCGCTAGCGGCACAATAAGATAATCCCCTTATTCTGCCGCTAGCGGCAGAATAGCCTGTTTGGCTAATCTGCCGCAAACAAAAATATGCGTGATATATACTGTAATATGTCAACTTTTCTAACCATCCGTTTGGACACATGGCACTGGATGGTTTTACTTTCCAGTTTCCTATACTTTGTATTTGTTGCCAGTTCATGTCTGGCAACGGCATCAAAAACTGCTGCATGAGATTCAAAAGAATCTCCCATGGATTTGTTTGACCGACGTCGCATGCTATGACGGGTGGATAAGTATAATTTTGGTGACATCATTTTTGTCAGCAGAATAGCCAAACAGGCTATTCTGCTGCTAGCGGCATAATACAATTACAATCTTATTTTGCTGCTAGTGGTAGAATAGCCTTTCCCATTATTTTATTTAAAGTGATGTGATACACTCCGGTAGGGTGATAAAATAGAAATGGAGAATAATCTAGCTCAAAGAAGTAATTTTTACAAATATTATATCCAAATTGACACAAACACCATCATTCTTATATATTAATTAAATACAGTGAGTCAGTGACTCGCGATGGTGAAATCGTTTTCATTAGCTTATCGCAGATAGTTGCGTCCCGGATCGAGAATTAAATATTTACAATTCGCGTAGTTCATACAATTATTTCTATGGAGAGGTAAGGTCGATTTCTTTGAAATTTTCGGCAATGTTACTAGAATGATATATTCATCCAGTTGGCATAGTGCCTGATTACTAACTTCTTAGTTTCATGCACCCAAATAAATACATAATATGTCTTTAACGAAAATAATTTATTTTGTGTTCTATTACGTTTGATAAATATTTAAAACAAAATACAAAGGGCATCTTATATATTGTAATACAGGCCGGATTATACAGAATTTTGTGAAACACAATGTGGCAGGTAGTGAGTTTGCACTGCGAGTAATGCTATTTCTGTGTATGAATTTTTGTCATCTTGATTCAGAGTTAACATGACATCAATGTATACACTCCCTCTAAGTTCTAAAAACGGGGGTGGGCTTAGCTACGAGGACCATCCCATGATATTTTTGTGATCAAACACACCGACTGGTCTTATCCTCAGGGATGGGCTTACTGACGGATGTATACTGTACTATGATATCAGAATGATCTCAGTTAACTGTATCAGGTTCAATTTTTGAAGGGACCCAAGGCCTTCCAGGTGAGTTCAGGCAATATATCATAACAGTCTGATAAAAAAAACTAACAAGTACATAAGGAGGGGTGAAGGAAAGGACTGTCGACCATCCCGGGGTCAGCCTCCCCCAAATACTCCCTTCAACAAGTACATAAAAAATAGATAGCCTTTATTCTTAATTCCATTATTAATAACTCTCCAATAAAACCACTGTTATGTAATCATTAATGTTACAAATTACCGACAAAAGTCTAATTAGTCCAATAAGATACCAAGTTTAATCAAAACGTACTAGTACAAATTGGAAAAGGTAAAAGAATTGAAAAATATTCTGAAAATCATATTCAGTCTTAAATATTTGAACTTACTACATGATTAGCAATATTTGTTGACTAAAAACAGTTGTTTGCATAACAATGGTTTCAACATGCAAAAGTTCGTTATTGGAGAACTATCAATAATGAATCAAAGTTTATCTATTTCTCCATGATTTTATTAGGGGTGACATTTTTACAGACTTTTATAATTTGTCCACATTTACCCACTGTGAGTGCCTTGGGTCCTTTTAGTACACAAAGTGTGATGTAAGGTGTTCCTTCTGAGTTGCAATCACACCTGGAGAGGGAAGCTGAAGCTGCACTGGTACAGTATCATAAGACACTGTGCCAGTGCATTCTCTCATATATACGAGTCTCCCATAGGGAGCCTCGCATATAAAAGAGAATTCACTGGCTTACAAGATCAAGGTAAATATTGTTAAGCCAATGCATTATCTTGTATATGCGAGGCTCCGTATGGGAGACTCGCATATATAAGAGAATGCATTGGCACAGGATTTTCGCAAAATTGCAGGAAGCTCCAGTCATGGAAGTGTTGAAACTTGATATGAGCAAGCATTATCTGATGATGTTAAGATTTCCGGCCAACTGACTATACAGTAATGCCCTAAATAATCGACTCCCTAACCACAGCACAATTATGGGTAAATTTTCAGGATTTAGTCGGAAATATGGCTTGTTGCCATTCATCGGGAAAGCTCTCAGTGAGATGAATGCAACAAGCCATATTTCCGACTAAATCCTGAAAAATTATCCATAATTCTGCTGTGGTTGATTATTTAGGACATTACAAAAGATGGTTAGTTTACATTCACTATAAAGTCAAATATCACTTTTTCTTTGTTTTTTTTTTCTTGCAAAAATGAATATCCCTTTATAATATTGCTAATAAAACCAAACAGTAATTGCCTCAAGAAACCTGCCCAACATCTAATCACATTCACAGTTGACATGTTTAGGTAGTCACCCTGATAAAACTAAAATCACACACCCAAAACATTCGCACAATTAGCGCCCGTAATGATCAGTACAAATCTCCATATGGTTTACTTGAACATTTCTGAAGTTCATCAACCATTAACTGCAGTCTCCACTTCATGAAAAGCGATGAACAACCTACGTAACTTCAAGCTGATCATGTGTACATACTCGATGAGTATTAACCCTTTACCCAACAAAGCGGCCAAAAACGCCCAAATAAAGCTTTAACAGCCTAAAATATCTTCGGTCTGTCTCAATAACACCATACAAATATGGATATCATTGGAACGGGTTCACTGACCACATTGTGATGGTTACAGTTATGCCCTGTGCCAATGCATTCTCTTATATATGCGAGTAGACCATAGGTCGCCTCGCATATATAAGAGAATGCATTGGCCTAAAAAAAATCTTTTTTAACACTTTTTACCATTTTTTCTTACATTCTTTAACAATTTTATAATTTTTTCTTACATTTTTTAACATTTTTTATAATATTTTTCTACATTCTTTGACAATTTTATCATTTTTAATATGTGTTAAGCCAATGCATTCTCTTATATATGCGAGGCGACCTATGGTCGACTCGCATATATAAGAGAATGCATTGGCACAGGGCCGTTCTGTTGGGTAAAGGGTTAATATAGGAAGACTGTGTTGGAATTTGAACAATATGTTACTTAGAATTGTTTTGGTAGTTTTTTTAAAGTTGGCCATGTTATCAATGTTCTATTAACTCATTACCACTCAGAAGCACCATTTGACACCTTACGACATTTCCTCAGAAGCACATTTTGTCACCTTACGTCATTTCCTCAGAGGCACCTTTTGTCACCTTACGTCATTTCCTCAGAAGCACCTTTTGACACCCTTTTATTTAATAAAAGTAAAAATTTTCGTGGCTTTCTCCATTAATCGTCATGATTGTTTTGATTTTACATAAAGTATGCGGTTGAAGTATATTCTATCCAATCAGAACATTTTATTCCATTCACGCCTTACCTTGCTCAAAAGTACATTTGTTAAAAAATTAATAAAAACGACGATTGCTTTTGATAACTGTTGCAACATTTTAACATTTAAACTTGGAATTGTGACATTATGGAAAGGTGGCACAGTCTATTCAATTGGTAGTTTGAAACAACAAATTCTGAACAAATACTAAATAGCGAAACCACGAAAGGCCATTTCTAGAATTTAGAAATTAGAATGACAGCGATCACAGAACTAAGGTAAAAATATGCTAAAGCTGACTAAAACATCAAAATCTCTGAGGAAATGGGACGTAAATTACGTCGCCGTGGCAAGGTGCACTGAGATTTTAACGTCACAACGTCAAAGTAACCTGGGGGTTCTAGTCAGCTGCGGTCAGAGTGGTAATGAGTTAAAGTGATGTGAAACACTCCAGTATGGTGATCAAATAGAAATGGAGGGAAATATTGTTCAAAGTAGTTATTTTTTCAAGTATTATATATATAAATGTCAACACACACCGTCATTCTTATATATTAATTAAATGCAATAACTGCCGATGGCGAAATCGTTTTCATAAGTTTATCGCCGATAGAAGCATCCCAATTCGAGTAGTAAATATTTACAATTTAGCATAGTTCAGATATTGTTTTCTGTGGAGTGGTACGGTCGATTTGCTTGAAATTTTCGGTAATGTTAGTAGAATGCTACATTCTCCCAGTTGACATAGCACCCGAATACTAACTTATCAGTTTCACGCACCCAAACAAGTACATAATATGTCTTTAAAATGTATTGGTATATGATTATAAGGAATGACTTGAAGAATGATTGGGGTCATTGGTTTTAACTGTAGAGTAATTACTCTGCCAGTCAAAATGCAATGACCCCAATTGATCCAGTTAGTTCTCAGTTGATCTCATTAAACCAATTCATGGTATTAAAGAAATACATAAAAGCATTAGTGAATGAACAACGCCTAAGTCTGCCAGATTTGATAACTTAACCCTTTCATGACGGAAATTGCATGGGTGCAGCATTAAAGATCATGTGCCAGTACATTCTCTTATATATGTGAGTCTCCCATAGGCAGCCTCGTATATATAAGAGAATGCACTGGCTTACAAGGTCAAGGTAAATAATGTTAGGCCAATATATTCTCATATATATGCGAGGCTCCCTGTGGGAGACTCGCATATATAAGAGAATGTGTTGGCACAGGTTTTTCACAAAATTTCAGGAAGCTCCAGTCATGGAAGGGTTAATACTTAATGGGCAGTTACTCAATACCCATTCATTAACCCTTTACCCAACAAACCGGCCAAAACCGGCCAAATAAAGCTTCAACAGCCTAAAATATCTTCGGTCTGTCTCAATAGAACCATACAAATATGGGTATCATTGGAACCGGCTCCTTGACCACATTGTGATAGTTACAGTTATGCCCTGTGCCTATGCATTCTCTTATATATGTGAGTCGACCATAGGTCGCCTCGCATATATAAGAGAATGCATTGGCCTAAAAAAAATCTTTTTTAACACTTTTTACCATTTTTTCTTACATTCTTTAACAATTTTATAATTTTTAATGTGTTAAGCCAATGCATTCTCTTATATATGCGAGGCGACCTATGGTCGACTCGCATATATAAGAGAATGCATTGGCACAGGGCCATTCTGTTGGGTAAAGGGTTAACTTGTAAGAATTATTTCCTCTACATTTTATATTACTATCCATGCCACACACCTCACAGGTCAGATTTTCAAACGTGAACACCAGGCCTCTTACTCTGCTGAGACAAATGGTTCAATAATTAACCTATATATATAAAAGAGTAGGATTGGTCTGTGCGCATTTTTCTCTAAGACTCCGATTTCAATCAAATTTGGTGTGGTGACTCGGGTTACCCTGGCAGAGGTTATAGCGGTGTTAGTTTTCCAAATTTGATTTATAAAAATTTAATTAAATAAAGAACAAAATTTAAACATTTAAAATAAGCTCACTATGGGCATATTTCAGAATCAAATAAGTCCAATAAAAACCTATTTGCATGAGCATATGTTAATTGCAGCAGATATGAATGCTATATATATATGTGTTGTCACTGTGGCCCACGCCATCCAACGGAATAACAGGTATAAGTCCAATATGAACCAATGCCAATATGCTCCATTCATGGAACGGCTAATTCACAAAGAAGTGATATAGGGACTGTGTTCCTTTTATGGTATTTCTCAGAGCCATAGATGGTAAAAGCTCAAATACGATAGATATCTCAGGAATATATATAACTACATAACATTCTCATCATCGTTATTCTCGATACCAGCAAGAATTATCTCATGATGTTTAAAGTTCTGGCCAACTCATTCAGTGGATGGTTTTTGTTCACTAAATGGATTCTCCCATCAGTTCTAAATGTATACATTGAAATGCTATATTATTCATCTGGAGGGATGTCGAGGTAATAACAACAGATGACAGATATTAAAAGTCCAGAATGATTTCTATTCATTGGTGGGAAATGTTCAGATAATAAGTTCAAATATCTATAACATACGACTGATATACTCATGCAGATGGACCCAAAAATCAGCATATTAATATAAACAAAGATAAATAACTATAGAACGAAAAACCAAAACAAAACAGTTGAACACTGTTTAAATGTCCTCATAGTGGTGAACATCCATACCAAATTTCATTGAGATCCAAGCATTACTGTTCATGTTCAGAACAGTCATCGGACAGACCAAAAAGCCAACATTTCAAGATAAACAAAAATGAATAACTCTAGAATGGAAAACCTGAACAAAACGATTGAATCCTATGTCCTCATAGTAGTGAACACCCGAACCAAATATCATTTAGATCCCAGCACAACTGTTTAAGTTATGACATGAACAGACATCAGATGGACCAAAAAGCCAACATTTCCAGATAAACAAAGATGAATAATTCAAGAATGGAAAATCCAAACAAAACGATTTAATGTCCTCATAGTAGTGAACATCCATACCAAATTTCATTGAGATCCCAGCACTACTGTTCAAGTTATGACATGAACAGACATTGGACGGACAGCTACACGCATGGCTAGATGGACAGACGTACGGACACACAGGTGCAAAACAGTATTTAGTAAAGAAAGATTCAATGTTCGCGCTGGACCAAAAAATCTTCTGGCCAAAAATGTGGCCAAATGAGAATTTTAGTGGCCAAATAAAAAAACAATTGGCCAACTTAAAAAAAAACTTATGCCAAATTAAATCCTCATTTTCTGGGCTCACAATTGATGACTAAATTATATATTTTAACTATACAACTCTCTAACTATGTCGCGTCGCTAACAACATGTTCGCCAACTAATCAAGTAATGGGGTGTATTAGTTATCATCGCTATTTTCGCCGAAATAAAACAACAGTTCTGTTGCTTATTATCGTGAGGTATTGAATACCTATTGTTGTATTAATTAACATGGTTGTTGTTCTAAGACGGGAGTAAGTTTATGACACATTACATAACTGACATGCCATCACTGGTACATCAAATTATAGGACAATGCATTTACATATTTCATCTTACATACCGCCTAATCAACAAAATATGATACAACCAGTGCAGAGATTAAGGAGTTTGACGATTAGTAATCACCTCTGTACAACCATCACCATTCAATCAATGCTCCCCTTACAAAATAAATTTGGGTTGTCATTGTATGATGTATCCAAAGTATGAAACCCGTGTGTCCAATAAAAAACCAGCGATATTTTGTAGCCTAACTTCGGCAATCTATTCAGCATTTTTTAAATTAGATTTCTGTCTTCATTTGTGGTGAAAAAAAAGTTTGGCCAAATGAAATTTTATTTCAAGAAAAAGTGGCCATTGGCCACCGACAGTGCGAACACGGGAAAGGTTCAAATAATGATTTTATTTTTTTTTGCAATGAATATCATCCCTTATCACCAATTTAACCAAGCAGTGAATCGCCAGTGATCACCTCGATGCACCTGCCCAACATCTAACCTCATTTACAGTTTACACATTAAGGCGCGGTCACATTGAATAAGACCATCATTGTATGAATACCTAAATCTGCCAAATCTGATAACTTAATACTCAGTGGGTTGTTATTTGATTCCCATTCATTAACCCTTCCATGAGTGGAGCTTCCTGAAATTTAGCAAAAACCCTGTGCCAATGCATTCTCTTATATATGCGAGTCTCCCATAGGGAGCCTCGCATATATAAGATAATACATTGGCCTAACAATATTTACCATGACCATGATAGCCAGTGCATTATCTTATAGGATCTTTAAAGCTACACCAGCACAGCTCCTGTAGGAATTTTTTCCCCTCCATGTTATATTCCTAGCCATGCATCTCTGCCCAGACAATTCATTCAATAATTATTCTCTTTATAATATCTATTAGATTTTACAACGTTGATAACAGAAAGATCTTAGTTGAACTCAGGATTTATAAAAAATTAGGTTGTTGTAATTGTGCCCTGGAAGAGATACACTATAAATAAACATTGGTGGCAAACCTCAGCTAAGAGTAAACTTCTATCAAAGTGCAGTTTTGACATCTGAAATCTGCATACAAGACACTGAAAGTTACATGGTGACAGACTGTAAATTAGAAATTAACACAGTCTGGTTGCCAAGATCGGAACTAAACATGAGCAGCCCAAGATGCAGACAAACAAGCCGATTCCTATTATTTATACTCCAAATTGGGGGGGGGGGGGGGGGGTTTAACAAAGGTACATAGGTCGTTTGTTGAACTTGTAATCTGAACATTTACCACCAATTAATAAATAAACACCTGCTGCACTTGTTTTATCTTTTTGAAAAGAGCAGCAGCTCATTTTTTCATTCCATCATGTACTTTTATATCTGATGGCAGAATCAATTCAGTGAAGAAAGATTTATACAGTGCAGATAGAATACCACCCCTCCCCCTCCACCCAACACCCACAAGTCGGTCTATCACCACACGAAGTTCAACCAGTCTCTTTGAAAAGCTGGTGAAACTCCTATCGAATGTACGCCTCTAGATGCCTCCATTATATTTCATTTCCATGACGACGCGGCATTCCCAACATGATGTAATAAACTGTTTCCAACAATGGAGTGAATTCCTGGCTCAGTAAATGTTTGTGAGAATCGTAGTATTTAGAAATAATTATAAATACAACAAGGTGCGAAAGAATAATCAGTCATGAATATCGTTGACTGATAAAAACTCGAAGATGATGTCTCCTATATTGCGATGAGTAAAATGAAATGAATTATGGATATATCGCCTGAATTCAGTTTTCAAACAATAGTTGAGTTTGACAATGAGTGGGAAAATTTTCAACACGTCATTAACCTCTGATCTGTGAAGTGGTATGTTATGCCATAAACCAATGAAATCACGCCGAGTCTGTGCCACTCTCCAATAAAAGGTCAGCCGACCACAGTGTCCCCCGAAAATGTGGCAAGTCGACGCCGCTTTGTTAAAGAAATTATAAAACAATGTTGAAATGTTCTAAGTCGAAAGGGTTAATAATTCCGTAAAGAAATATTTTTTCCGTCATCTATATACATGTTGCACATCTCCAATATGTGGATAACAATACTCTGAAGTTTCAAATACCTACGATCAAAACTGTAGGAGGAGTCGATTACACCATGAAGGTACCCTCATACAGAAAATTATAAAAAATGTTTTTCAAAGTCGAAAGGCCCATAACTCTGGGAAAAATCATCGGATCAAACTCAAATTCAAACTCAACCTGTATCTTGATATGACTGATCCACATAAAAACTTGAGATATCATCCGGAAACTGAAAAAGTGAGAAATTTTCTAAGTAAAAAAAAATTGAAAAAAGGGAAATAACTCCATAAAAGAACATCGGATCAAACCCAGAATTGCAGAGCACCTGTGTTCTTGGTTTTCAATAAAATCAGATGATCATTACTGGAGTTATAACTCCGGACGGACGGACGGACGGACGCACGCACGCACGCACGTCAGCACAGACAGACGGACGCGGCTGATTACAAAGTCCTCTGAAAATTTCGGGGGACACTGAAATGGAGGGAATCCCTTAAATACCGAAACTAATTTTAATAGAGACATCTAAGAGACTGGAGTTCAACTAATTGTACCCAAAATGTACTCTTATATGGAGGCACAGGAGCAAGCCTTGAAATAGGGTGTCTGTCATTTGCAGAATGAGGTCCCCAGAGGGTGAATTTAGTGATGCTACCCCGCATAGCGGGCTAGCATCACCAAATTCACCCTCTGTGAACCTCATTCTGCAAATGACAGACACCCTATTTCAAGGCTTGCACAGGAGTTCAACTAATTGTACCCAAAATGTCCTCTGAAGATTGAGTTGTCATAATAATTGACATCGTTGCAGAAACCTGGCAATGATTCAACACTTATTGCTCGAAATCAGATCTGCAGATCAGGGGTGACATATCCAAAATATTCTAGATAGTTTACCCCAAACGGACCATAAATTATGAGACATGACTGGTTTTCAAACTCATCGAGGAAATTATGTGTGAGTTGACACCTGGAAAACAATCCAGGAGATGAAATCAGGCCTCAAAAATATGGTGCTGGACATTTGCAGAATGAGGTCCCCAGAGGGTGGATTTAGTGACGCTATCTCGCTGTGTCACCAAATTCACCCTCTGGGAACCTCATTCTGCATAGCCTCATCTGCTATGGGAGACATAGACTCAGATTGAAGTGAATATTGTGATGTACACCCATTGGGTACCTCGATTATGCATTGTTGCGTCTGCCAATTTGGGGACATAGCAAAACTAAACTAAAAAAGAATTAAAAAAAAAATTCTAAATTAACTAAAAAAAACTCATTAATTTGAAAATAAAGATACTTTCCAGAGAAGATGAGGCCAAAGCATATTAACCCTTTACCCAACAAACCGGCCAAATAAAGCTTCAACAGCCTAAAATATCTTCGGTCTGTCTCGATAGAACCATACAAATATGGATATCATTGGAACCGGCTCCTTGACCACATTGTGATAGTTACAGTTATGCACTGTGCCAATGCATTCTCTTATATATGCGAGTCGACCAGAGGTCGCCTTGCATATATAAGAGAATGCACTGGCCTAAAAAAAATCTTTTTTTAACACTTTTTACCATTTTTTCTTACATTCTTTAACAATTTTATAATTTTTAATGTGTTAAGCCAATGCATTCTCTTATATATGCGAGGCGACCTATGGTCGACTCGCATATATAAGAGAATACATTGGCACAGGGCCGTTCTGTTGGGTAAAGGGTTAAATGACAACAAAAAATCAGAAAATTAACACTAGAGTTACAAGGAGATAGGTTTGTACGCACGGATGGACGAGAGACAAATGGACAGACGGAACCCTCGACTGTAATTGGGGGATGACAGGAAGAAAGTCTAACCTGACTGCCATCCCCTCGAATATACAATATAATATTTGTAAAATGCACTTTGTGTATATTGAAATAAAATATCATATCCTATCCTATACCCCTGGCCCAAATCACTTTGGGGGGGTCGGGGAATAATAAATACCAGGGATAAGTGACTTATCTGTGATATATCTCAACAGTATAAAATGTATTCTCCGATTATAAATTGAGTGCTAACTAATTTTATCACATAATTAGCCAATAAAGCCCATATTTTCTAATAAGACACATGTGTATTATCGGCATGCGCAGTGATGTAAGAGTTTAGTGCAATGACATCGATGTCAATGCTGGAACTTTATTATTATGTTCATTATTATTTAATTATGATATTCGATTTGTGTTGGGTTATTTAGTGTTGACTGTGAGATAAACATGGGTGATAATTTTGTCAACATGAAAAGAGACATTTAAAATGAATTAAACAATATTTTTTCTTGACGGTGTCTTTACTTGGAGATTTTTTTTTTTCTTGCTAAAATGTGATTATGTGATAAAATGGATCTCAAATTTGTCGTAATTCTATACAAAATGTATTAACCTCATCCACTAAATTTGATTCGAGCCTTGCTAAAGCTCCGCTCGAATAAAATTTAATGCATTTAAATTTTGTAAAGAATTGCGACTCATTAGAGATCCTCTATATACAGTAATGCCCTAAAGAATTGACTCCTTAACCACAGCAGAATTATGGGTAACTTTTTAGGATTTAGTCGAAAATATGGCTTGTTAATGCCATTCATTGGAAAGAGAGCTTTCCAATGAATGGCAACAAGCCATATTTCCAACTAAATCCTGAAAAGTTACCCATAATTATGCTGTGGTTAAGGAGTCAATTATTTAGGGCATTACTGTAATATGATTATAAATGGTCAATGCATTTCATGATGCTTAACGATCATAGAAGATTGATGTTGGGGTGTAAAGTTTACCTTCAGCCTTTATGACTTCTCCATAGTTAACCCTTCATAATGGGAGATGCGCTGGTATGTGCCAGTGCATTATCTTATATATGCGAATCTTCCATAGACAGCCTCACATATATAAGAGAATGCACTGGCTTACAAGGTCAAGGTAAATATTGTTAGGCCATTGTATTCTCTTATATATGCAAGGCTCTGTATGGGAGACTCGCATATATAAGAGAATTCTTTGGCACAGAGTTTTCACAAAATTTCAGGAAGCTCCAGTCATGGAAGCATTAATGGATCATAGAAGGCTGATGTTGGGGTTTAAGTTCAGCTTCAGCCTTTATGACTTCTCCATTGTTAAAGGGGCCCACGCACAATTTACTGCTATAAACACTGCATCAAAGCCTTTTTGTCAAAATCTTGAATACTGGTTAAATTGGGCATATAAATCCTGAGGTACCCACTGATAAGGCTGTCTGAATCCTGCATCAGATCTCTCCTATTCTCCGTTTCTTGAGGTAAAGAAGTTACTATTATTGGCGTGTCTACTTTGTTGATGATCATGTCACGCTTATCATAATTCCATAATAGGATGTAAGTCAAGCATTCTCTGTGATAATTGATTGAAAACTACTGAGGTCATCCTGGCTACTTGCTTAAATGACTTCTGTGTTTATATCTACTGTAACCATGACAACAAATCATATTCATAAGAGCAGCACTGAAGAGTGTTAGGTCACAAATTTATTTGTGCAGAACAAGTAGGGACAAAAAGTAGGGGCTACACCACAGGTCCACAGAAATTATTTTTACCCCACCTCCTAAAATACTTAATCCAACAGGATTAAATATTATTGGTAGTGGGGTAAATTTTTGTTCTGGGACCTGTGGGCTGCACCAGGGCATGGAGAGCACCTTTTGACTTCTAAAAGTAGGGCAAAGAGGGTAGAAATGCTTTCTTATGCTTTTCAGTATGGCAAGAGAATCTGAAATTAGGGCTGCAATGATACACTTGGTCACGATATGATACAAATCACGATACATGATCAACGATAGGATACATATCACGATACACTAAATTAGTGTTTCCAAAAGAATACCGCCTGAATTATCAGAAACAACAAGTTTATAACTGGAGGTAAAGAGTTCATTTTAATTCTAAAATGGAGTTTAATTTTTGGCTAGATGAGTCAAATATACATAGATATATACATGTCAACTTGAGAAATAATTGCAAGTTTTGATTTTTTACACTAGCCCAACTTCAGACATTACTTGATTTCCTGTATCGCGATACACATGACACGATTCGAATCATTCGATACATGTATCGTTTGAAAGTGTATCGCGATACATTGAATTAACGATGAAAGATCAACCAAAATGACTGCTATTTATTGCTCTGAGGTCAAGATATCAGCTTGAATATTGCATTTATGCTGCACTAATGATAAAATTATATCCATTTTCTCTAGTTCAACCTGGGCTTGGATTCATTCAGCACTCATGAGATTAAGGGGGAGGTTAAGTGACCAATTTTGAATGTGGATTTCCATGAAAATCTTCGGTGCAAATGTTATGTATGAAGTTGTACGGGAACCAAAGCAGGTATATCATTGAACAGCCATAACATTTAACTGGCTGGAGGCCAGGTAAATTACAAAAATAAAATCAAGTTTAGCTGGGAAATACACATACCAACTTTGGTTCAGATCAAATAATCCAAACTGGAGTTATCAATTGGAAACCAAAAATGTTAACGAATGGACAGACAGATGGACAGATGGACAGACAGATTACATAATACAAGCTTTTTTTTAAAAGGGCATACAAAAATGAACCCCATGCATCCCTATAGGCTATAGTCAGGTTTATCAAGTTCCCAATTACTGACCCCAAATTATCGGTAATTATAATAAAAATGAATTTATGACTGGAATCATAAATTAATTTTCATTATAATTACCATGTTGTTTGCATCGTTCATTGAGCACATGAGTATGTTTTCCATGGTTCCATGGTTCAAATTCATTCAGAATTATGGGTAACTTTTTAGGATTTAGTCGAAAATATGGCTTGTTAATGCCATTCATTGGAAAGAGAGCTTTCCAATGAATGGCAACAAGCCATATTTCCAACTAAATCCTGAAAAGTTACCCATAATTCTTCTGTGATTAAGGAGTCGATTATTTAGGGCATTACTGTATATACGCCTCTATGGCGCAAATTTTCCCAATGGCAAGGACCCAGGACTCTTTCCCAAAATGAGTAAAAAAAATCCCTGTACCCGGTATTAAACCAGGGCAAAAAGATTACATGTCGCTTTAAGATTTGCATATTATTTGAGCATATTCGCAATAGCAGAGTAAGGCAATAGCAATTTAATGACCTGGTTTACAAACCCCTACAACTATGTCCTCAATATTGTAAAAAAAATATACTATTTTATAGGATAGGTTTATGTTCACGCTGATTAAAAATGTGAAGCATGTGGTCGGTGGTGAAGAAAATATTTGATGGCAGAGCAGGGCAGAGTCTTTTTTTTTGCTTTCATCTTCTTTCCATTATTTATGCAGTTTAATGTGAAGAAATAATACTTCAATGTATTTTTATAATTTGAATGAAACTTATCGGATTAAAAAATCTTGGGAATTTCATGGACAATTCTTTGTTAATCGTTGTGGTGGTGATGCATAATTTAATTTTTTCCCCCCTTTTTCATCTGCTTTTGTCCATCCCAAATGTTCGCAAACCATGCTCTTTTATTCTTGTGGCCTAGTATGTAATTGTAGACTGAATAGTTCACAGTATCACCAGTCTCCATGAAGTGATTTACAATAAATCAAACCAGGTATTCCTTTGATTTGATCAGTGGTTTATACAGTAAAGTAACACTATGTAAACAGTACATAGCACACCTATGATACACCACACTAACACTGGCCATACTCCAGTTCTCAGTTAACTGAACCAAGAAAATCAGCTTAACCCCAAATCTCCATCAAGTCTGAGTTTAGTGTGCCTGTCATTTGCAGAGGGTCCCCAGAGGGTGAATTTAGTGATGCTATCCCGCATAGTGGGCTAGCATCACTAAATTCACCCTCTGGGGACCTCATTCTGCTTTAATAGCCTCATCTTCTCTGGAGAGTTTCTTGATTATCAAATTTCTATAGAAACTTATTCACATAGATTCTATTTTTTTTTAGTTTAGTTTAATTCTCTATATCCCCAAATTGGCAGACGACACATTGCATAATCGAGGTTCCCACTGGGTGTACATCACAATATTCACCATTTTGGGAACTTCAATCTGAGTCTATATGTCTCCCATAGCAGATGAGGCCTAAGCAGAATGAGGTCCCCAGATGGTGAATTTGGTGATGCTAGCCAACTGTACGGAATAGTCTCTAAATTCTCCCTCTGGGGACCTCATTCTGCAAATGACAGACACATTATAATCAGACTTGATCCCTATAATCATATTATAGTCGTTATGCAGTCCCCCAAGTAAGTGGAATTATGGTGTATATGTACCCTCACTTTTTGGTGAAACATAGTTGAAACTTCATAACAGCATATAAATAGGCCTTTTAAAATATGTTTGTATTTAAATAAATGTTGAATAAGCCTTCAAATGCCTCATGCAGTGCCACATAAATTTGAAATTCCCTTTTACTAATAAATTTGTGACCCACTCCCCCCACTTTTTCATAAATGTCAGACCCATGACAACCACCACCCCCCCCCCCCCCCCCCACCTCCTCGCCCACACTTTCTCATGAATTTATGGCATCACCCCCCACCCCCCCCCCTTCCTTTTTTTAACTTCCTTTCTAAAAAATGATGCATAACACAGCGACACAAAAGTTAACAATCTGTCACAAGACACTGCTATTTTTAAAATTGGCAGGCAAGTTTTTATATTAAATTTTTAGCCCCAAATTTACCCTCGGCAGGCACGTTTTTATTCCCACTTTTTACTTACTCTTGAATTATTAAAAACATTATGGGATGTATAAAATTCATTTTTAAAAGTGTCAATTTTAAGGTAACAGTCTGCTGTATATGTATAACCCAAGTACAAACAGTTTAAACAAACCAAATAGAAAATTTTAATATTATCAGAAATAACAAAGGGAAATACTAAATACAAGTTGAAATCAAGCCTGATATTCAGTGTGTCTGACATTTGCAGAATGAGGTCCCCAGAGGGTGAATTTAGTGATGCTATCCTTCACAGCAATCTAGCATCACCAAATTCACCCTTTGGGGACCTCATTCTGCTTAGGTCTCATCTTCTGGGAAGTATCTATAATCTCAAATTACATTTGTTTTTAGTTACCTTTTCCCTTCTGTTGAGTTTCTATATCCCCTAAAATACATAATCGAGGTGACTAATGGGTGAACATCACCAACTTCAACTGGGAAACTTCAATCTGATCACAGTTGTCCCAAAGTAGTTGAGGCCTAAGCAGAATGAGGTCCCCAGAAGGTGAATTTGGTGATGCTAGCTCGCTGTGCGGGATAGCGTCACTAAATTCACACTTTGGGGAGCTCAATCTGCAAATGTCAGACACTCTAAATTCAGGATTGGTTGAAATGTGTCCAGCTAAATTTATGGTCAGTAGTTTGTTCATTGTCATCGAGCGGCGGGATGATATATACAGTAATGCCCTAAATAATCGACTCCTTAACCACAGC
The DNA here is from genome assembly GCA_032622095.1 of Siphonodentalium dalli. Classification (NCBI taxonomy): domain Eukaryota; kingdom Metazoa; phylum Mollusca; class Scaphopoda; order Gadilida; family Siphonodentaliidae; genus Siphonodentalium; species Siphonodentalium dalli. Next base: position 87,042,937 of record CP136064.1, on the reverse strand, counting down.
AGAATTATGGGTAATTTTTCAGGATTTAGTCGGAAATATGGCTTGTTGCCATTCATCGGAAAGCTCTCAGTGAGAGATTTCCGAAGAATTAGCAACAATCCATATTTCTTACCAAATCCTGAAAAATTAACCATAATTCTGCTGTGGTTAAGGAGTCGATTATTTAGGGCATTACTGTATTTATTTTTAAATTTTGGTGGGCCATAAAAAGTATCATGCATGCCATATGTTTATGGGTGGGGGCTGATTTCTGCGAAAGAGAATATTAATGTTGTTTGGCCTAACATATGTATATTCTGGACAGATGGTGTGGGTTCATATTATCTCTACCAAACCATGCACAGTTGAAGTGATAGTGATCAAGACCAGAAATAAAACAAACTAGCTTACTGAAGCAGCGATTTATGCATGTATTCAGGGGGATTATGGTTGTTGAACATTCTATTTAAGAAATGCTAACACAGCCATATTTAATCCAATTCATTGCCTTGCCTCTGGCCCCCCCTAATTTGATGGTCCCTGCCATTTGAATAAAAGGTCGCCGACCACGTTTCCCCCAAAACAGTGGCTTTTTTAGTAAGGATAGCTTTTTTTTAACTCTGTTAACCTCTTCGCTGCTAAATGTCGTGTGCTGGGCTTTTGACGTTATTGCCATTTTCCAGTGGGAAAATATAACGGGAATATCAAAAGAACCATAAAACTGACTAAGTTGAAAGGCTATTATCGTTCACAGCCGTGAAACATCATACACTGTTTGAAACTTCGAGATACAATCATTCCGATGAACTAATCTCTGAGTTCCAGTTATGTATAGTGGCCTACTACTAGTGTGCTGAAGTAGGTCCGTAGTACCTACGGACCATATAGCACACAGCGTGCACTTTTATGTCCGTAGTAGTTACGGACGTCATAGCAGCGAAGAGGTTAAAATTCATCAGACCATGAGCAAATTCAAACTTGGCCTTTATCGCCTGAAATTTGAACCACGTATGAAATATCAAGAGATTAGGTTGATTTTAAAAACAATCAGATAACTGAAAGTAAAGTTATTATCCGTAAACCAAAATAATCAGTAAATTTTAAGTAAAAAACTCTGGCAAAAATGGGAGGACCAAACCCAAATTTGAATTTGATCTGTATCTTCATGTGGCTATTAAATTTGCATACTAAACTTAAAAACAATCAGATTACAAAAACTGAAGTTATCATTCGGAAACCTCAAAAAGACAAAATATCTAAGTCGAAAAATGGCCATATTTCCGGAAAAAAAATCGGCAGACAAACCCATATTCGAACTTCACCTGAATTTTGAGCTCAGGGACAATAAACATTAACCCGGGAATCTTTGAAAAAAATATATTCATTCTTTTCTGAGATAGACATATTGCACTTACAGACTAATGGACAACAGACAAAAAGTAACTCCTTTTGTTTGTAGTTTAATCCTTTCTGTACTAAATGGATTCTCCTACTCAGTTCTAAGAGTATATATTGGAATGGTCTATTATTCATCTGGAGGGTGTTTTCAGGCAATATGACATTACAGGTTTAAAGGTTACCAGTAAATATTTTTTACAACAAGGGGTACGCATCTAAGATGCTTTTGTCGAGTTTTTTGGCATCGAACCAAACTTCTGCTAAGGTGCACAACTCCGGGAAAAAAAGTCGGACGGTGGTATATTATTGCAATAGACCTATATACCAAATATCAATTGAATCCGTTAATATTTCATTGAGTTATCGCACTAACAGTGATAAAATTGCTAAAAATAGACAAACTAAGACCCATAACTCCACGAAAAAAATTCGGATAAACCTGGTTTTCGAACTTGTCCGAGATATTGTTGCAGGAGACTCATATACCAAATATTGTTGAAATCGGTTAATATTTCATCGAGTTATCGCGCTAACGGTGATAGTTAACATTGCTAAAAATAGATAAACTAAGACCCATAACTCCGGGAAAAAAAATCGGACAAACCTGGTTTTCGAACTCGTCCGAGATATTGTTGCGAGAGACTCATATACAAAATATTGTTGAAGTCTGTTAATATTTCATCGAGTTATCGCGCTAACAGTGATAAAATTGCTAAAAATAGACAAACTAAGACCCATAACTCCGGAAAAAATTTTCGGACAAACCTGGTTTTCGAACTCGTCCGAGATATTGTTGCAAGAGTCTCATAAACCATATATTGTTGAAATTGGTTAATATTTGCGTGAGTTATCGCGCTAATGGTGAAAAACTTGACTAAAAACCATCTAAGATGGATAACTCTTGTCAAAAAGTTTGGACGTGACCTATTTTCTATATGCAGTAAATAGTCATTGGGAGCAACTCACATACCAAAAATATTTTGAATCCGTTCACAAATGTCAAAGTTATAAGGCATTCTTTAGGTCCGCCCGCCCGCCGATCGCCCACCCGCCAACCGTCCCACGTCAAACCATAAGTCGAGCTTTTGAAAAACTCGACTAAAAACTGGAAAGTTCACAAAAGAGTGAAAATTTTTGATACGTAACATGATTTTCATATTCAGTGAAGGCCAACTCTGTGTTTGATTACAGGAAAATAGCCTGATATCTCTCCCCTGAATTCTGTCATCTGCACTTGCAAGACATGTTTTTGAAATTGCTAAGATAACTATTTTTCTATTTCAAATATTTCTCAGCTGTAACATTGCTCTATCGGGTGGAAAAAGCTAATTTACTGACATTTTACTCTGTCATCGTCTGTTTTTGTGTTGAAAGTGGTCAATTTTAGTGAAAAAAAGATTGGTAAAATAAACATATACCGGTAAGAGTTTATGTGTGCAAACAAAGGGGCACAACTCTTGACGAAGAAGCTAAAGTACAGACATTTGATTCCACCTAACATTTCTGTCGAAAACAAAACATGCTTGATAGGACATATGCCAAAGATAATGGCTCGATCAGCATAGATTTTAAGTACAGTACCCCCTAACAGATTGGCAAAAATTTATGGAAATTGTGTATTGTTACTGTAACCCATTTTTTACTAAAAACTCATTGACAAGAAGTTCCCTTAGTACATGTTCAGATAATAAGATAGTTTGTTGACCCCCCCCCCATCCCACTCCAATAAATAGGATTCCTTCTACACTTTTATTATCTCTCAACTGTTTATTTTTCTTGAAAACCCCTCCAAATGAATAACAGACGATTCCAATGTATACTTTTATAACTGAATGGGAGAATCCACTTACTATAGAAAGGGTTAAATTGATGCTATATATTTCTCACTCCTTATTCAACAAGACATAAAGTTTCAACACAGAATCTTCAATTATCAAAGCTGCCATAACTCTCATTTATCATCAGTACCTACTTGGCCAGGTGTACCTTCTCTCATGGTCTGTGCATGCAGGAAGATGTACATTCAATTAAAAATAGTTCCGCTATCAGTAAACAGTACACCTGGCCACCCAAGCATTCATGCTGAACTATATATGCAACATCTGATCAATGCCTATCACTATAACAATCTGAGGCCCTACTATAATTAACCATAAAAATTTATACACTAGTTTACAGTAATGCCCTAAATAATCGACTCCTTAACCACAGCAGAATTATGGGTAACTTTTCAGGATTTAGTCGGAAATATGGCTTGTTGCAACAAGCCATATTATCGACTAAATCCTGAAAAATTACCCATAATTCTGCTGTGGTTAAGGAGTCGATTATTTAGGGCATTACTGTATAAAGGAGCATATGCTGCACTCACCCCAGTTGTTGGGTTACACTTTTAAACATGTTTCTTACGACTCATAATACAAATATTTTTAAATAAAATTTATATCTTTTATTTATTTAGTTAGGCCACAGCAAATTTATTAGTTGGTTAACGAAAATCAGGTGGTAAAAATCTCTAGATGGAAAGGGGGGGGGGGGGGTGGGGTGGAAACCAACTATAAATATTACCGGGGTAATGGTTTTTATGTCCACAGTTGTACTCATATTATCAATGTTACTCATAATTGGAACTCAGAAATCACTACATCGGAACCAGTGTATCTCATCATTTGAAAACGTGTTTGAAAAACTCCCAAAAATATCAATTAACGATTGTTTCAAACGTGTCGGAGATTAGATATGCCCCTGTATATATCGGACAGTCAACTGTAGTGATGACTGACTGAGTGAACAGACAATGCATGTTATTATATGCATGTGAGTGAACTGCGAATGTGACAATATGTGCTTGTGTTGTTGAAGAGTTTGTAATTATGTAGTTCAGAGTATAGGTGTGTTATATAATAACATGCTTTGTCTGTTATTATTTAGGGAAGTCAGTGGCCGAGTGGATAGCGTACTGGTCTCTCGTGCTAAAGGTCCGGGGATCGATTCCCGGTCGGGTATTCTGACAAAAATCCAAACTTGATCAGATTACCACGTTGTATGACTGAAAAGTCTCATTCGTGATCATACAATATATATCCGAATACAAAACTGACTTCCCTTCATGGCGACATCATGTCCAGGTATGTTGTCGTGAGTGCGGTACGCTGTCGGATCGAGAGCCGACATAAATGGCTGACCCGTGTACATGGGTGACTATGTGCACGTTAAAGAACCCGGCTGTAGGTTAGAGTAGCCCACCAAAGCACCGACCACAGTCGAGACATGGACCCTGTCCGTAATGCCGGAAAAGGGAGTTGACAGGTAATTCTATAGATAGATAGATATATGCTGTACTTGGCTTGTTCGACTCATTCAATCTTTCTGATATTTATCCATACTTCCCGACATTTCGTCCCTCAAACCGGATCCCTGGTCTCAAAATGAATTCGACAAAGAAACGCACAAACATAATGATATGGACACATCTCTTCGATGACACGCTAGAGTTAGTATGCAAGGCCGATGATCTCATGGACTTACAATCTCTGGAGTGCACAGAAGAACTCTTAGATATTCAAGGGCTGATAAGAACTAATGTTAAAATCCTTGGTCTATCATCATGGGGTCTAATAGAGAACACATAGAGAATGATGATGCTTATCTCAGAGAATCTGACCTTATAGAGGATGCTATGCGAGGTGAGCGAGACAGGTGTTCCATGATTGGGCAGTATCTTGATGGGCATCTTGATGTAAGAGACACATGCACAACACAGCTAATTCAATATTTCCTGTCTACAGAAGCAGTCCACCAGGAGTGTACTGTATCAGCTTCGTTTGGTGACAGAAGTTCAGCTGACGTTCCGAGAACTGATGGTCTGCCTCCAGTAAATATAGAGCCATTTACAGCTGACTGTGGTGACGACTGTGACTGAGTGAACAGACAATGCATGTTATAAAACACGGGCTATTATATGTGCATGAGTGAACTATGAATCTGACAGTATGTGCTTGTGTTGTTGAAGAGATTGTGATTATGTAGTTCAGAATAAAGGTGTGTAATATGCTGTCCTTCCAAGTTCGACTCATTCGATCTTTCTGACATTTATCCGTACTTCCCAACAAAATGAACCTGGTGAATGCAAAACTCATGATTTCATAAAATAATTTTTTCTGAATAAAAATAAACAAAACATCACATTAAAGTCTCAAATATTCTCATTTTCCCACGCTATTATGACTGATGGTACATGTACAGTTTGGTGAGAATTCTAACACAAATTGAACACCATGGGCAAAAAGAATAAATTAATTTGGTAAAATAGATGTCAGTCCATTCACAAACAACTATTTATATTGGTGTTGCCTTATTTTCATATTGGCTGCTATACATAGTATCTGATTGTTCGATTTTTCCACCCAGTATATTTAGTGTGACCAAATGTTGAATATATTCCTATTATCGGTACAATTTTTCAAGTGAAATGATCACTAATTGGAAAATTTCCAATCATAGGGGAATGTTAGGTTGGAAATTTTCAACAATTGAGAATCTTGAGTTATCAGTTTGGTAAAGTTTTGGTCTCATTCGGGAGGGGGGGGGGGGGGGTGCAGCTCTAAATGTTAGCTACCATCCCCCATCCAATGGAGACCATCTAGCCATGCCCCTGACTAAGGACCCCTCATCATATTCGGCGTAACATTAGCTGTGCCAAAATCTAAATGCACACACACACATGCAATTTGAAGACACCAGTGATATTCCTGGGTGCATTGATGAGTCAATGATAAATAACAGGTAGATAAATCTCAATGGATTTGTTCATGGTTCGGCCAGCACGGAAATCATTAAGTATGACAAAATAAACAAGCAGAAACCTAACAATGTTGATGGGTGTTTACATAGAACCTACTATGCCTGTCTGATATTAAACATGTTCCAGGAGCCGGATATCCTATCGTGTGCATGTATTAGCATGTACCAATGATACCTACAATAAAGGCACCTGGCCGGTCATTAGTGTCGATTTACTAAATGAAGTGCAGAATGTCTGAAGAATCTCCTAAAAATGACGCCAGGTGTGTATAGCAGGTGTCAATCACATCCAATGGTAAAGGACCCCCCTCCCTACTTGTATTTACCAGGAACATGATGACAGGGGGGTTGGGTTGTCTCCAACTCTTCCCCCCAATTTTGGTCAAAATGTTCAACAATTGGATATTTCATGTCTATATGTTCAGTTTACTCCAGCCAGTATTTTAATTTGTTCTTTTAGCAATTTTTTTTACATATTTTCCTACATTCGGTCAACATTTTGGATCTTAAATGACCAACCTTAGTGGGTGTCAGGTTGGAAATTTCCAACAGTTGGAAAGCCAGTGGTACCAGTTGTAAAATTCCAACCCAAGGGGTACGTGCAATTTTAATTTCGCGAACATGGGAGTTTGGTCTGGTTCAATGAGGGGGGCAGCACGGAGATCATTAGGTATGACAAAACAAGAGATGGACTGTCATCAGGTGCATACCACCTAGTGTGGGCATACCTATAACCAACGACTCATATAATCAGACAGATGGACTCAAAAATCAGCATTTTCGTAAAAACAATGATGAATAACTATAGAACGAAAAACCTAAACAAAACGATTGCACACGCCATTGAATGTCCTCATAGTGGTGAACAACCATACCATATTTCAATGAGATCCGAGTATTATTATTCAAGTTATGGCCTGAACAGGCATTGGACGGACCAAAAAGCCAACATTTCCAGATAAACAAAGATGAATGACTCTAGAATGGAAAACCGAACAAAATGTCCTCATAGTAGTGACATCCATGGACAGGTGCAAAAAAGTATAACCCCCCTAAAAAGGGGGTATAATAAACAAACCTAAAAATGTTGATATGTGTTCAATTAGAACCTACTGTGCCTGTTTGATATTACAGTAATGCCCTAAATAATCGACTCCCTAATCACGGCAGAATTATGGGTAACTTTTCAGGATTTAGTCGGAAATTTGGCTTGTTGCCATTCATCAGAAAGCTCTCACTGAGAGCTTTCCGATGAATGGCATCAAGCCATATTTCTGAAACTAAATCCTGAAAAGTTACCCATAATTCAGCTGTGGTCAAGTGAGAGCTTTCTGATGAATGGCAACAAGCCATATTTCCAACTAAATCTTGAAAAGTTACCCATAATTCTGCTGTGGTTAAGGAGTCGATTATTTAGGGCATTACTGTAGCTCGTTCTTTACTAAATACTGATTGACAAGTTTAGTTCCATTAGGAAACGTTCAGATAATAACAGTAGGCTATTTAGTTCAATTTATTATCTGAATATTTCCCACAAATAAATACGAATTCTTCTGCAATTGTATTATCTATTCATCAGTTTTTTGTCTGCTTATATATCCTGAACATCGCTCCAAATGAATAATAGACCGTTCCAATGTATACTTTTATAACTGATGCGAGAATCCATTTAGTAAAGAACGGGTTAAATATGTTCCAGGATATGATATCAGCCCACGTATGAGCATGTAACAATGATATCTACAATAAAGGAACCTCAGGCCAGTCATTAGTGTATATAATGGAGTAAAAAGACCCTCCTAAGGTGTCAATCACACTTCAATGGATGTAGCCCTCCCCATCCTAAATGCACAATGTAGGGATGGGTTAGTGGTAATAAATTTAAGGGGTTTTAATTCCACGTCTGATCTATATGGCAGGAAAGTCCAGATGGACTTACAAAGAAAACTACTTAAGTGTTAAGCTAGGAATGAAGGAATCTATGCTATATGATCACCACAAGAAGCATATTATATAACAATAAAAATGTCAAAAAGATGACTTTAATCACAGATTTAGATGGGAAATTTTGGGAAGAGCGTTATCAGTAATTGTATACAAATTTAATAGGTGAAAATGAATAACTGCCATAAAAAGTACATGATCTGAACTAGTAAAAGGCTTGAATAGCAAGTTAATACTGCTACAAGAATCTCAACATTATGTTAGGTAGGTGCTGGCAAAACCACTCCGTTTTGAAAGAATTGATATAAACCTTTGTTGTAGCCTCACTTTTAGGTCATATGCCCATAGCCAAATTCCCAGCTTATCAGCTATCTCTACTACTGTGGCCTATTTTTGTTGATTTTTCTTGAGTGGACTTACCTGCATACCAATATTTGGCTAGTTCCTTTGTGTAACAGTAGTACATGGCAATGGCTTCTCACAGTTTTCTAGCACACACCTAACATAATGTTGATATTCTTGAATCAGTATTGAACTCAATTAATACGCCATTCAAGTCTTTTACCAGTTCAGATCATGTACTTTTTACGGCAGTTATTCATTTCCACCATGATCGATGCTCAATTTGAATACTTGCTGAGAACTCTCTTCCCAAAATGTCCTTTCTGAAACTATGATTAAAGCGTATTTAGTTAAGTTGCTCCCCTTTTGTTTCGTGCACCCTCTCCATTAAGTGGAAAGGAGGGAACGGATGGGAAGGAATGTAAATATTATAATAATTGTAATAGTAGTGTCAGAGGGAGGGTGAGAAGGAGAGAGTGAGGAATAAGAGAGAGAGAGAGAGAGAGAGAGACTGTGTAGCTATGGTAATGCCCAAAATAATCGACTCATTAACCACAGCAGATTTATTATGGGTAATTTTTCAGGATTTAGTCCGAAATATGGCTTGTTGCCATTCATCGGACGGCTCTCAGTGAGAGCTTTCTGATGAATGGCAACAAGCCATATTTCCAACTAAATCCTGAAAAATTACCAATAATTCTGCTGTGGTTAAGGAATCGATTATTTAGGGCATTACTGTAGCCCAGGGGTGGATTCAGAGCACTAAGAGGTTTGACCTCAACCTTCAGATAAGCAGTTTTCCCCAATGTAAATTATAAATTTGTACATGTGTCAAGGGCATAGGGAGGGGTGGGGTTTCTTGCATAGGGGGCGGGCGTGAGCCCCTGCGTGCACATTGCTCTGCTACCCCTGCCCTAGCTCTTCCCATTTATCTTTGTAGGAACTACAATAATATTTGGTTGAATGAAGTGTTGATATGGAGTAGATAAAACTATTTGGTAGATCTTATGCCCATGCATAGAAAATTGGATTTCTTGAGTATGAACATCTGAGATGGGGCCCCCAGATTGGTATCGGAATGAATTAGCGTGTAGAAAGCTAAACAAACATGAGTCAAATGCGCACTTTGTCATGCATGGACTGATTGTCAGGGATTAAAATAGAACATATCTACAGTAATCAGTGTGGTGAAACCAAAAAATGTAACAACCATGCATATATGTGCTTTTACTGATAGCAAACAATTACAGTAGCAACCAAAATTAGATGGTTTTAATACTGTAATGCTAAAATGAACCACAACTGAAGAAGTCAGGGACGGTTGCCAGAGTAACGACACTGTAACGGGCAAGGGGAGTCCAGTTCTTGCCAATAGTTCTACATTACTAGAGGTGTACTTGTCAAGGCCAGTAAATATCAGAGACGCCAGAGCGGGGGCAGAGAGGGCCAACTGCCCCTCCTACCCTCCACCAAGAGGTGGGGAGGTGGCACTTTATTCTTCATAGTCTGGCATTAAATCCCTTATATATCAACTGAACAGCATTGTTATATTGTCCTAAGAGAAGAGTATATCCATTCTATTAGCTTAACCGTTACTATATGAAATACTCATTAATGAGTATAGTTATCCCGTTGGAAATGTTCAGATAATAAGTTCAACAAACGACCATAGTTGAACTTATAATATTTCCCTCAAGAAATATGACTCCTTCTGCACTTTTACTATCTGTCGTCTGCTTATATTATCTGTACATCCATCCAAATCAATAATAGACCATTCCGATATACACTTTTTTAACTTGGTGAGATAATTCATTAGTATAGAAATGGTTAACATGAGCTTAGTCATGAAAAGTGCTTTAAAGACATATTATGGACTTAATCGGGTGCCTGAAATTGATAAGTTAGTACTCAGGCGCAATGCCCACCTGGGGAATGTAGCATTCTGCTAACATAGCGAAAATTTCCAAAGAAATCGACCATACCACTCCATGGAAAACATCATCTGAACTACATTCAATTGTAAATATTTACATCTCAATTCGGGATGCAACAATCGGCGCTAAACTAAAAACATACATGATTTCGCCATCGAGAGTCATTGTGCACATTTAATTAATATATAAGAACTAGCAGGTGACCCGACTTTGTCCGGGCTTTGACCTTGAATTGACCATTTTGAAGGTCAAGGTCAGGTCGGGGTAACGGTTTGACCCGTCCAAAACACTCCCCGTAATTCTGCCTTTTTAATCAACAGAAATGATGGTACCGGTCCCGTGATGGTACCCGTCCCTAAAAGAGGTACGTTTGTGGGTACCCGTTTCAAGGTGAAGATCACCTCGGGCGGAAAAACTTACCCGATGAAAATCTCCCCCGTTCCTTGGAACCCCTAAGTACAAAGACAGAAATAAGAATCACACAACACGCTCATGTCTGGATACAGACACACTCACGTCTGGTCCCAGACATAAGAATCACACTACACGCTGAGGGCTTTCCGATGAATGGCAACAAGCCATATTTCCGACTAAATCCATACGCTCTTTATCAACGACACTGCGGATACGAACGCTCTTTAACTATCAACGCGATTAACCCCACAGTGCCAACGACGGTCATTTTGGTGACTGGGAATGGAGAAGGAGTGCTCTGACGTTCTCAGAAGCGGTGCGATGACACTTCATCTGGGATTTTACCCTTAGATAGGAAGTATGGGCTCAATCCGTCCGGCAGTTTTCCCGGCCATAGATAACAGACAAACAAACAGAAGTCCCAAAATATATATTAGACTAGCAGGTTAGCCCGCCACCGGCGGCTTGTCCGAAACATGACATTTTTTTAATATTTTTTTTTAATTTTTAGCTCCACGCGTTTCAATAAGAAAAATTTGTACCCGGTAGCTCCACCCGTTTCCGAGATCTGGTCTGCGCATGCGCGAAGCTGGCGTCGCACGGACTCGGCGACCCGATAAAATTTGCACCCGGCGCAAGATACATTCACATAGCAAATTTCAAGTCGATAGCTCCACCCGTTTCCGAGATCTCGTCTGCGCATGCGCTGCACGGGCGTCGCACGGGCTCGGCGACCCGATAAAATTTGTACCCGGCGCAAGATACATTCACATACCAAATTTCAAGTCGATAGCTCCACCCGTTTCCGATATCTCGTCGCACGGGCTCGCCAATACGACAGCGACGACCACCTGATCAAACTACACTCACGTACCAAGTTTCGTCCCGATCGGTCGAGGTGTTGATATCTGATGCAAAAGACGAAATTGTGAGTGTTGGTCAATAGTCCCCGCCGTGAACCTCATCGTCGCAAAGAGCGGACAGTCAATTAACCCCGTTGTGAACCTCAATCACCAACGCGACGTAAACATGTGTTGCGTTCTAAAAATAGGAAAGCATTTTCTCTCTGCATAATTCTGCAGATGCTAATAACGTTGCTCCCCGTAGGTAGCAATATCGTTGTTGTTGATATTTACGGCTTGGGGGCTATTTTCTTATTTAGCAAGTTTGAGCTCAATCGGTTCGAGTCTATAAAGGACACACTCATATATATGACACTTCCCGTGGGTAGCAAGTTTGAGCTCAATCGGCATTCCCTGGAATTTCCCGTAGATTGGCAGATTCCAGTAGCTTTTTATAACGGTATATCTGGGGAGAAATCTGATGCTATATTCGTGATTATCTGGGATGATTTCGGTATATAACTATATACTGTAAAAACAAAGCGCGCCATCCGTGCTCGCAGGGTTGGTCAGAAACAAATGTTTTTTAAATTTAATGTATGTTCCGTATATCTCTCAGCAGATGCAAATAGCGTTGAATGGCAAACATACGCTCTTTATAGAGATGCGTCAAAAACAAACGCTCATTAAATAATCACTTGATTAACCCACGCCGTGCCTTTGCGGTGATTTGAGATTGGAGAACGGGTGCTCTGAGCTTTTCTAAACTGCGACCACGGTCGTGTCGGTGGGATTTGACACTTACATAGGAAGTTTGAGCTCAATCTGTACACGCGTTTTGGATTCTATGAAGTACACACACACACACATACACACATATATACGAAGTCTCAAAATATATAGTATAGACTAGAAGGTGACCCGACTTCGTCCGGGCTTTGACCTTGAATTGTCCAATTTGAAGGTCAAGGTCAGGAGGGGTCACGATTTGACCTGTCCAAAACACTGCCCGGATAAAAGTACCCGACAAAAGTACCTGTCGAAATCCATCCGGTTTTACCCGATTTGACCTCGAATTGATCATTTTGAAGGTCAAGGTGAGGTCGGGGTCACGATTTGACCCGTCCAAAACACTCATTGGAGAAAAGTAACCCTATGTATCAAATTTCGTGAAAATCCCATAAAAATTCGCGATTTGACCTTGAATTGACCTGATTTCAAGGTCAAGGTCACGTCGCACGGGCAAATTAATAGGCCTATGTCACTTCCCGGCCGAAAGTACCCCCACGGTTCAGTCGTTTTCGAGTCCATCGCGAACAGAAAGACACACAGACACACAGATCTCCCAAAATATATAATAGACTAGCAGATGAGCCCGACGTTGTCCGGGCTATTCAAAAACCAAATTTCAAGTCGATAGCTCCACCCGTTTCCGAGATCTTGTCTGCGCATGCGCGAAGCTGGCGTCGCACGGGCTCGGCGACCAGATAAAATTCGTATCAGGGGCAAGATACATTCACATAGCAAATTTCAAGTCGATAGCTCCACCCGTTTCCGAGATCTCGTCTGCGCATGCGCTGCACGGGCGTCGCACGGGCTCGCCAATACGACAAAGACGACCGCCTGGTCAAACTACACACACGTACCAAGTTTCGTCCCCCCTTCCTAGGAACGACAGACAACGCATTCTTTGTTTTTCAATGAGTTAATTCATGGTACCCGTCCTAAACTTCCCCGTTCCTAGATGAAATCCCAACTTCCTAGGAACGACAGACAACGCATTCTTTGTTTTTCAATGAGTTAATTCATGGTACCCGTCCTAAACTTCCCCCATCGTTGAATTGTAAACAAACGC